>JAUKNK010000127.1:3087500-3413715 GCA_030765055.1 Mantis religiosa | reverse complement strand
TAGACTTACACTTCCTGTTTATTGAATTCAAGCATGCATTTGATTCAATTGATAGAGGAGCCCTCTATAAATCTCTGCAATGTTTTAAAATGCAACCAAAAATAATAAGGTTTATATAAGTGCCAATGGAAAATACAAAAGCCAAAGTGAAAGTAATGAATAAAATGAGTCCAGATTTTGATTATAATGCAGGAGTAAGACAAGGTGATGGACTGTCTGCAACTCTATTCAACCTAGCCGTGCAGAGAGCAATAGAAAAACTTGATTCTAAAGGTACGGTATTCTTTAAGTCCAGTTAAATATGTGGATATGCAGATGACGTAGTGATCGTGACAAGAGACAAAAAAACGTTAGTTGAAGTTTATGAAGAATTACAAAGAAGGTCTAAAGAAATTGGATTAGAAGTAAACGAGAAAAAAACTAAATACATAAAAATGACAGCAGATAAAAGCAAAAGAATAATTTCAAATCTAGTAGTTAGAGACAAAACATATGAAGGGGTATCCACATTTCGATATTAAGGAGCACTTGTAAACAATGATAATAATTTAAGCGAGTGCATAAAAGAAAGAATCTAAAGTGGAAATGCAGCATTTTATGCAAATTTATCACTATTAAAAATAGGTTTATTAGTAGAGAGACAAAATACAAGATTTATAAAACCCTGATAAGACCAATAGTAACATACGCTGCTGAAACTTGGACCCTAAACAATGTAGATGAAGAATTACTTCGAAGATTTGAAAGGAAAATATTAAGACGAATCTTTGGACCTGTAAAAGATAAAGATCAATGGAGAATAAGATATAATCATGAAATACAAGAATTAATAAATAAGCAAGATATTGTGAAAGTTATAAAAGCACAAAGGATAAGATGGCTAGGGCATATAGAGAGAATGACGGAAGATAGAATGCCAAAAAAAAATATTGAAAGGGAGATTGTATAATAGAAGAAAAAAAGGAAGACCGAGAACAAGGTGGTTAGATGATGTAATGGAGGACCTAAGAACGATCGGAATCAGAGGCTGGAAAAGTAAAGCGGAAGACAGAGATGTGTGAAGGAGGATTGTGCAGGAGGCCAAAGCCCACCAAGGGCTGTAGAGCCAGTAGAGAAGAAGAAGAAGTTACACACACACACACACACACACACACACACACACACACACACACACACACACACACGCCCACACCTGGGCGTACCAGGTATCTCCCAGTCAGTCACGCACACACGCTTCACTATTTACACTACTCCGTGCGGCAGCGTGCTGCTGTCTCCTGGGCTGCTGTGATGGTGGCTTCTGCATAGGGGGAAAGGTCTGGGCCGTTTTTTTCGAGTGGAGGAATAATGCATTTACGCACTAAACCTTGGATTGGCGTGTGGGATTACTCTAGGGGGTTCGAACCACCAGCCTCACCCACTAAAAAACCTCCACCGGTGAGCACTCGGGAGAAGATGTGCAGCAGTACGGCAATTGCATCTGCGGATTCAGGGTGAGGTTATAATGGTCAGGCGGGGGCCTGGACCAGGAGAGAAAGCGCCAGGACATGAGCATGACCGAGGTCCTGCTCGTGCCCTGGGAATTTCATGTGTGGTAGTGTCTGGAAATTCGCTGTCTCCAGCCGGAGACATGGTTCTAAGAAAGATTATGTGCTATCGCAGTCCTTGAGAGGACGAAGTCATTAGTGCTTGGATGACTTTGTGCAGGGCCGTAGTTCGAGCCCTACGTCATATCTACTAATTTCCCGTATAACACTAGCTTGTCTAAGGAATACGTTTGGGGGAACCCTACCCCAGGACCGCCCCTCTAGATAGCAGGGACTTCAAGGGCCACTTGTCAGGCCATGCCTGGATTTTAATGTGGTACTAAGGTGTTTAGGAATTCGTCTATATCAATCTCTGGTTCCCCAAGGCCAAGTGTTCTGTCAAAAAGTGACAGTGGTCTTCTATGTGTGTCATGTTGCGTGTTGTATGTACCAAGATCTTGTATGAGTGGGTTTGGGTATTTACCCTTTTGTCGTAAAGTTTGAAGCTTAGTATTTCATAAATAGTTAGATGGTGTGTATTTTTAATTCTTCGTGTAGCTGAAACGCCGGAGGAACCGGGGGCAGCTTCGCGATTATTCTTGGAATTCTGTTTTGTAGCGTCTGAAGTCTGTTTATGTGTGCTTTGGCAGCGTATCCCCAGACGGGGGCTGCGTATGTAATAATTGGTCTAATTAATGTTTTACAGAGTGTAAGACCCTTGTTAAGTTACAATTGGCTATTTAAGTTAATCACGGGGTAGAGTCTATTCAATTGTCCATTTGCTTTTGCTCTGATATTAATGTGTTTTTTCCATGTCAGGCCTTGGTCCATTGTGACACCTAAGTAGGTAACTTTGTCTGGCCATTGGATTCTTTCGCCACAGTATGTCAGAGGTGGCTGCGCATGTCTAGGATATCTATGCTGTAATCTCTTCGTGAAGGTTATGGATTGACATTTATTGGAGTTTATCTTGATACGCCATTTTTTGAACCAGGGTTCTAGGTCGTAAAGGGCGTCCTGCAATCTTAAATGTATAATTCGAGGTTGTGTGGACTGAGTCACTAGCGCTGTGTCATTCGCGTAAATGTATTTTTCTGTGCGTGTGAGTTCTGGCATGTCATTAACGTATATATTGAATAATGTAGGTCCGAGTAAACTCCCTTGGGGAGCTCCAGCCCTAATGGGTCTGCGGCAGGAGAATGATTCTTCCACTGTTACTTGGAATTCCCGAGCGCTCAGATGGTCCCTAATTAGCGTAATCGCGGTGTCAGTAAAGGTGTACGATTTTAATTTATGGACGAGTCCTGCGTGCCAGACTTTATCGAAGGCGCGTTCAATATCCAAAAATATGGCACCTGTCGATCTGTTAGTGTTGTATCCTTTAGAAATTTGCTCTGTTAGGCGTAAGAGCTGCTGACTTGTCGAGTGCTGAGCTCTAAACCAAAATTGTTCACATATTAGTAAGTTATTCTTGATTATGTGTGTATTCAACCTTTTTAGAATGAATTTTTCTAGAACCTTACCAGGCGTGTTTAGTAGACTACTTGGCCTGTAGTTGGCAGCCAAAGCGAGGTTTTAATTCGGCTTTGGAATCATTAATATGTTTGATAGTTTCCATTAAGGCGGAAATCTGCCCTTTTCTAACGTGTAGTGGTATATACTCGACAGGAGTTTCAGGGCTCCGCGTGGAAGATTTCTGAGGACTTTTTTTCGAGTGGAGGAAAAATGCATGTTACGCACTTAAGCTGGGATTGGAGTGTGGGACTCTACTGGGGGACTCCAACCACCAGCCCTACCCACTAAAAATCCTCCACCGGTGAGTATTCAGGAGTGGAGCTGTGGCAGTACCGCTGTAAGCACCTGCGGATTCGAGGAAGGGATATATTGGCCCGGCCGAGGCCAGGTCCAAGGTGAGGAAGGCGGCAGGACGTAAGCATGACCAAGGCCCTGCTTACACTCTTGCTTATTAGGGCGTAAGCAGAGCCTTGGTCATGCTTACGTCCTGCCACCTTCCTCACATTGGACCTGGCCTCTGCTTAAGGCTTTCTATTTGTAACTTATTCGTCTGGTGCCGGTACATTGGACCCGGCTTACAGGCTCTAAATTTACATGTGTTTATAATTCTGAGTATAGTTTTTTATTGTTTTTGGGGTTCTTCTAAAACCTACACGGCGACCTGTTCTGAGGCCGCCGAGTACCAGTTTTATCTCGATATTTGTCTCTGTCTTTCTTTTTCTTGTTTTTATATTTACATAATTACACTGCGCTTATCTTGTGTGCGCGCGCGCACATACACACACACACACCCCTGGGCATACCACGTACGTCCCAATATCACACGCACTACACTGTACAGACTTGGTTATGTACAATATTTACAATGTTCGCAGTTAGTCTGTGCGGCAGCGGTTAGCTGATTCCTGGGCTGCCGATGATGGCGGCCTCTGCCGGGGAGCGTGGCCTGAGTCAGGAAGGGTTGTGCGCGCATAACCTTGCAGTCGTGTTGTTTTCTTAATTTTGTTTTTCTTCAGTATGCCTTGATTCTGGCGTGTTTTCAGTACTTGGGTTCGCCTTTCCCACTGTTGTGTATGGTGGGGTTTTGATGGTGTCGGTTGCGCGCCCAGATGGATGAGGCACGTTTTTTTCATTCATTCAAGCAGCTGGCGGCTGACTGAGAGTCAGCACGATGTGTGTCATTCGTGTACATGTCCCACCCGCTCTTAACTACTTAATCACAGGAAATGTGGGATTTTGCAGGGTGGTGGTTTAAGATTAGGTAGATGAAAAGAAGGGAGGTAGCCGTAGCTCCTCATGGTAGCCAACTCGGGTGCAACGCTATGTTAGCACCGCTGGTGTGATAATTTTTAGGAAGAGTTTAATTTAGAAAGTCTATTAAATTCAAACAGTAATAATTTTAGGTTGAAATAAGAAATCTACTGTTACCGGGTGTGCCCGCATGCCATGCGGGGAAGCCGGTAGAGCTTGTAGCGTCTTTCGGTGGTTCTGTAGTTCCCTAGAGACCTAACCAGGGCGCTCTGATGTTGAGGCAAACTCGCGTAGAATTTTGTGGCCCGGCGCCAAATGACATCTTCCACATAGTGGAGAGATGAGGCTTCATGAAGGTATCTCACGGGAAACCTACAGCAAACAGAATAGATGGCCCTAAGACATCTATTTTGTACACGCTGAATTTGTCGCAGATTGGATCCTGCGGCCATGCCCCAGATCTCACAAGCATAAAGCATGATTGGAAGAATTAAAGCCTGAAAAAGGCGCAACTTAAGGGGTTTCGACATTCCTGAGCGCTTCATGGGGTATAATGAAGCCGAAGCTCCGCACGCCCGATGAGCTACCTCCTGGATGTGACCCCGGAAAGTTAGGCCCTTGTCCAAAGCCTACACCAATCATGAATGAGGCTTAGGTGTCGCTGTATTGGGTTGAAGGCTGTGCGTGAGTTTCGATTTGTGTTGTATAGTAGCACGTCGTCCGCATATTGGGCTATGTTGACGCGTAGCTCCGTGGGGAGATCCGTCAAATACACGCTAAAGAGTGTAGGGGATAAGACAGAGCCTTCTGGGACGCCTCCTCTGATGGGTCGTCTGGTAGATAGCTTTCCCGCCACAGTAACTGTGAAATGTCTGTGTTTGAGGAATGAGTGTAAAATGTGTATCATGTGTGCAGGAAGCCCCAGGGTGATTAGTTTATGTAGGAGGCCTGCATGCCAGGTGGTAGAGAAGGCCTTCTCGACATCCAGAGATACCACCGAAGTAAATGCCCTATCCTGGAAACCCAGGGCAGCGGCCTCCACCAGACGGAGCAGCTGCTGTGATGTCGAGTCCCTAGGAGGAAAACCAAACTGATGGGGAGGAATAGCTTGAATGTCCCCCAATAGGGGCGACAAGTGGGCTAAAACAAGCCTCTCGAAGACTTTCGAGAGGACTGACAGGAGGCTAATGGAGCGGTAACTGGCGGGGAGAGCCGAATTTTTACCGGGCTTCAAAATGCAAATCACCCGAGCCTCCCTCCTCTGCTGTGGAAAGTGGCCTAGGGCGAGACACATTTTAAAAACCCGAGTAAGAAGAAGAACGGCTTTGAATGGTAGATGGCGGTGCATGATAGGTGTCAACCAATCAGGTCCCGACGCCTTTTTGGGATTTAGACGTCGGAGTGCGCCCTGGAGCTCACTGGGTCTAATGACAGGTAGTCGGTCCGCCTCAGCAAGAGGACGTCGAAGGTACTGACGAACTTCCCGCTTGACGCGGCCAGTGAAGTCTAGGTCCTGGGGGTCATCTCGTGGCCTCATGGTCCTCTCTAGGTAGTCGGCAAATACATTTGCTTTGGCTTGGGGTTGATATACCAGGTCTTGGGTGCCTTGGATAGGGGAGGTTGGCGCTCCTCCACGATTCCGGAGTCCTTTTGCAAGCCTCCACGCCTCGGCATTCTCAAAATTCACTCGAGACATCAACTCCTCCCATGCGCGCACACGGTGCTCGCGTAGTCGAAGTCGAACCTCTCGTCGCAAGCGCCCGAGCAGAACCTGATTATGTCGAGTGCGGTGTCGCTGATAGAGTCTGCGAGCCGCCCAAGAGCAACGAATGAGAAGATGGATGTCTAGCGGGATGACGTCAGGGTTTAGAGGTGCTGGAGTCTGAACGGTGAGGTTATGAACATTTCGTCCTACGATGGAGGTGAAGGAGGAGATCGCCGTCTCCAGGGTCGGTATGTCTGTAATGTGTGGGTTTGGAGGTATGGAGTCATTTAAGCAGACCCGTACGCAATCCCAATGGACCTCACGGTTTTGAGCCGTGAATTCATGACTGACAACCCGTAAGTTGACCTCAGCCACAACTGGGTTGTGGTCCGAATGTAAGGCGCTTTGTGAATTGAGTGATAAGTGAAATGGAAAATGTTTGATGATTGCGAGGTCAATGACCGAAGGACGGCCCTGAATTCGCGGGAAATGAGTGGGTTACCAGGGACCCTCAACTCTCAATTGAGGATCTCCATCTATGATGCGGATGATTTCTCTGCCTCTTGCGTCTGTCCGGGAACCCGAATGCCAATGCGGGGGTTTAGCATTCAAATGCCCAGCCATAATGACGTTGGGATGTAGGGTGAGGATGGAGAGATAATCATTAGCAATGAACTGTTGGCTAGGAGGGTGGTATGCAGACACTATCAGGACTTCGGAACCACACAGGTTCACGCAGTCGGCCGTGGCTTCAAGGGTTTGAAGAGCGGAAAGCTGGACAGGTTTAAAGACTACCCCTCTCATCACAAATATCGCCGTGCCACCGCCGCGACGGCCCACACGGTCGACCCTGAGGCAGTGATAGCCGGAAATCCGGAAGGACATTTCAGGTCGGAGATGTGTTTCCGATACCAAGATGAGATCCAAAGCAAATGACCTCGCAAAATGCAGGAGTTCATCTTGTTGACCATTGATGCCATTCGCATTCCTGAATGCAAATCTGAACGAGGTTAGAGACCTACTTAGACCCGCCAATATTGCTCGGGCGGCTTACTGCGGACAACAAGGCAAGCGCCTCCATGGCAATGACCATTCGGGCTGCAGAATCCGTGGTGCCGAAGAACCTCACCACCAGTTCACAGAGACGCCTGAGTTAGCGATCGGGTTTGGGAGTACCTCGCCGGCTCGACGCCTCGGATTCAGACCCTTGCTCTCTGGCAGGACGTCCTCCCTGCGCTCTATTGGAGGGGGTGGTCTTAGGGGCTGTTTCTGTAGCCTTAGGTGGACGAGTGTGTTTTTTGTCCGTGATACCGCCGGAAAATCCACAGGCTTGCGTGCCACCTGCGCAAACGTAGGCACACCACGTGCTTTCTGAGTTGTACCAGAAGCAGCAATTGTGGTTATACCTATGTTCTTTAAAAGACTGCCATTCTCACAAATATTAATTTCTTTCTTCGTTATGAGCTAAGACTGAACTACAATTAATTATCGTTTTTACCTTATAAAACACAACTAATTCCAAGCTATGTTTGACAAACGTAGTTACACTTTCTTATAAAACGTTGTAGGCAATTGTAAATATTCTTCCTCCCAATAAAAAACAACAGGCAGGGCCATCTCTAGACAGCAGGATGAGGTCAGTTTGTGTTCGTATTGATTGTCCACAAAAACGTCTTCCCCAGCGGACGATCAATATAAGTAAAATGTCCCTTATCATATGCTTTGTCAAGCCACTCTTTTAAGAATGCTTATTCCTCTCCAAATTTAAGATTTATATCTAGAGAAATAGTTTCATTACACGTTACGTTACAAATACAAGAAGTAGTACAGAGGAAAGAACTGATAATTAAATGTTCTTATATCACGAGAAAGAAAATATTGGAGCTTTGAACTTTGAAGACGTATAGAGGATAGTAATATTGAAACCTAAAGTAAAGAATATTTGGTCTACAATCACAACAGTAATGGCCAACTGATAAACAAGCGTTAGTATTATTAATTAGTGAACATACTAAGTATACAACAAATGGATACTCTCAGGTTTAATGACTTTGCTCATCTTTAGCTGTATCATATATAAGAAGTACTAATTTGTACATTTTAACATATGAAGAAGAGAATATAGTTGTAAATGTTCTTTGTAATATGAACTGCATTATGAAGTTGTAACTTGACGTACCGGGTTGAACCAGAGTTCTATGACATTGCGTCACTACAATTTGTTTTATATTTTAACGAAGTGTACAAAAGCGTTTTCCAACTGTAAAGAATTGACTGTGTACGAAAGAGAGATACAAAAACTGGGACAAGAGAAATAAAAGAAGATCGGCCTCCATTTGGAGTTCTTATAACACGATTAACATTGAACAATTGACATACGAGATCGCAGCCGTGAAGGGCAGTTACAGAAATACGGAACTATAAGACATTTAGTTAAGACGGGATTGTTGTTATACGTCGAGCGGAAAACCTCCAGGGATTTACTGATGCAGGTAAGGGTATAAGCGATCCCGTGGTCCCGAGCCACCCTGACACGCTCGATGTTGGTTCCTCTTAGTGGTGAGGGGTTAGACAAAACAGCCACCACGTGTAGGCCGTGCGTGGAGACCCGTGTCGGTGGAAAGGTTTGTCCTGGTGTTTGAGGGATGAACATCTTAGCTCGTTCCAGTGTTCTTCTGAATTGGGCGAGGTTGCGCATTTCCGATATACTACGGTTTTTGCTTCGCCTAAACGGGAGGTTAGGGACGACCGCCTCTAATCAGTCGGCCAGGACTACGTACGACACCGAACACCAGGGTGAGTGGGACGGCGAGCTCACTGTATCCCCTGTGTGGCCCTGTCATGCCAGTGGGATGACCCATGGTTGGGCTCCGTGAAGGGTTGCGACCTCTGGGGGATGAAACACATACAATTTCTTACGGCAAACCCTAAAATTAAACGTGGAATCGAAATAGATGCGTTTTGTGGTGCTCGCTATTTAGTTATCTGTAGAACTGAGGAAGGGTTAAAGTTTACTACGTGGACCCGTTCATTATTCACCAGGGTTTAGATAATATTGCCGTTCCTGTAAAGTCATATACTAGATCTCGCAATGGCACGTTCTTGGTCGAAGCAGCTTCGCCGACGCAAGCTGCAAACATTTGAAAGCCAATATGCTTGCGAACTATCCGGTGCGCGTTGAATTGCATAGGACACTGAACTCCTCGCGTGGTGTTGTAAACATCAGCGCATTGGATTTTAAGTCCAATGAGGAGAATCAGGAAAACTTTGTGGAACAGGGTGAGACAAGTGCATATCGAGTTCATCGCAAAGAACGAGGTGAACTAGTGCCAACTTGTACCCTCATTCTTACCTTTGATCGGGTAGATCTCCCGCAAAGGATTAAGGCAGGGTATGAAGCTATTGAAGTGAGGCAGTATATACCCAAACCAGTGAGGTGTTATAAATGCCAGCGCTTTGGCCACACGAGTGACTTATGTAATGGAGTTACCACTTGTGTTGCCTGCGGGGAAGTCAAGCATGACAATGCATGCACTTCACTGCAACGTGTGTTAACTGCAGTGGTAATCATTCATCGAACTCCAGAGAATGTCCCCGTTTTATGGAGGAGAAGGCGATCGAAGAGATCCCGGTGAGAGAGAGAGAGAGAGAGTGTGTGTGTGTTCTTCGTGGAAGCCCGGAAACTCTTGCGTATTCGCCAGGCTTCTGTACCTAGGAGAGTTACTTATAGCGCAGTTGCAGATAAGCTGGTAACTAGACGTGAAATCTCAACACAAAGCAGTGAAATAAACGGGGCAGTAATATTCGAAAGATCAATTACACCAAGATCACAGCCAGAGAAACAAACAACAGCACGAAGAAAAGTGAGCGCGCCGACCAAGGCCAGTCCTAAAAAGAAGGATTCATCCAAGTCACAGCCGAAAGCATCTACTTCAAGAACATGTGAACAGGTAATATATAATGTATCGTCAAGGAAATGTAAGACCTCGTATGACAAATCTGACTTCCTCAATAAAAATAGTAAGACCAGGGAAAGGAAAGCTTCCGTCGACATCTGAGGAATCATCTGGAGAGGACGCCTATCGGTGACTTCCATTCTCGCCGGTCGCAGTTTCCGATTCTGTCGAGAGACTCGATTCGAAGCTACCAGTGCAGAAGCCGTCCTCCTCCATTGAGGATGTGGAGTGGGTACATCCTGTACTCACTACCCAAACGACAGTGTGGTAAAGGCAGGAAAAATCTGCTGAAAGTGCTAGCACAGACTCAAAGAAATGGAACAAATTGGTTCGAGCACCACTGGGCAGGTAGCAAGTTGATATTTAAAGTACAAATGTTTTATGTATTTTGGTATTTTATTGGTAATTATAGCTTTTTATTATGCTTTTTTAACCATTTGAGCTTATTCATTTTATTGTCTTTTTGTTTTGATCTGTTTTTTAAATATTGAATAATGTATATCTGGCTAGTGCAGTGAATTAGTTTTCTGAAATGGCGCTGATGACTATGCAGTTGAGCGTCCTTATATACAATTCAATCAATCAAACAATCAATTAAGTCGAGCGGAAATAGCTACCTGTACCGGAGATATTAAAACTAAACTCTCGGATTGCGAGAATCGAGTTATAATGTGATCGTATGGAAGTTTACACCAGAAAAGAAATACAAATTGTTTATCAAACTGTCGTAGTGACGTAGTGCTTACATGGTCGTGTATGACCATATTTTCCATTTATATTCTTTATCATTACATTCCTTTAAGTACCCGTGAGTTTATTATGCCTGAGTTAGTGACATAACAGTGAGTATTGAATTTCCTGTAAAATTTTTAATTTCAAGTCTACCACATAGTACTAAGGTATTTGGTAATTGCTCACAGTTTACTGTATGCTCCTATAAGGAAGTAAATATATTTGTTGTCGTGATCTCTGACGTTTCAGTTGACTATAGAGATACAGATTTTATGAAAGGAAACTTATTACTTAACAAACAATTTAAAAAATATCTTTAATCCTAAATAAAAAAAAATTAAAGATAAAAGGCAAAAATCTTTTTCATGCTAAATATATTAACTTATTGCACCACAATTACTTTTTTACTTTAATTATATTTGTTAAAATTATTAATATCTATAAAGGGCCTTAAATGGAAACATATAGAGGTAATCAGACTTCAACAAAATCTCAATACCATAGAGCTTTAAATAAACCGGAGGAATTAAAAGAACAAAGAGCTTACTTTAAGTGAATGTATAATTTGATTTACACGAATGCACTCTCCTCACACGTCCCATACGACGTTAACATGTAATGGCTCGTTTAAGCAACTAACAGATCAGAAAACCAGAACTCCCAACTGCATATCCATATAAAAAGTTCCAACTAAAGTGAGAAAATTTACAAATAAACAATTAACCTATGAAACAAGATCTCAAAAAGTGTGAGTAAATATTCTGTTTGATAGACTTACTTTCTTGAATACAGTTACTTGTTCCTTCGATATTTTCTCTGTATTCATACTGTATCTACCTTATACCTAATTCAAGAAAACAAATAAAATCTAAGTCATAACCAATGAACGAAGTAAGAGTATACTTAGAAGTTTTATAGATAATCATAAATGATAATGCGTGCAGTAAGATGATACGAGTGGTGCCATCTCTGGACAGCAAATCGCACTCAGCGGAAAGATTGTATATTTGATGATGTTGAGTGTCAACGAATATTCTTTTCCATTGGGCAATAGTCAGGACCAAGAATTAACTCGTAAACAATATAATATAGTCTTTATAACGCTAAAATACTGGATTTCACTAATCCTATGTTCTTGATTCTCTGTTCAAAGAATACTTATTATTTTTTTTTCTCCAAGTTTAAGGTGTTTGCAGAAGTAGATCAATTACACTTTAAAATGGTTTACTATATGTTGCCTTTTAATTTTGATGTTATTCCAATGAAGAGCATCGTGCAGCCTAGAAATTTAAAGTTGGAAAACTTAAACTAAAAATAAGAAATAACTCCTAAATAATCTTACCGACATACACAAAACTTAATCATAAAAAGCTATACATGTCCTTAGAGTACAAAATTTATACATCTCACATAATGAAGTTAACTGTTTTTAAGATATTATTTGTTGTTAGATTGAGTTTTCAAATATTTGTTTTGTCATGTCTTATATTATTAATGTTTATTTGTACGTTGTGGCAATGCAAAGAGAGTGAAAATTCATGGCCATTACATAGCTACCAGCTGTTAAGGTTTTGATACACTCTAGGTCCACTGTATTTGACAATTTCTATTTTACTGATGTTTATAATAAAAATGAATTTGTAATTCTTGGTAACCGCAAAGCTTCGAAACGTTTGGACCAATTTAGCTAATTGTTTTTTCAAATATTCGTTTAATTGTGAAGAAGTATCTTATAAACAGAAAAACTGGAAAAATTGCACAGAAAAAAGGCGAAAAAAACAGAACGTTTTTCTTTTTCCCCCAGTTAACTCTATTATATTGTTTAAAACAAAAGAGAACGAAATCGTAACATGAAGAAAAAACAGTTGAAATTTAGTTAGTAACTTTATAATTTATGATCGTAACCTTAAAGTTAGTATAAACTATTTAAATGCATCCGGATTTACAACACTTACATTTTTCTACGATATAAAGTTTAGCTGTTTGAGAGCTCTCAATTAGTGCGTGTTATTTCAAAGTTCCTTTATCTATCTCTCATTAATTGGCTTATTTTACTTGTTTATACTCAGTTCAAGATTCATGCCGCCTATAAGATGTAGGCGAGGAATTTGGGCCGAAGAACTAAAAATGCCTTAAAGCAAACTAATTTTCGGTGTAATCGCACTGCACAGAAGCATAAAGACTACAATGAAATTAAAAACACTACGATATAACAAACAGATGATTCAAATAATAATCTTGTATGGCTAAAACGTGTGTCCGATATTGTAAAGCATTGAAATACAAAAAGGAAGCTACTGGATTTTGTTGTCCAAACGACAAAATGAAATTAGTGCCATTGGTTTCAAGAGCCGGAGCGGATTCCCCACATTCCTTTACAAGTACACAAAAATACAAGATCATTTCCAAGAAGTCTACAACGGCAAAGGTTTTGCAGCAATGTAAATTGATAATGTAGGACGAATGCATTAGACCGAACCACACAAGATTTGTGGAAAAATCGAAAACGATTTGCTAGTTCGATGATTTTGTTAGCAGGAGATTTTCATCAAACATTGTCTAGGCCAACGCCTGCCGATGAGCTTAATGCACTAAATTCAAAATGAAATTGACGGTGAATTGATGACAAACAAGTCAGTTAATGCCGCTACAAACCTAGATGTTGCCGTCAACTATTCAACCGGTTATTTTATACTCACTGGATTTGCCAGGATTGCAGCCTCACAGTCTTCCGTTATAGGACTCGGTGATCATAATGTTGGCAAATAGCAGTCAAACACGACTTAGTGAAATAAATTACTAAACATCTTGATCAAAGCAACCATTCCAAAGGAAAAGTATAAAGGAGAAGGCGTTTTGATAACACGCATTCCAATAACTCCTATCGACATACCATTTGAATTTACAAGACTGCAGTTCCCAGCGCGGCTTGCTTTCAGTATGACCATAAATGAATCCCAGGGGCAGTCATTGAGTGCTTGAGGGGTTAATCTTGAAAACCCATTTTTCTCGCATAGCTCATTGTGTAGGAAAATCATTAATTTTAATAAAATTACTTCAATGTATCTATTAATACAAAGTACAATCAGCAAATTACTCTTCAAAAACGCACTTGGGCAGTAGTTCACATATGTCCATACCTGAAATTCCTTATGTACGGTCATTATTACATAGCCGCTACCACTAAAACCACTTTAAATTAATACTGCTAAATTTAGACACCAATAATGCCATATTCCACTCCACGGGGCACCGACAGGCTGTTAACTGCCAGAAGGAATTTGCTGCGTACCCACCCAGGTGTTGGGTCTACCCGCAGGTTGAAAATTTTTATGATGCAGGATGGGTTGGGATTATTTTGATGAAGAAATTTTGATGAGGTGGCATTTTGCACCTATGATTTGTACAGGATGCCAAACCGCTTTTTTGTTTACACCCTGGTGTTTTATTTGTTTTAAAATGGCGTAAATTTTATAGCCAAACGGCTTATTTGGAGAGTTTTGGAGTTCACCTTTGGCTGCTGTATGGATTAACTCCTTTGTTATCTCGGGTGTCCGCATGCTATACGGGGTACCCGGTAAAGCCTGAAGCGGCGTCTCGTAGCGCCATAATCTCCTAAAGATCTAACCAGGGCGCTTCTGTGAGCTGGAATTTGAGCGTGAAATTTTTCCGCCTGGCGCCTAATTTCGTCCTCCACGTATGGTAGAAGAGAAGCTTCGTGAAGCAACCTTACGGGGAAAGAACGAGGCACAGAACAGATGGACCGGAGTCTATTATGTGCACGCTGAAGGTTTGCTAGCCAGCTATCTGCAGCCATGCCCCAGATTTCACAGGCGTACAACATGAGTGGTATTATCAGCGCTCGAAAGAGGTGTAGCTTTAAGCGGACTGGCATCGAGCCCAACCCAGCATTGGGAACAGAGAAGCAATAGCCCCCTGCACCCGTGCCGATAGTTCCCTGATGTGTCCGCGGAAGGTAAAGCCTCTATCAATTTGAACGCCCAGGTACTTGATGGAATTAGTCCACTCTATACTGCGGCCTCTAAAGTGGAAGTTGTGGCAGTCAGCAGAGGTGTGACGCTTTGCAAGAAGAATGGCGTGGCTTTTGTCGGGATTTAGAGACATTCGCCAACGCCTGCACCACTCTTGTGTAAGACGGAGGTGTCTCTGGATTGGGTTGAAGGCTCTGAGTATATGTGTGTTTTTGCAGAACAACAACACGACGTCGGCGTATTGTGCCATTTCGACCTGTGGTTGAGTTGGGAAATCTGCCATGAACACACTAAACGTGTGGGGGATAGTACAGAGCCTTCGGGGACTCCGCCTCTCACGGGTCTCAGTGTAGATGTTTTTCCCGCTACTGTGACTTTGAATGTTCTATGTCTGAGAAAGCTGTGTAGGATGTTCATAAGCTGTGTAGGTAGCACCAGTTGGATGAGTTAGAAGGTTAGACCGGCATGCCATGTCGTAGAGAAGGCTTTTCGACGTCCAAAGACACTACTGCCGTGAAGGCGCGTTCCTGGAAATCCAAGGTAGCTGTCTCCACCACTCGTAGTAGCTATTGGATAGTCGAATGCCCAGGACAAAATCCGAACTGGTGATCAGGGATAGCTTCAATGTCTCCCATTCGGGTTAGGATTAACCTCTAGAATACTTTCGAGAGGGTAGAAAGGAAGCTGGTGGATCGGTAGCTGGAAGGATGTACCGGATCCTTCCCAGGCTTCAATATACATATCACCCGGCCGTCGCTCCACTCGCGAGGAATGTGCCCTAAGGCGACGCACATATTGAAGATCCTGGTCAGGAAAAGAACGGCATTGAAGAGAAGGTGACGGAGCATGTGGGGTATCAGCCCGTCCGGCCCCGCCGCCTTGTTAGGTTTGAGACGGAAGACATTTCAGGTTTTTATTTTGAGCTTCATGGCCTGGTGCCGGTACAAAGTGGTACGGCTTACAGGCTAAAATTTTCATTGAGGTTATATTTTGGGAATTAAATGCTTATTGTCTACGTGGATATATATAAAACCCATACGGTGGCCTTTCTTAGCCCACCGAGAACATTTTTATTATGCTAGTGTCTTACAGTGTCCTTTTTTGTTACGTACAGTATTTACAAGCGCTTATTTTGCGAGTACATTACTGTAAAGTGCTCATCTATCTGATTACTTTAGAAGACTGTCATTCTCACATATAATAATTTGTTTCTTCGTTGTTAGCTAAGAGTAAAGTACAATTAATTATAGTTTTTCCCCAAAAAAGAGAATTTAATACAAGTTATGTTCAGCAAACATAGTTACACTTTCTTATAAAACGTTGTAGATAATTATAGATGTTCCTCCTAATACAATATTACAGATAGTGCCATCTCTAGAGAGCAGGATGGGATCAGTTTGTGTACGCATTGCTTCTCTATCAAAACGTCTCTCCTAGCGGACAATCAGTTTAACTATAGTGCGGCCGTTGTATCTCCGGCTCTGACGTTTTGCGATTGCAAGAGGTGGAGGGGGGATGTTAATAGTACCAACATACAGTAATAAGCAATTGAAAGCATATCCTCAAAATTATGTTTAGAATGAAAATATAGGACTGTATTAGCTTTAAAACACTGAAATACAGCTTACAATTTCATTACCATGCAAGATATTTATTACAACACTACTCTATTCGAATATTTCATTCACACCTTTCACACACACACTAACTGCATCTGTTGGTAGTACTGGGAGTCTCTACATCCGGTGTTGTGGTCAGGAAGTTAAAACTGTCTGCTAGCACCAATCAGCATTGTCGCTGCTATGCGTGACTCCCGAACCCAACACTGTGTTGCCAGGTTAAATTTGTTTGAGCCACGTGGTTTTAGCTGCTTGCGCTGGTAAGCTTATTTGGTATATTTAGCGTGCGTGAATTCCGATTTTTAATGTTCGTAAGTCCTATTATTATCGCTATTATAATAATATGGCTCCTGGTTCGTGTAATGTGCAAGTACTGAAATATTTAAAATACGCATTATTCCTCTGCTTGAAATACCCGCTAAAGAACTGGCAACAGCCTGCTTCCCGCTCTCGAGAAATGTCAGAGCCGGAGATAGAACGGCCGGACAGCAAAACATTTATGTTATGTTTTGTCAAGCCACTCATTTAAGAATGCTTATTCCTCTCCAAGTTTAAGATGTATATTTAGAGAAATAGTCCGATTACGCGGAATGCTACAGATAGTGATGCAATTGTTTCCATTTATTAACTGATAAGTACGAAAGATAGAGGAGTTTTATTGTCATCACATAGTGAGCAGTTGTTAAACGCTTTAGCAAATTTTAAGAAATAATTTGTACAACATTAAGCAGGAAAGTTCAGTTGGGCTTTTGTGTACAATCATGCAAGAAGGGCACCAGAAAACGAATGCAAATTGTGGTAGTGACGTAGAGCATACATAGTCCTATACCATCACATTTTCTATTTGTATTCTTTATCTTTACGTTCCTTTAGGTACTCGTGGGTTTATGTCTCAGTTACTGGCATAACAGTGAGTATGGAATTTCCTGTAAAACTTGTAATTTCAAATCTACTACATAGTAACTAAGATATTTGATAATTACTTAAAGATTGCTGTATGCTCCTATAACGAAATAAATATATTTGTTTTCATTATATCTGACCTTACACGTAACTATAGAGATACAGATTTTATAGAAGATACAGATTATATAGATTTTATTTTAAGGAAAAGAAACAGAACAGTTAATAGGAGAGAAACTTACTTTAAGTAAATGTTTATCTCGATTTCCACGAAGTAGATGTCTAAGCTAGTAATAATATATTGTTGAAAAATATATTGCAAGAATAATGTGGATAAGGTTCGAATATATTAAAATAACTACATATGTGGGCAGTGAAAGATGTATGAGTACAGGTCATTTAATAAGCTTCTCTACTCTCCTCACACATGGCACACCACGTTAACCAGGTATGACTCACTTGACCAACTAACAGATCAGAAAACGAGAATTTCCAATTAGATATTCATATAAAAAGTTACCGTCTAGATGACAATTATACGATGATGAAATCATAATTGAAGTTATGAAACGAGATATGGTAAAGTGTGATTAAATATTTAGGTTCACAGAGTTACTTTCTCGAATGCAATTATTTGTTCCTTTGATACTGTCTGAGTATTCATACTATAGCGACACGCTGAAAATAAATAAAATATAAACCATAACCAATGAAGAAAGTGAGGGTTTACTTAAACGCTTTATAGATAATTATAAATGATGATCAGCGCAGTAAGATGTTACGAGTGGTGCCATCTGTAGACAGCAAGGCGCAGTAAGTGAATAGATTGTATACTACATGATATTGAATTCAACCAGAATTCTTCTTCAATGTACAATAGGCATAACTAAATGATTGTCTCCTAAACAATGAAATATAGTGTTTATAACACTAAAATACTCTATTAAATTAACACTATCTTCTCGAGGTTTTGTTCAAGGAAAGCTTACCTATTTTTTTTTTTTTTTTTTGTGTTCCAAGTTTAAGATGAATATTTACAGAAGTAGATCAATTGCACCTTAAAGTGGACTGCAATATATTGCATTTTAATTTTCCTGTTGGTATAATATTTCTGTATATTTCCTTCACACCAAAACACCATTTCCGCAGATATATTATCAGCGATTCTTTCTGAATCATTAAATTGTTTTAAGTAATCGTATATTTAACATATGTTTGAGTTAATTATTTAACAATGGGTGTTGGGTTTCTTGTAAATGTTTCATATACCAAAAGCTGTCGTACCAGGTACTTCATTGGTTACGTACTGTAAGTATAGGGTTTAAAATAGAGACAAGGTTGCGTTATGGAAGTCCATGCTTTATTTGTAGAACGTAAAGATAAGTTTGCAAACTTTGAACCAAATTGATCGAATATTTAATATATGAACCTAAGACTTTGACAACTATGGGATATTATCCTACAGATTAGGCAGTACTATGGTTCAAGTGCACATATTTTTTTTTCTAGTTGTATAAGTAGTTGAAGATAAGTTTTAAAATGTTCGTGTACCTCATAATTCAACATAATTATTTGGTCCTTTTTTAATTTATAGGTTAACCTGTAAAACATATCAACACCTATTGCATATTGTTCGACATTTGGACAATCACATGGTTCAAACGTTGTAGCTATCTTTCAAAGTTACGTGTCTTTCTGTTTTTGTTTAGAGATGTAATGCGGCTGATAATTTTAGAATGTTAAGTAGTGTGTTAGTGGTTAATGTCAGGCTGTCTTATTAGTTTCACTAGTTTTTCTAAAATCCAACTCTTCACAAAACCATAACATTCCTTAAGCATTCCTATGACTGAAAATGTGAAAACCTGAAGTAATAACGGTAACTTTTTAAGTCGACGGGCCCTAAAACACCACACACTCACTATAACACAGATATAGCATTGTCGGTAACGTAGATGGTAGTGTGTCAGCCTCACGTTCTAGAGGTCCCGAGTTCGAATCTCGTTCAGGGTGGGTTACCTGGATAAGGTTTTTCCGGGGTTTTACCTTATTCTTCAAGACGAATGTCGGGCAACTCTAAGCTCCGTGGACCCTGGTCTCATTTGAGCATTGTTTAACTCAATTCATTCACCGTCTGATATGACTTAACGTTGGAGGACGTAAATTAGAGCAAAAAAATGATCGATTTCACTCTGATAATTTGAAAAATATGATAAAATTTATTTATTTGGTTATGTCACGTATAAAGTTCCTTGCGACAGAATAACTTACAATTTGCTGTGATATTTTAAGCACAGGTTCCCAATACTTTTATTTTTTTTTAAATTGCTCTGGGTTTCTCTGTGTATCAAAAAATTTAGGTTCCAGAAACGTTTTAAAGCTATGAATATGGATTTTTTGCCCAAATTTGACATTTTATGTTGTGAAGTAAAGTAAGTTTGCTTAAATGCATCTCACAATAAAACCCAGGGCAAGTTCTATTCACTGTGTCCCTATGAACGTATGCAGCAAGTTGCATTAGTCTGACACTAAAACTGCTACGCAAGCAGCGTTTTAAATTTTGAAATTGTCAATAGCGAGAAAACAACAATAATAAATTAGAAATCATATCTAACACTAGCATTCACGTAAGTTTGAAATTAGATTAGAGCTTTTAAAAATTGCTTGCGTATGCTAATTATTCTTTGGATTCAGGAAGGCTTAAACTATTTTATAGACTAACAGGAGGAAGGGCTGATTATTTGAAAACGTTCATCAAATTTGAGTCATACGTATCTTTAATTCTTGATTATATTTCAGTGCAATATGAGGAAAGTTTGGTGATATGAATAATATTGTCGCGGCGTCGCGCATAAAACGTTTGACGCAAATAGACGTACAGTGTTTCACGGAGATAAAGAGCTTGCATAAGCAGATAAAAGACTTACCGACACAGATAAGTGAGATAAATGTAAATTTCTAGTGACTCCTTGATTGAGTTTCTTCGGTTTTTGGTTTGATTTAGAACAGTCTAGAAATTATCAATGGAGGTATATATAAGCGATTGTGACACACTAGAGGAGAGCTAAGCAGTAAAGCGTTGTAACGAGAGCGTATATTGTAAATAGACGTAATGAGAACGCTGTTACTATCATCGACCTTGGTGGATTGCGATTGTGTATGTGATGTAATACTGCTACTCTGACTCTATTTCTACGGAAATAAGGGACATTTAGAATTTATAAAAGGACTTAATTCTACGAATCCACAAAGTCACAATATGCAACCCAAAGGCAGTTCTGTTACATATACTGCGAGCGTATTTAAAGGATTCAAATATTTTAAAAATTAATTTTTTATGTACTTATTTCCTTGGGAGGGAAGTCATACAAATCAGTCATCCTTGTAATAAATGGCAGAAATATTCCTTGGCTATCCAGGCCCAAATGACCTTGTTGTCGACGGGCCCTTAAACACCACACTCACTCACTCGGCTATCCATATTGAACAGATAGGGTCTGAAATTTGGTGGCTTGAATGTCTGTGTAACTGGAGAAATAGCACTTTCACATTCACTTTTATAATAAAATCACGTCTACGAATTTATTAATACAAAGTACAATCTCCAAATTAGTCTTTAAAAACGGACGAGTGCGAAAATCTATATGTGGCCACACTTCATATTTCTTATGTTCCTCTGGATATTACATAGCAGCTACCACTCTTACGATTTCAAAAATAAACGTGTTGGCGATTTACATCAACATAGAATCATATATTACACAATATTTATGTAAAGTTCTCAGGTATATCTACCTACTTTAGAGGACTCCTATTCTTACACACAATAATTTGTTAGTTCGTTATTAGCTAAGACTGAACTATAGTTTATTATTGCTATTGTTCTATAACACCCAATTAATTCCATGCTGTATTTAACAAGTACAGTAGCCATTTCTTATAATACTTTGTGTGTAATCATAAATATTGTTTCTCACGAAAAAATATTACACGTGCTGCCATCTCTAGACAGTAGAATACGGTCAGTTTGTGCTGGCCTGTGTTGTCCACCAAAACGTCTATCCTAGCGGATGATCAATATAACTAAAACAACGTTTATCATGGGTCTTCTGAAGCCACTGCTTTTAAGAATGCTTATTCCCCTCCAGGTTTAAGATGTATCTTTAGAGAAATACTTTCATTACACAGATACAAGAGGAAATACAGGGGAAAGAACTGATAATGTAATGTTTCCATGGTACCAGGCGAAATAAAACATTGGAGTTTAGAAGGAATAATAATATAAAATCGTAAAGTAAAGAATATTTGGGCTACAATTACAAGAGTAATGACCAACGGATAAACAAGCGTTAGTAATATTAATTAGTGAACATCCTACGCAAACAAAAAATGTATGTCTAAATATAATATCGATTTCTTGATCTTTACCTGGACATATAGATATGTTAAGAGTATAACAGTTCAAGAGGATAGCATATTTTAATATTTTCTGTGTAATAAGAATTGCATTATGAAGCTGTAACTTGACGTCACGTGTTAATGCAGAGTACATTGACATTACGTCACTGCAGTTTGTTTTGTATTATAACGAAGTCTACAAACGTGTTTTGTTATTGTGTGTAATTCACTATATTGAAAGAGAAAGATGGATTTTTGCGACGAGTATTAAAGACGTGCTGTTTCTCTGTCTACAAATAGATGGTTCCCATTCAATAAATACTCAAGTCAAATATATTTCATAGACGCAAGACAAATACCTTTCCCCGACGTGTGATACCATTTGTATCGAAGACTTTTCACGAACTTGTAAGAGATTATTATAATAATGTTCGCGAATGTAATTATCTTTACTTTTTAGAGTACCTTATGAGATCTTTTTTACGGCAAAGGTGAAAAATAGAAAAAAACAGTACAAAACAACATTGTAGATCTGTTGGGATATATGTCTAAAACTTTTTTCTGTTTAGCAACGCATTTTGGAGTTGTTTTTGGTTTTTAGTTTGAGTTTTTCAATACGTCTAAAGCTATGATATAGGAAGTTGTTATTGTTTTTTGTTCTCGATATTTAAAGCGAACTTAATATCAAAGACAGCGAGCGGTTCTTAATTTTCAGCCGCCTCAAACAAACTCTACTACAAGGCAGGAATACTTATTAAGAAGGAGTAAATACAGGAATGTGAGCTTTTAGAAACAATATCTTGTGCATGAAAGACTAGAAAAGGCATGTGATACGATTTTAAAGTGCTTTTACGTAGGATAATGCAAAGAGCACAAGATACATTTTAAATTGTATCCCCTAGCAACGATAACTCGTGGATAATTTGTGTAGATTACTTCGCAGCCCTAAGTGACAATAGATATATGGGGTAATAAAACTCGTGATTACAAAGAGAACGCTGCTACCAACCTGACAGATATTTGGATAATGCCTATCCTCTTTTAACATAAACACTATGCAGCGTTAAAAGACTATACCTAGTTACTATTGTACCATTAGTACATAATCTGTATTCTCTTGTTATACAAGTATTAAAACATGGAAAAATTCACACTACTGATAGGACTCGCACAGTGAACTATTTTGTAAATGATTAGAACTTTAATGTGTCATTAATATCATGAACATATTGTGATTAATAATAAATGGATATAGTATATAATTTTTTAAAATATAATAGATATATAATAGATAAGTGGATAGCTGCATTTTTTGGATGAGCTACCATATTTTGTTTCTTTTGAAATATCCATTGATTAGTAGTGCTGAACGTGTACACGGAGACACCTACATAATCTTTTAAAATACATTGTTATGTCTTTTAAGTCAGAGAACATGAATGGAGCTTGGGATTTTAAAGATGTAAACGTATTGAAAATTGAAATTAAAAGCAACGCATGTTTCTTAAATCATTGATGATGAAATTGTGTGTTTCAAACAGATCTGTATTATTTTGTGTAGTAATGAATGAAGAGTGCTGTACTAGAACAGTTAAATATACATTTTATTATCATTCAAACATATTTTTGCTCAAATCGCTAGTTAAGATTTACAAGGAATAAAAAATAAGTTTGTTAAAGTATAGGAAAATTTCCTGATGCTTTATAGATACTTCGTTGGAAGATACAGACGTTATTTATACGAAATCTTCGTCGAGTTACGCTATTCGTACACACACGAATAAAGGAAGATAAAGGCAGAACGTCATCTGTTTTAAAATCTTACATATTTAAGGCCTGTAGCTATTTCATAGCCGAGTGTTTCCGAAGGTACACTCGAAGGTTTCCGAACATTTCGGGCGTTTGTTAACAAATGACTGTGGGATCGATTAAGGTTTTCTAGATATGGAAGTGTCATTAAAATGAAGCTTCTCCCAGAAAATTAAAGTTAATAATTCCGTTTATAATAAAACATGTTGAATATACACTCTTCTAATAAAACAGATTAGAGAAGTTTTAGAAGACTAAATTCAAACTGTCGTATACCCACCAGCTCTGAAAATATCTACTTCCATTTGCTCTACTGTATTCTCCGATGTTATTTGTAGCTACTTGAAAGGAAATGAAACTATTTCTAACCTTCAACATGAACTCATCACAGGAATAAGTTTCTGAGGTGAGAATTTGTACAAGAGTGAGGAGAGAAACTATATAACTAAGTCACTTCGCTCTCTCATCTCCGTGATTAGTTTGTTAAGCAATTTCCTCATTGACCTGTTATTTTCTCGATGACCATAATAATTACTCGTTATATTATACATTTATTGTAATGAATTGAGTAATAAACACAGCGTAATTCAAAAGTCACCTCAAACCGCTCTAAATATTATAATATGTGAGATGTCATAAAAACAAAGGAAGTTACATATTGGGCAGGTGATTCATTTTGAATCTTTCGTTTAGAGGTAGAGATATGTGATGTTAACTGGAAACAGCATTCTCGGGGCACAAAGAACAATTGTTTGGATAAATTGTATAGGGTTAAGAAAACAAGAGATGTAATTTTTTGTAAAGATTCTTGTCCTTGCTATATCCCTCGACCGGAGAGGTCACGCTGGCGACATAAAGCAAACTTTACAAACTAAGTCGTTGAAACATTGTATATCAACACATTTTTGTTTTCCATTCTGTATAATTAAGTTACTTTCAGTACTTTGGAATTGAATGTGTTTGAATTACTGCATACCAATATTCCGCAATGTTTTGTCAGACCTTTATATACAACCAGCGATCAGTGAGTAAGTAGGTATTTAGATATGAGCATTGAGGTGATTTTTGAAGCTTTTAACTAGTCTGAAATGTGTAGAATTTAAATTTTTTCAGATAGCTGCATATAGGGTGTTCAAACATATGTATATACTATGTACTGTCCAGTTATAATAAAGCGACCGGTTTTTAGACATTTCAGTAACGCTTAAACCTGATTTTCTAGCCAATCCCGTTTGAAACTTTAAGGAAACAATTAACTTGAAGTTGATAGAAAATTATTTGTTTTTACTAAACTACACATGCTTGAGGAAGTCACTTGTCAAAAGATATTACCTGCCGAACGGCTCTTATAAGATTTAACTTGAGGAGTTAAATGTCTACTGCATTTTCCTGTTGTCATTGTACCTATAAACGCAACGCAACGCAGGTACTGACAGGCTGTAAACAGCCAGAAGGCTTTTGCTGCGTACCCATCCAGAGTTTGGGTCTGACCGGAGGTTCAACATTTTGATGATACAGGATGGAGTGGGATTATTTTGATGAGGAATTTTGATGAGGTACCTTTTCGCTCCTCTGTGTACATACAAACCCACTCACTCGTTGTTGGCAGGCTGTGGAACAGCCCGAAGGGTGGTCAAATCATGTACCTGGCCTGAAATGTGCTTAACCACGTAGTGACGGGATGTGGATGCTGCAGGATGTCGGGTGACAAATAGGTAGATGGAAAACATACAAACTCCAACTCGACACTGACAGGCTGTTCACAGCCAGAAGTTTTTTCTGCGTAACCAACCAGGTTTTCGGTCTGACCGCAGGTTGTTAATTTTCATGATAAGAGTATGAGGGGGTTTATTTTAATGAGGAAATTTTAATGAGGTAGGTTTTTGCTCCTCTTTATTTTGTACAGGATGCCAAACCGCTTTTTTGTTTACACCCTGGTGTTTTATTTTGCTGAAGTGAAGTAAATCTTGTAGCCAAAGAGCTCATTTGGAGATTTTTGAAATTTAGCTTATGCTGCTGTTTGGATTAACGTCTTTTTTATCACGGGTGCCCACATGCCATACCGGGTAACCGGTAAAACCTGAAGCGGGGTCTCGCATCGTCGTAATCTCCTAGAGACCGAACCAGGGTGCTTCTGTGACCTGGAATTTGATCGTACAGTTTTGTCGCCCGGCACCTAATTTCGTCCTCCACGTATGGGAGAAGAGGAGCTTCGTGAAGCAACCTCACGGTAAAAGAACGGCCCACAGAATAGATGGAACGGAGTCCTCTATTCTGTGCACGCTGAAGGTATGCTATCCAGCTATCGGCAGCCATGCCCCAGATTTCACAGGCGTACAACATAAGTGGGATTATCAGCGCTCGAAAGAGGTGTAGCTTTAAGCGGACTGGCATCGAGCGAGAACCCAGCATTGGGTACAGAGGGGCAATAGCCCCCTGCACCCGTGCAGATAGTTCCCTGATCTGTCCGCGGAAAGTTAGGCCTCTATCAAGTTGAACGCCCAGGTACTTGATGGAATTAGTCCACTCTATTCTTCTGCCCCTGAAGTGGAAGTTGGGGCAGTCAGCGGGGGTGTGGCGCTTCATAAAAAGAATGGCGTGAATTTTGTCTGGATTTACGGACATGCGCCAACGCCTGCACAACTCTTGTGTAAGACGGAGGTGTCTCTGGATTGGGTTGAATGCTCTGAGTATGTGTCTGTTTTTGCAGAGCAACAACACGTCGTCAGCGTACTGTGACATTTTGAACTGTGGTTGAGTTCGAAAATCTGCCATAAACACACTAAAAGGGGGGATAGTACAGAGCCTTCGGTGACTCCGCCTCTCACGGGTCTCAGTGTAGATGTTTTCCCCGCTACTGTGACTTAGAATGTTCTATGTCTGAGAAAGCTGTGTAGGAGGTTGATTAGCTGTGTGGGTAGCCCCAGTTGAATGAGTTTGAAGATCAGACCGGCATGCCATGTCGTGAAGAAGGCATTTTCGATTTCCAAAGACACCATTGCCGTGAAGGTGTGTTCCTGGAAACCCAGTAGATGTGTCTCCACCAGACGCAGTGGCTGTTGGACAGTCGAGTATCCAGGACGATATCCGAATTGGTGATCAGGGATGGCTTGAAGGTCTCCCAAGATGGGAGTCATTCGGGTTAGGATTAAACTCTCAAATAACTTATAGAGGGTAGAAAGGAGCCTGATGGATCGGTAGCTGGAAGGATTTACCGGGTCCTTCCCAGGCTTCAATATACATATCACCCGGGCCTCTCTCCACTCGCGAGAAAAGTGCCCCAAGGCGACGCACATATTTAAGATCCTGGTCAGGAAAAGAACGGCATGGAAAGGAATGTGACGGAGCAGGAGGGGTGTCAGCCCGTCCGGCCCCGCCGCCTTCTTTGATTTGAGATTTTGGAGTACGCCCTGGACTTCACTAGGGCGAAGGACGGGAAGTCGTTCCGCGTCCGCGGGAGGGCGTCGAGAAAATCAGCGTACCTTCGTATGAACACGTTCTGAAAATATGTCGTCCTGGGGGTGCTCTCTTGGACATAGAGTGCGTGCAAGATAGTCAGCGAACGCATGTGCTTTGGCTTGGGGTTCATAGGGTTCTTGCGATACGCCAGACGTCGCCATCTTCCACGCGCAGTCTGGCCATTGTGTCATCCCACGCTTGCACCTTGTGCTCACGCAGTCGGACCCTGACCAATAGACGTAAACTTTGCAAGAGCGCGCGATTATGCGGAGTACGGTGTCGCTGGTATAGTCTCCGTGCCGCCCAGGGCGGAGGGTGATGTCTGGTGGAAGAACCTCTGGGTGAAGGGGTGTAGGTCCGTGAACGGTTAGGTTTCTTTCAGTTCGCGTCAGGATAGAAGTGAAGGATGAGATTGCCTTCTCAATGTCTGGATATTGGTTATTTTTGGGTTCGCTGGAATGGAAGTGCGGAGGCAGTTCTTAACGCCTTCCCAAACACCTTCTCGCGTTTGAAGCGAGGTGTCATGACTGGCAACCCTAGTGTTGATTTCTGTCAGCACCGGATTATGGTCAGAATGCGTAAGAGTGATATGAAATGGAAAAAGCTTTGTGATTGCGAAGTCAATGACTGATAGCAGTCCTCCACCTCGCGGGTATTGCGTTGGGTGCCAGGGACCCTGCACTTGAAGCTGTGGGTCACCATCTATTAGGCGAATGATTTGATTGCCTCTTGCATCTGCCCGACGACCACAATGCCAACGCTGATATTTTGCATTGAAGTCCCCGGCCATGATAGCACTTGTGTGTAGGTTTAGGATAGATAGATAGTTGTTTGGAATGAACTGCCGGTTGGAGGGGTGATACACAGAGACCACCAGGACCTCAGTTCCGCCAAGGTCAAGACAGATAGCCGTGGCCTCTAGGGTTTGAAGAGGAGGGAGCTGGAGGGGTTTGTGGACTACATTTTGCCTGACAAGTACCGCTGTACCGCCGCCAGGGCGGCCTTGGCGATCCTTGCGATGGCAAATGTAGCCCGGGATGAGGAAACGGGTGTCTGGACGGAGATGTGTTTCGCTGACTAGGATGACGTCTAAGGCATTTGCTCGAGCGAACTGCAATAGCTCACCCCCCTGATCAACCAGGCCACACGCATTCCAGAATGCGAAGCGAAAAGAGGTACGTGACCTAGTTCGATTCGCCAATCTGTGATTGCTGGATACCAGTTGTCAGTAGGGCAAGTCCTTCTGTCGCAGCCAGCATCTTGCTTGCCGGCTCTGAGGCTCAGAAAAACTTCACTATGATCTCACAGATCTTCTGTCTATGTGATTGCGGCAGATTCTGCAACCACTTAAACACCTCTGTGAGATCCAGGGAAGCGGTTAGTTGGGTGGAGCTCGTGGCAGAGGATTCTATGTTTGTGATAGCTGGGGAGGACGACATAATAGGAGCAGGCCTACCTCGAGCCCTTTCGTGTCTCAACTGCCTATGTTCACTATGCGCAACCTCTACAGTCGGGTTCGTGGGTTGCCGAGGTAGTCCCCTCCCATTAAGGTCTGGTTTGGACTGGGTATTACTGGGGGCTGGGGCCCATGATTGTTTTTGTGCGGGTGCTGGTGTTTTCCCACGATACTCTTTGAGGTGTCAGATGATCGTTGCACAACTTATGCAAAAAATGGGTGGTGATCTATCTGCTGAAGGTCTTCCTTTGGTGACTGTCGAAGCGTTGTCAAAGCCTAGGAGATTTTCTGTAAAGTTCTCGCAGATCTACTTACTTTAGAAGAATGCCATTCTCAGAGAAAATAATTAATTACCTTGTTGTTAGCTAAAACTACACTGCAGTTTATTTATCCTTTTATCACGTAAAGTATAATAAACCCCACGCTATATTAACAAACGTAATTACAATTTAATATAATATTTTGTGAATAATTATCAATATTGTTGCTTGTGATAAAATATGGTGGTGCCATCTCTTGGCAGCAGGATGAGGTTAGTTTGTGTTCGCATTGCTTGTCCACCAAAACGTCTCTCCTAGCGGACGATCAATATAATTAAATTGTGTTTTTTATCGTATGTTCTCTCAAGCCAGTCTTTTAAGAATGCTTATTCCTCTCCAAGTTTAAGATCTATATTTAGAGAAACAGTTTGGTTACGCGTAAAGTCACAGATACATGAGACAATACAGGGGAATTAAGTGACAACGAAATGTTTCTATGCTATCAGGGAAACAAATGATTGGAGCTTAGAAAAGATAATAACATAGAAACCTAAAGTAAAGAATATTTGGGCTACAATCACAACAATAATGACTAACAGATTAACAAGCGTTAGTAACATTAATTAATGAACATCCTATACAAACAACAAATGTGACAAATGTGTGTGCTCTAGTTTAATATTGGTTTCCTCATCCTAACTGCACAATATATATGAGATTGTAAATACGTCCATTAAAACAGTTGAAGAAGAAAATATATTTGTAAATTATGTGTGAAGTAAGAACTGCAATTATGCAGCTGTAACTTGAGGTGAGGGTTTAAAGCGCAGTTATCTGACATTGCGTCACTGCAATTTTATTGTGTGCTCCTATAAGGAAGTAAAGGTATTTGTTGTGATTTTATGAAGGGAATAAAAAATGAAGAATTAAAAGGACAAAGAACTTACTTTGAGTAAATGTACAACTCGATTTATACGAAGTGGAGGTGTAAGCTGAAGAATGTGTGGTAAAAGTACTATGAATAAGGTTCGGAATATTATAAATTAAATTATTAGAATGAAACACTTATGAGGACAGGCTAAATCTAGAAGCAGATGGTTTGATAAGCTTCTGTACTCTCCTTACACATGCCATACGACGTTAACGTGTTATGGCTCGTTTGACGACTACCAGATCAGAAAACGTGAATTTCCTACTGGATATTCAAACAAAAATTTCCAACTAAATAAGGTTAAGGACACATTAAAAATCCATGAACCTATGAAATAAGACACACAGCACAGAGGTGTCGTTGAAGGTGAACCCTGCTCCACGGAACAGGGGCCTTCGACTTATTGCCATCCCGGGACAGTGTCCCTTACTGGCATTTTAAGAAGGATGAATAACAGATGGTGGTTTGATGGTTGGTTTTTGTTCTGATGAATTGGGTTTTAAAGAGAAGGGAGATGAAATTCAATATGACAGTGATAGGTCTATGATGTGCCTAGAGAGGTTCTGGGGTGTTTGTAGGTAGCCTCGGGGTCTATATCATATTCCCCGAGACCCCTGATGAGTTGATTGAAACTAGAAGGTAGGTCAGAGTAGAATTTATGTGAGAGTTTTTGGATGTAGGTGGTGAGCTTGGGAAATGAAAGATCTTGGTGTATGTTGTTATTTGGGATGTACCACTCAGCACCTGTAGCAATTCTTAAATATCGGTTTTGCAGGACCTGGAGTTTATATAAATTTGAGGGGGCTGCAGCACCCCATACTTGACATGCATAAGTTATCGCCGGCCTCAGTATTTGTTGGTAATGGGGATCTTGTTCCTGAGACTCATTGGTGACTTTTTATTGTATAATGCATAGAGCATGCCCATGCGTTTTGTAATTTTGGAAGCGACAGAAAGGATGTGGGCTTTCCAAGTTAGGCGCATGTCCAGTGTAACTCCAAGATATTGGGCTTGGATGCTCCAGGGAATGTGTTCTCCTGCGAGGTGCAGCTCTGGTACGTCCTGGGTTTGATGTCGGGTGAAGGTGACTGCCTGCGATTTTGCGGCGTTTATACGTAATCGCCAGGTCAGGAACCAGGCGGAAATCATCGTAGGATATTTCTGTAGGCGTTGTACAGCAATGTGATGTTGACATGAGGCCGTGGTGATTGCTATATCGTCAGCGAGTAAATAGAGTTTGCAGCTCCAGATAGTGGGAAGGGTGTTGATGTAAGTTAAGAAGAGCAGGGGGCCAAGTACACTACCTTGGGGTACCCCTGCATTGATGAAATAGGTTTGGGAAGCAATGTCATCTCTGACGACAGAAAAGGTGCGTTGCGTGAGGTAATGGTTGACAAGATAGATTATGTAGGGGGGAAAGTCGTAATTTATTAAACGGTAGAGGAGGCCTTGATGCCAGACAGAGTCGAAGGCCTTTGAAATATCAAGGAAGAGAGCTGCGACGTACTGACGATTATTGAATGCGCGGGTCACCTCATCTACCAGACGTAACAGTTGGTGCGATGTGGAGTGGCATCGGCGGAATCCAAATTGTTCCGGGCGCAGGATGTTTAACTCATCTAGAAGCTTTTGGAGGCGATGTTTGATTACTTTTTCAAATAGTTTGCTGATTGCTGGTAGCAGACTAATGGGTCGGTGGTTTTCAATGAGTTTAGAATCCTTGCCGGGTTTGGGGATGGTAATGAGCTTGGCATGTTTCCATTTTTTGGGAAAGTAGGAGAGAAGGAGCAGGCTATTAAAGAGATGGACTATTAGGGCTATCCAGTTTTGCGGGAGTACCTTGAAGACAGCGTAAGGTATGTGATTGTAGCCAGCAGCTTTGTAAGGTCTGACTGAAGTAATTAAACCTTTGACCTCAGCGATGGTGGTGAGGTGCACTTCGTCTGTATTATAGGGAGAGGAAAGGAAGTGTTGTACCTGTTGTTCAATTTCTGCGACCTGTTCATTGTCGGGGGATTCTGCAGGATGGAAGGTAGCCGCCAGGTGTTCGGCTAGGAGTTCCACTTTTTCTCTAGAGGATTGTGCAGTTCGTTGGCCGTCGTTAAGTGGCGGGTCGGAGGTGGGTATTCGGAGCAGAGCCTTAGACATCCTCCAGAGAGAGACATCGGTGGTGTCGAGTGTACATAATTTCCTCTCCCATTCTTCGTTGAAGTGATCTGCTAGTTCCAGCTTCACTACAGTTTGGAGGCGATTTCATTCCCTCTTAGCTTGTGGTTGGCGCGTGTTTTGAAATTTTCGCCGTGCTCTGTTTTTAGCCGAGATGAGTTGGCGCAAATGTTTTGGGAGGGGTTTAAGGGGACTATGTGGAGATTTGCGGACAGGAGTTGCTTCTCGCATGGCATCAGCCATGGTGGTGGTGATGAAATCCTCCAGTTCGTCGGCTGCCGCAATTGTTGTACAAGGGTGTATATGGGCAGGTTTTTCGGCCATGATAATGGAGAATTTGCTCCAGTTGGTTTGTCGGGGATTTGCATGAGAAGGTAAAGATTTAGGTGTTAATTTTGCCTTGTAGAGAAGGATGATGGTGAAATGATCGGAAGAAAGTTCAGGAAGTGAAAAGATTGTTGGGTGACTACGGATGTTGCACAGTAGAGCTATATCCAGCCAATCAGGAGCTCCATGATCTCCGTGTGTTATGGTCGGAGAGGCAGGAGCAAGCACAACCAGATTTTTACGCTCTATGTAGCGTTCTAGTAGGCGTCCACGACTGTTTGTGATGGTGGAGTTCCAGAGAGTGCTCTTGGCGTTGTAATCTCCCATGGCTATGGCGGGAGAGCCAGTAAATATGTGGTCCAAAGATCGCTGACTAATCGCTCTACTCGGTGGAATGTATACTGTGTGGATATTGAGGGGTCCCTTGTCGGTTGCGACCTGGATACCCGTTACTTCTAGACCGTCAACAGCAGGCAGGTGTAGGCGGTGATGGGTGATGTGCCTTTGGATGTAAATTGATGTCCCACCATAACCGTCCGGACGATCAGTCCTGTGACAAATCATTCCTGGAATGGTGGCCTTGTACCGTGGAGCTAGATGGGTCTCCTGAACAAGGAAGATGTTAATTTTGTTCACGGCGATGAAGTTAGTGGCTTCACGTATCTTATGCCGTAGTCCATTAGCATTCCAGGAACAAATGCGTAGGCTGGTGAGGTTTTGTATGATATTATTGACGTCCGCCATTGTTGCCCATAAAGATGAAGACGGTGTGTACCAGGATTGTTTGTGATGGTATCGTAGGGGGCGGGTAGCCAATGCATCGGCTAAGGCAGCTGCAAAATCAGCCTGCAGGTGTAGAGGAATCCTGGACATTAGGTTTAGAAATTGTTCGTCCGGGATGGATGGTTTAGGATTCTGCGGTAGGGACTGGATTGTTGCTTGGCGAGTCAGGAGCCGTTGTTGCATGGGCGTTCTGGATTCGCCAGTTGTTCCTGCTGGAAACGCAGACTTGTTGATTGGTGCAGGTATGTATGGGGATTTTTCAGGAAGTGTCCGAATTGTAGAAGGACGTTGGGATGGTGTGAGCGTCTGGGGTTGGGCTGCTGCCGTGATTTGTTTTTGTAGAGACTGTGGTTCGGGTACAGCAGTTTGCTGACCTTGCTGTTGTGGTGCGGAAGCAGTGAGTGCCACGGCGTAGTTTTTGTATTGCGGCCTTATTGTCGGCGGGAGTCCTGGGTATCGGGTCCCTTTGAAAGCTTCCTTGGGGATGCCTTGCGGGTTAGGTACCTTTGCGGCAGCGTCAAAGCGTGTGCGTTGTCCGTGTTTGTTTAGTTCCATTTCTATACGGGCTTCCTGCCAAACAGGGCACTTAGCGTATCGACAGTGGTGCTGTGCTCCACAATTGCAGCAGGTGGGTTTTGAATCAGAGAGGCTTAGCTTTGAGCAATCTGGCCGTTTGTGCCCTGATTCTCCGCAGTATGAGCACACTGGTTCTAGTCGGCAGCCCGCCGCGCTATGCGTGAAATGCTGACAGTTTGTGCATTGTAACGGGCGTGCTGGTGGTCTATAAGGGTCAACCCTTATGACGGCATCGAACATATGTGCCTCCTTATATATGTCACTTGATCGAGGCTCCTTCCGAAGGGCTACCCTAAAGTGAGGTAGTTTTTGTTGAGTTGAGGAGCAGTTTGAGCGAAGTTGCCCAACTCGCTCAACCGGGTATTCTAGTTTTTGCAGGAGTTCCAGGACGTCGGATTCGGTGATGTACATCGGTAGATCTTTTAAGGTAACGTACATCAGTTTTTCTTCAGGTAATAGGGTGGTAAGATACTGCACTTTAGAATCTGTCAGGAACTTGCGAATGAGTCTGTGGTCAGCAGGTGTGGCAGGGAGGAAAGCGATGGAGCCGCTCATGTTCTTGATGACAAATTTAGTGTCTGGGTGTCCGTCGTGTAGTGCTTTTGTAAGCTCACGGGACTGGCACGGATCTCGTAAGAAGATGGGGGTGACCTTGTTTGATCGAGTTGTACCTTGAACATTAGAGGTAGGTTGTGTTTGGTTTAGGAGAGGGGGAGCAGGTACAGCTGCTAGATCCTCTTCCATATTCTCGGCAGGAGGCGGTGGTGTTGAGCATTTGCGCCTCTTTTGATTTGCCACAGGCAGTGAGGGGTAGTCTTCATCCATGTTATTTTCTGCAAGAGCAGCAAAACTATTTGACGTAGCAGGTGGTGGCATATTGATGTTTTTAGGACCCTTGGCTGCTCTTTTTGAGGCAGGCGTTTGCCAAGAGTTAAATTGTTGCTCGTCATGCTGCAGTAAATAAGTGGCAATGACGTCGATCTTTTGGCGGTGGTATGAATATATTTTAAAAGCAGTGGCCGTGATGCAGACATCCTCAGATGTGGGGACGGAGAACATTTGCGTATCTGCTTGATTTAGGTATTTGGTTCTGGCTGCCCTTTCCAGCTTTAATGTTCGTATGTCACCTCTGGATAGTGGGTAACTTGGTTGGGTTATTAAAGCTTCTCCCAAGAAGCTAGTTATGTCGCCTCCAGTCAGATAATAGTCTTCTGAAGAATACTCAGAAGCGGCTGCTATTATGTCTGTTTGAGGTGTAGTTATGACGGTGTCCATGGCGGTGCTTACGCAACTTACGCTGGCTAATGATGGGTGCACATATGGGTTGTTTTGTGCCTTCATGTGTGCTACAATTGGTGCGTTCGTGGCCGACATGATCAATTTGAAGTATTAGCCAATGGGGGCTTCCAATACAAAGACCAATCAGGGAGGGCAATGGAGCGACCAATGAGAAGAGAGGGTGTGATGAGTAACCAAAAAGGGGTATGACGGCCCCTTTTTGCGTGATATTGTGGGTGATAAGAGGAAAAGAAGAAGAAGAAGAAGATTTAAATAGAACAAGTCTAGGGCGCTGAGGAGCCCGAACAGTAGCGGACCTACCGTTAAAGGGCGCCGAAAAACCAGTCACAAGGACTGTTGGCTGCGGTCTTACTGTTCTACCCAATCACTTTGTTTGATGAGATGTTGAAGATCTAGCAGGCTCAGATCCCTGCTTCTGGCCTCCAAGAGGCTAAGTCGGTTCTCCACAGTGCTCTAACAGGTGCTGTCTCTGTGAAGTCTCCAGCTCGAATGAACGGAAAATGAGTGACCATGTTAAAACACAGCATACAGGTCGTTGAAGGGGTTCCTCCTCCGCGAAGGAGGATCCTTCGACTGTTGCCATTCCGGGATTGGATCCCTTACTGGCATAGGGATGGGGATTTAGTTAATGGATGGTGGTGTAGCTGTTGGAGATTGTTTGTGTAAACCAGTGAACGTGTTTTTCTTTGTGTTTTGGTATTGTTAATTTCTTGTTTATGGTGGTCCTAACGCAAGTCTGGGTCTTTTATACGTTTCTCCGGGGTCGAGGGAGAACTGTAGAAACACGTAGATATATATTTCCTTTAGAAGACATGTCTTCTCGCGTACAATTACTCATTCGTTCAGTATTACGGTGACCTATATTACGGGTACTGTCTATCTTTATATCATAAGGAGCTATTAAATGTAATCCATAATTAAGGAACATAATTACATTTTGTAATAAAGCTTTATTAATAAATACAAATCTTCTTCTACATTAAACAATGTTACAGGTTGCGCCATCTATGAACCACAAGACGAGGTCGTTATAAACAATGTACCCTGGCGGACAATCAATATAACTAAGAGATCGTCTCTTTTCTAAAAGCATATACTTATAACACTAAGTTGACATATTCCAACTACTTTCTCAAGTCAGTCTTCTAAACAGACTTACCCGTTTACAGAAATAGCGTAATTACACATCTTGTTATATACAAAATGTTACTGAACTTTACCGAAATACTTTCATAGCAAGAGGAGATATATTAAACAAGTAACTTGTAATACTCTCAGCATTAGCGTCTTTAACAAAACTGTATTTTATAATACCTTAACAGTTAGTGTGAACCATTAACTTTATAAACAAGTTCTAATGATAACTGTCGTTCCTTACCTCATATTTTATGATATAATAGATTATTAACAAACTATTTCTATTGACGTAAGAATGTTTGCTTAGTTTCGTGACGAGAAGAAGCCCGAGTCTTTGTTTACATCAGTGAGAACTCTCCGTGATGCTGAGTCTGCAGACAGTATGTACAATACAGAGTAGAGTTGACCAGCAAATATCGGAGTTGCTGTGTCAGAGCAGTGTAAAAGGGAGACGTTGTGTGTACATCAGAGAAATTACAAAGAGCTCAAGTTGGTGCGTGAAACAGACTTAAAGAGACATTAAAAAGACGTAATTACGTTGTGTAATTCTAAACAGAAAAGATGATTGTAAATTATAACTGAGATGTCGGTTTTAATAACAAATAAAGACAGTTAAGTTGAAATTGGTCTTGTTGTTATGACGATACAAGTAGGGATATAGAGACCTAAGGTCTTCAGTCAAATGTTTTAAGAGTTGGTGTATTGCGACAACTTTACGTGGTCAGGTCACACAAAACAAATAACAACCTTCTCTTTGACAAAGTATAAGCATCTTGAAGTACAGACCAATATTAAGTAATATCCCGGAAATGGTTACAACAACAACTATTATTTCACATAATTGAGTACTTAACGTCAGCTAGATTTTTTATTATTTAAGAATTTGTCGATCTCTTACGATTTACTAATTAAGTAAACGTCATTCAAAATGAAGATGACTTCAGGCGATATTTCTGAAGAAATAACAACATATTTGTGAAAAAACTAAAGTTTTGTTTCGAGTTGTACTTTGTACACGCTCGTCGTTTGTTTACAGTGACGCGTTAAACAAGTGTAGAGAATTGGACTTAAGTCGTCGTAGTACAGTCAGTTGTTCTTCCCGAGACATGGAACTTATATAATTTTCACAAAGATATTACAACAGTCACACTTAGTAACAACTGATAACCATTTGTGACATTCTGTTTGTAACGTCATACACTGACACACGTCACATTTAAATATCCACATTTTATCTATATTAATATAAACTAATGGACACATATTTATTACATAATTAATGCAAATGTGTTTAAACAAGCGTAATTTGTGTCAACTTATCTTATTATGTCATTTACTGCTTCCGAGATATTCGTTACTTACTTATTAAATCCTACATTCTGGTATATCTATAAAATGCCAAGCTTATTCTTGTATTTCTCTTGATCTCATGTTAATCTTATTAAATAATAAAAACAGCAGACAGCGATATCTTGTTAAACATTTGACCATCACTTAAGTTCTTGTATTTATTTTGTATATACAACGAATTATGTAACGACGCTACTTCTGTAAACGGGTAAGTCTGTTTAGAAGACTGACTCGAGAAAGTAGTTGGAATATGTCAACTTAGTGTTATAAGTATATGTTTTTAGATAAGAGACGATATGTTAGTTATATTGATTATCTGCTAGGATACATTGTTTATAACGACCTCGCCTTGCTGTTCATAGATGGCACCACCCGTAACATCGTTTAGTGTACAACAAAGTTTGTGTTTATTTATAGAGTTTTATAGTCCAACGCAATTATACATTTTGCTTAATGTTTAGATTCAATTTATATTTATAATAAAAAAAGGCAGCACCTGTAATATATTATAAGACAATATTGATCGAATAAATTACTGTAGGTCAGAAGAGAAGTCTTCTAAATGTTATACATATTCACAATTTTTGGAAAGTTCTTACATGGTTCTATTAGTAATAATTTAAATTTATCACAAGTTGTAAGTTATTTTGTTGGAATTTGTAAATTTATAATGCACAAAACATTTAGAAGTAGTTTCCTTATTTGACACATCTGTGTGATATATACCGCTTTATCACAGAGTGAGAGCATTTCTACAATATCTCTCCTGTTTGGAGGAGGTCGTCAATTACTCGCAATAATTTATTATGTTCCAAGATTTCTATTGCTGCTATTTCAGTCATATTACTTTCTCCACTCATATTTAAACAATTAATTGTCATTACAGATGTTTACTGATGTGAAGTGAGATAAGTACTCGCTAAATTAACTAAACTTGTCCTTCTCGATGTTTACAGTCTGCTATGGTAACAAGAAATTACTTCTAAAACCATTTGTGTACAGGGTTCTCTTTGTACAACAAAAAATAAATAACAAACAACATAAGTACTGTCCAATTCAAACTTAAACAAGGAAAATCACGGACATTGTACTCTCTACAAACAACATAATAATGACTTAAACTGTGTTCTAATAAGATATTAATTTGTATTAAGATCTGGTCCACATTTTACATTTAATCTTCGTGTCTCTGTTTGGATGCTGCAGTACCAATCTGGACCTTTGAGTTTAGCTGTTGACGGACTCACAAACGTGACATTACCTTCTTAACTAAATGGATTTTGTGACATTAAAGTGACTTACAGAGAGAATGTAAAATTCACTTTTTTTATTTTTACAATTTACTCTAGTGTCATCCCTCGCTGCGGACCCCTAGCACTCGTGGTACTTCTGACGTTACTAGAGGAACTTCGGGCCGAAAATTCGAGCCCCTCCCTGATTGGGAGTAGTTCGGATTGGGTTGGACACGGGGGGGGAACTGCTTCACAATACCCGTGGGAGCACGGGTATGTCTCCGGATGGGGTTGAGGGAAGCCATTAAGATTCCCGCGTACTAGCCAACATAGCTAGTAGAAGGTGTGTTAGATCACTAGGTGGCCCCACAGAGGTCATATCGGTAGCCTTCCCATTTTGGGGTTAGCGTGCGTAAGTGGCGTATCCACTTCCATCCCGTCTTGAGTCCACAGGACCAGATAGGGAGGGGGGCTTGTTAGTCTCTAGGTCTTGCCCTTTGGAAAGCCCCATGGAGGAGCCGGGCGCCCTTTTGGGACAGCTCGGTAATTCCCTGGTCTAAGGAAGCCCGGGTCCTTGGTACTACGGGTCCAGTGCTAATGGGAGTAGGACCTCTGGGATTAACGTGCGATCTTGGTGTAATTGATCTTTCAGATATTACTTCCCCGTTTATGTCGGTAGTTTGTGTTGCGATTTCATGTCTAGGTACCGGCTTAGCTACAACTGCACTATAAGTAACGGTCCTAGGGACAGAAGGCTGACCAATACGCAAGAGTTTCCATGAAGGACTCTCTCTCTCTCTTACCTGGATCTGTTGAATAGCCTTTTCCTCCATAAAACGCGGGCATTCTCTGGAGTTCGATGAATGATTAGCACTGCAGTTAACACATGTTGTAGGTGAAGTACCAGCATTATCATGTTTGACCTCATGTTTGAGTCATCTGATTTGGCAGCAGAAAATCCACACAAAAGAAAAATTGTTTCAAACACACAGACCAGAGCAGCAGCAGCCAAGGAAGTATGTGATGTTATACTGTCACAATTGAATCTCCGCTTCAAGTTTACAAAACATCTTTCTGTGTCTTCCTTGCTATAAGATTCTCAATTTGAGCAATTTAATTCAATATTTCTAGAAAATGCTTTCAATGAATACAAAAAAATGATCCCAGTGTTTGATAAGGACAAACTACATACAGAACTTTCAGTCATCTATTCAAGAGAAGAATTCAGGAATATTGATGGCGCTGTAAAATTGCTTCAATATCTTAGAGCTAATAATCTTTCTTGCACTTTTTCTGCAGTGTTGCAACTTTTGAAAACAACTCTCTAACAACAAGTAAATCTGAGCGCTGTCTCTCCACACTGAAAAGAATTAAAACATTCCTTAGGAACATTACTGGAGAAGATAGATTAACTGCGCTTGCTATGTTGTCCATAGAAAACATCCCAAAGTTTAACGAGAGAGTGGTTAATAAGTTTGCTACAAAGAAAGGTCGCCGTATGCAGTTCATCTTGAAATAATTAAGATAAGCTAAAATGTCAATAATCAGTGAAGCCGTCCTAGGTATAGACAACATGAGCCGCCACTGAGGATTGCTACTGCAGACTCTAAAGTTAACACTTTCTACTGGTAACGTAAATATTGACAACTACAACTCTGTGTCGGCCTTGTTGACATGACAATTGACAAATGAATTGTGAACTTAGCTTACACGAGCAAATCGTGTCAAAATGATTAACTAACACATCAAGTATTGCAAAAATATCTTAAACTTATCTTATTTCAATATAAATGATCAAAGTTCGTTATGAGGAAATCAGAAATTACTAAAATGTTTCCTTATAAAAGGTAGTTTACGGATTTTCTGCAAAATCTAACGTGCTGTACACTTGGAAGATGAATCTAAACGCCAAGTTTGGTATTTGATAGATTTGCCGTGTATGAGTTATGCTCTTCACACACACACACACACACACACACACACACACACACACACACACACACACACACACACACACACACACACACACACACACACGCACGCACGCACGCACACACACGCACACACACACACAACATAACGTATTCCTGTTGAGAAAATTATGGTTTATTCAAAATCTAAAATCTCAACAAAAACTCTATTTAACATAAATTGGGTGTTTTAACGGGATTTACATTCTTTGGGATAACATTTTATTTTATTATTATTTTGAAATTTACGTCCTCCAACGTTAAGTCATATTGGAATATGAATGAGGTGGGTAAAATGATGTTCAAATGAGTCAGGGGTCCATGGAGCTTAGAAATACCCGCCAATTCGTCTTACGTGATAAGGGAACACCCCGGAATAACCGTATCCAGGTAACTCACCCTGAACGAGATTCGAACTCGGGACCTCTTGAACGTGAGGCAGACTTGCTACCACCACGTTACCGAGGCGGGCTATTTTGTTTATCTCATACAGTTTATCAGTTATGTAAACGTCATCTATAATGTGAGAAACTCTGAGCATACATTTCTAGTAAATTCAAAATATACATTTGATGTGTTATGCAATGTGCTGTGTTTAAATACCGATGAACAGGTCTTGTTTTTCTTACCGTCAGGATTATCAACTTAATTTTTTATTTGTGGAAGGTTTCCAGTCCATAGGAATTGCCTAGGTTTTGTTTAGAAGTTTACAAGTTCCAACAAAAGATCCACAGACTTTGAAAGTCCCACGTAACCAAGTCGAGTCCAAGTCGTGTACTGACAGGCTGTTAACAGCCAGAAGGTTTTTGCTGCGTACCCACCCAAGTTTTGGGTCTGACCGCAGGTTGTTAATTTTGATGTTTGTAGGATGATGTGATATTTTTGTTGAAGAAAATTTTGTTGAGGTAGCTTTTTGCTCCTCTTTAATTTTGTACAGGATGCCAAACCGCTTTTTTGTTTACACCCTGGTGTTTTATTTTTTCTAAAATGGGGTAAATTTAGTAGCCAAACAGCTCTTTTGGAGATTTGTAATTTAGCTTATGCTGCTGTAAGGATTAACTCCTTTGTTACCTCGGATGCCCGCAAGCCATACGGGGTACCCGGTAAAGCCTGAATCGGCGGCTCGCAGCGTCGGTAGTCTCCTAGAGACCGAACCAGGGCGCTTCTATGAGCTGGAATTTTATCGTAAAATTTTGTTGCCCGGCGTCTAATTTCGTCCTCCACGTATGGGAGAAGGGAAGCTTCGTGAAGTAACCTCACGGGAAAAGAATGGCCCACAGAATAGATGGATCGGAGTCCTCTATTCTGTGCACGCTGAAGGTATGCTATCCAGCTATCGGCAGCCATGCCCCAGATTTCACAGGCATACAACATAAGTGGAATTATCAGCGCTCGAAAGAGGTGTAGCTTTAAGCGGACTGGCATCGAGCGAGAACCCAGCATTGGGTACAGAGAGGCGATAGCCCCCTGCACCCGTGCCGATAGTTCCCTGATGTGTCATTGGAAAGTTAGGCCTCTATCAAGTTGAACGCCCAGGTACTTGATGGAATAAGTCCACTCTATCCTTCGGCCCCTGAAGTGGAAGTTTGGTCGGTCAGCGGGGGTGTGGCGCTTCGTAAAAAGAATGGCGTGGCTTTTGTCCGGATTTACGGACATCCGCCAACGCCTGCACCATTCTTGTGTGAGACGGAGGTGTCTCTGAATTGGGTTGAAAGCTCTGAGTATATGTCTGTTTTTGCAGAACAACAACACGTCGTCAGCGTATTGTGCCATTTCGACCTGTGGTTGAGTTGGAAAATCTGCCATGAAAACACTAAATAGTGTGGGGGATAGTACAGAGCCTTCGGGGACTCCGCCTCTCACGGGTCTCAGTGTAGATGTTTTCCCCGCTACTGTGACTTTAAATGATCTGTGCCTGAGAAAGCTGTGTATGATGTTGATTAGCTGTGTAGGTAGCCCCAGTTGGATAAGTTTGAAGATCAGACCGGCATGCCATGTCGTGGAGAAGGCCTTTTCGACATCCAAAGATACCACTGCCGTGAAGGCGCGTTCCTGGAAACCCAGGGCCGCTGTCTCCACCACACGTAGCAGCTGTTGGGTAGTCGAGTGCCCAGGACGAAATCCGAACTGGTGGTCAGGAATAGCTTGAACATCTCCCAAGATGGGAGTCATTCGGGTTAGGATTAACATCTCGAATACCTTCGAGAGGGTAGAAAGGAGGCTTATGGATCGGTAGCTGGAAGGATGTACAGGATCCTTCCCAGGCTTCAATATACATATCACCCGAGCCTCTCTCCACTCGCGAGGAAAGTGCCCCAAGGTGATGCACATATTGAAGATCCTGGTTAGGAAAAGAAGGCATTGAAGGGAAGGTGTCGAAGCATGAGGGGTGTCAGCCCGTCCGGCCCCGCCGCCTTGTTTGGTTTGAGGCGTTTGAGTACGCCCTGGACTTCACTGGGACGAATGACGGGAAGTCGTTCCGCGTCCACGGGAGGACGTCGAAAAAATCGGCGTACCTCCCTACGAACGCGTTCGGAAAAGATGTCGTCCTGGGGGTCCTCTCTCGGACATAGAGTGCGTTCAAGATAGTCAGCGAACGCATTTGCTTTGGCTTGGGGTTCATAGGCGAGGCCTTGGGTGCCATGGATGGGTGAGGTGTATTGACCTTTGCGATTCCTGAGGGTCCTGGCGATACGCCACACGTCGCCATTTTCAACGCGCAGTCTGGCCATTGTGTCCTCCCACGCTTGCACCTTGTGCTCACGTAGTCGGACCCTGACCAGTCGACGTAAACGTCGCAAGAGCGCGCGATTATGTGGCGTGAGGTGTCGCTGGTACAGTCTCCGTGCCGCCCAGGAGCGGCGGATAAGAAGGGTGATGTCTAAAGGAAGAACGTCTGGATGAAGAGGTGCAGGTCCATGAACTGTTAGATTTTTGGCAGTTCGCGTCAGGATAGAAGTGAATGATAGTGCCCTCTCAATGTCCGGGATGTTTGTAACTTTTGGGTTCGGTGGAATGGAAGTGCGGAGGCAGCTCCTTACGCCTTCCCAATCGACTTCTCGCGTTTGAAGCGAGGTTTCATGACTGGCAACCCTAGTGTTGATTTCTGTCAGCACCGGATTATGGTCAGAATGAAGTGCGTTTAGTGACGTAAGAGTGAGATGAAATGGAACATGCTTTGTGATTGCGAAGTCAATGACTGATGGCAGTCCTCCACCTCGCGGGTAGTGCGTTGGTTGCCAGGGACCCTGCACTTGAAGCTGTGGGTCTCCGTCTATTAGGCGAATGATTTGATTGCCTCTTGCATCTGCCCGACGACCACAATGCCAACGTTGATGTTTTGCATTGAAGTCCCCGGCCATGATAGCACTTGGGTGTAAGTTTAGGATAGATAGTCGTTTGGAACGAACTGCCGGTTGGGGGGGTGATACACAGAGACCACCAGGACCTCAGTTCCGCCAAGGTCAAGACAGATTGCCGTGGCCTCTAGGGTTTGAAGAGGAGGGAGCTGGATGGGTTTGTGGACTACATTTTGCCGGACAAGTACCGCTGTACCACCGCCAGGGCGGCCTTGGCAATCCGTGCGATGGCAAATGTAGCCCGGGATGCGGAAACGTGTGTCTGGACGGAGATGCGTTTCGTTGATTAAGATGACGTCTAGGGCATTTGCTCGAGCGAACTGCAATAGCTCGCCCCCTGATCAACCAGGCCACACGCATTCCAGAATGCGAAGCGAAAAGAGGTACGAGACCTAGTTCGATTCGCCATTCTGTGATTGCTGGATACCAGTTGACAGTAGGGCAATTCCCTCCATTGCAGCCTGCATCTTGCTTGCCGGGTCTGAGGCACAGAAGAACTTCACTAAGATCTCACAGATCTTTTGTCCATGTGATTGCAGCAAATTCTGCAACCACCTAAACATCTCCGTGAGATCCAGCGAAGCCGTTAGTTGGGTGAAGCTCATGGTAGAGGGCACTATGTTGGTGTTGGCTGGGGAGGATGACCTAAGGGGAGCAGGCCTACCTCGAGCCCTTTCGTCCCTCAACTGTCTAGGGGGCATAGGTTCGCTATGCGCCACCACCACAGTCGGGTTCTCGGGTTGGCGAGATAGTCTCCTCTCATTGAGGTCTGGTTTGGAAGCTGCGCTTCTTGGGGCTGGGGCCCGTGTCTGTTTGTGTTTCTGTGTGGGTGCTGGTGTTTTCCCACGAGACTGTTTTGGGGTGTCAGAGGATCTCTGCACAACTTCAGCAAAAGATGGGAGCCGTTCAACCTGGTGATGATCTTCATTTGGTGGCTGCCTGCTGGATGTCGTAGCCTTGGAGACTGAGGAAGGGAGAGGCCTGGTCTCTTCCCTGGCTGGCGCTGTTTGAAGTGTCCTTTCCTGTGCCGGTCTTCTGGCAGCTATAACCGCCTTCCTTGTTGGGCCGCCGCCATAGCAGGCAATATGCGCACCTTTGCAGTTTGCGCAAGTGGGCGCATCGGTAAGCGACCTCGGGCACGCCTCCTTGTCATGAGGTCCTCCACACCGCAGGCAACGCCGCAATCTGCCGCAAAACCTGCTGGAGTGGTTAAACCCCAGACAATGGTGGCACTGAGGAGGGCCGCCAGAACTCCTGACGGCCTCGACCTTTACCCGGAGGTAACAAATAGTTTTGATGCTATCTATCTTTGCCTCCGGGTCGTTGGACCGCTCTACTATCACTAGATAGTAGGGATGGGGATGGGGCCAGGCTGTCCTTGCGGTCCTGGCTTGGTCAGCTGCCTGACCAAGCGCGGTGTTATACCCTGTCGGGTGAGGTCATCGCTGATCTCGCTTACCGGTGTATCCACTGGTAATCCTCTGATCACCCTTTTTAAGTCTCGTGCCTTGTCCAGGCCGAAGGTAAAGTAGGGGATCTTCTTCCCCTCGAGTGCCCTGAGGAGCAGCTGGTAGTCCTCTATGTTTGTCGCCTTGAAAACAAAGCGGATCTTCCTCCTCGTCACCTCGCATTTATTCGAGAGGGACGGCATTACTTCCTTTAGGAAGCCTACCGACCCCCGGAAATCATCCACGATGATGGGAGGAATATGCCGCTTAGGTGGGGTTTGCTGGCTGGTAGCATCAGTCTTCAGGACGTTTGACTGTCCCTTCTTCCTCCTTGAGGTTACCTCCTAGAATTCCGCCTCATCGACGTCTGTGGAGACGTCCGAGGAGCTGGTCTGGAAGTCCTCTTCCTCCATCCTGGAGGACGAATTCTCTGGAGCCGCAGCTCCATGGAAATATTCTCCTTCTGAATCTGAGGAGTCGTTTGATGAATTTTGGCCTGAACGAGAATTTTTATCCCGGGAAGGGCCCTGGTTGGTGTCCTGTTCGGCTATAGCCAAACGTTTTACAGCGCCATTTCCGCCTTCTTTGCGTTGTCGGCGCTGCCTTTTGGTTCCTGTAGCAGTGGTTTTTACCCTGTCTACAGGGTGAGTCACACCAGTGCTGGTGCTTGGTTTGGCATCCTGTGATGGATGTTCCGATGAGGGATGGGTGGTGGGATGGTCAGAACCCTCACCTGGTGTGGGCATTTTGCCCTGCACCAAGGTGCAGTTTACAGCTAACCTTAGGCTTTTAACTTACCTGGCAGTACAGGCTGCAAAACTGCGTGAAACACAGAGGACCGGACAATTAAGCGCCTTTAAAACCACCTTTCGGTGTTGACTGTGGCCTTGTGTTTCCCTGTCTGCTCTGATGTGTGTTTTCTATTAGGTTGTCGCTCGCTCGCACGCTGTTGCTGCTGCTGCTCTCTTCTGGAGATTTGCCGGGAGCTTCCCGAGGGTCCCTCCCGATGACGGCAAATGCTGACTCCAAAGCTCTAGATGCTCGCAGGCGGTGTTTCCTCTTCGGCGTCTCGAAGCGGAATCCCCTGAAATCTCCCCCCCCCCCACGTAACCATGATGGAACACGTATATATATTTCATTCAGAAGACATGTGTTCTCACGTAAAATCACTTATTCGTTCAGTATTAGAGTGACATATTTTAATGGGTACTCTTTATATTTATATCACATGGGTCAATAAAATGTAAGCCATAATTAATAAACATAATTGCAACACGTCAAGAGCTCTGTAAATAAATACAAACTTTGTTCTGTACTAATCGATATTACAGGTTGTGCCATCTATGAACAACAGGGCAAGGTCGTTATAAGCAATGCCCCCTGGTGGACAATCAATATAACTAAGAGGTCGTCTCTTATATAAAAGCATATACTTATAACACTAATCTCTGTTTCATACAACCTTGCCCGGGTGAAATGTATCACTCCGCGTTCAACAACCCTCCCCCTTGCCCTAATTGGCTAATGCTTTCGCGTCATACGCCATAGGCGGTGCCATCCCGTCCCATTTCGTAATAATTGCCGGGAATATAAATAAAATCATACAAAAATCATACAAATAAGGAAATGAAGGCATGCAAAAATACAAGTTTATAATGAACTGAGCAAATTGAAACAGAATGGCTGAGCAATGAAACTGAAAGAGTTTATAATGAAAGGCCTTCGGCCTTTTCCACTGGAATTTTTTAAACCAGCACACATACCTTTCAAAAATGCTTGTCTTTCAGTCTTAAAAGTCGTGTCACACCATACTTTACTTTTCGTGTGTTCTTCGTGTATATTTAGCGATTTGTATCTCGGTGCAGTGTGGTTGTCAAATAGCGTCTTCGCCACACAGCAATATCACCTCTGTCTTTTAGCACATTTTTCTTGCCTCTTTTTTCATTCACAAATCCCAGCTGTATAAGCAATCTGCTGAAATTTGGTAAATCTGCATCCTCATTTACAGCAGACGAAATGTTACTTATGTTAGAGAGTTCGTTTCTAAAGAAAAACTACACACATGAAGACGCACAACACTTTTCACGTATTTTCTCCGAGCACGCATTTTTGTTTATTCCTGCTTTTGCCTGGAGTGGTAAGTTTTCCTGTTTCCTCAATTTCATGTCGCGATGTTCCTACGGATCTAACACTCACACCTGTAACTTCAGAGCCCAGCTGTTCGACTTCTCTCACTGACAAAGACGGATTCTTCTCTGTGAGTGCATTAAACACATGCAACACAATTCTTTTTTCGCCTGTTTGTAAATAATTATCCTTGCGATACTTAAACGAAAAACTGGCGGTAGACTCTGCCATTATACATATAATACATGCGCAATAAACGATCAATAAAATAATTTAGCTCCCGCACTTTCGAATGGCGATGCATGACTAATCCAGTTCAAAACAAGGTCAGTGATAAAAGTCTTATAAACAAATGTCACCACTACCGCTAAATCACATGCTATCGTGCCATGTGCTTGAGTGCCATGTGCCATGTGCAAAGGAACCTCCTCTTTACTTTGTTAAAGAATTAACATGCATTTCAGATAAATCAACTCTGTTGCGTAATATATTTAATTAAAACAGTTACGAAAATATAAATTTGACAATTCTCTTCCAACATATAATGATATATCACCATGTTAAATAAAGAACTAATTTTTACCGCACGACAGTCATTACCACAACAGCAACCAATGAGAGGTGATTAGGTCACGTGACCGTTAAGAGATCCTGGGCAAGCTTACGTGAAGCAAGCAAATTTAAGAGGGAATGGAAAATTTTGAAAAAGAGAAAAGGTAACTTAGGAAAACTGACACAAGTTGTGATTGAATTACAGGCTAGTAAAGTAAATAATGTGCCTAGAATTAGAAATATAAATGACTGTGACTTACCAGGTGAATTAAGCAATCGTCAGAAGTCTGGTGATGTAGTAAGTGAATGTAGTGAGTTTGCGAGTCCAGATAATGATATTAATTATCACAGAAACGCACAAAACATGTCCTCACACACAGAGCTTCACAGTCTAGGTCAAAATGAATGTGTACATTATTCAATAAATGATATAATTCCACCAAGTTTAGATGAGGAATCAGGTGATAATCCAAAAGTATTTCTTAGGTAACTGGAAGAATATTTCCGTACTAAGAGAATTCCGAATGAATTTCGGATGGTAATAGTAAAACGCTGTTTGAAGAAAAATGCTCTTGAGTGGTTGGGGTTAACCTTGGCTTCACATGAAACATACAGTACTTTCAGAAATCTGTTTATAAATCAATTTTGGGGACCTGAGAGACAAAGTAGAATAAAAAGTTGAGTTATCAACGGGTAGGTTTGAGTTTAGAAAAGGGATTTCTATGACTGAATATTTCTTAAAATTAGCAAACAAAAGTAAGTTTATTAATCCCGAAATTTCTGAGACAGAAATTGTCAACCTGCTAATACGTCATTATCTACCACATATCAGAAATCATTTAATTGTGGCTAAGCCTATCGATTTCTCTGATATGATTGAGTTATTATCCGAATTTGAAGCACATAACCTCATTAATCATACAACATGGTAACTATAATAACGCCCATATTGAGAAAAGAAGAAATCGAAAGGAATCATAATCTACAAATAATAGGAATTATAGGACGAGTTTAAATTGGGGCGGGGCACCCGTGAGAAATCAAAGATTTGAAGAAGAGGTCATGATCCTAGACGAACAATGAATCTGTAATTCCCGAAACAGGAAAGGGAGTTCAAAATAATTTGCAAAGTTATTATCATAGCAAACAGTCGACGAGAATTGGAAGAAATGACCAAATAAACCATGTGAGATTTTATCGAGAAAACAATCAACGAATAAGTAACTTTAATAGGGGTAGAGGTACTAGTTTATTTAGTGCAAATCAAAGAGATTTTAGGGGTTTGAGATTTGAAATAACCAATCAAAATGAAAGAGTAGAAAATACACAAAGCACAGAGAATGATGTGAATATAAATGATAGTACCAACCAAACCAACAATGAAAGTAATAATCAGAGGGAGACGGAAAACTAAAAACCAAATTATTTTGTGCTCTGGAAAGTGGTTCGGTGAGGATGACACAGGGCGAATTGAGAATTGAAAATAACGGAAATAAGCTCACTCTCTTGCAGAAAAATAAGGAATTAGTTAATCCACATCAGATATTTATTTGCCTATGGGATAAAGAATATACAGCCTAAATTGATACTGGAGCCAGTTCTACTGTAATAAGTGAAGACATTTAACATTTCGGATGCTACTCGAAAAGTGTATTGGAGAATGAACTTAATTTATAAAGGTCCGTGTAGAGTAGTAAACAAATTTGAAGATCATACTTATGAATGGCAAGATTCGAATAATAATATTGCGGGAAGATATCATAAGACTAATGAAACCTATCAAAAGCCTTGGCATTCATTGAAACAATATAATTTATATACTATATGTGTGTGTTAAATAATAATAAAACATATATATTTTATTGTTAAATGTTAATATATTGTTGTATTTTAATTGATGTTGATTAATTGTTGTGTTTTATGTATGTGTTATACATTATTGTTGTAAACAAAATTGTTAATTGGGGCCATTCTTCGAAATATATGGAAATATATTGTTAATTCCATTATTTAGTTATTTTCCATATTTTCGAACAGAGGAATTTGTAACAGTAGGTTTGAGTTATATATAAAAGGTATGAAAAGTTTATACATTTTTAAAAAATGATTATGTAAATTTATTTCTTAATTTAAACAAGTAAAAATATACGACATTTTGTGATTGGCCGTAATAATAATTTTATGACGTAATGTTGTGACGTGGAATCAAATCGGCCAATCACAAATTAAGATAGGTATAACGAAAGTTACGATAAATCAATAATCTTGGTAGAGAGAGATTCTTGTTTTAATGGAGGTGTGTGATGTATAGTGGTACAAGATCAAGAACATATAAGTAATAGTTTGAATCTGTTTAAATACAACATGGTAAGAATTTATCGATATTTTGGAATTGACTGGGAAAGGAAGTTCAGCAAAATGTAATCTAAATAATACAATTAAATAGTTACAGAATTTGACTACTCCGAGACCTTATTCCGAACCACGCCTGAAAAACAGATGTCTCATTACTCTTAGAATAAGATGATACAATTGGTGACCAGAGGAAATAGATAGCCGCAAAATCTCATACGAGAAGAGAAAGAATTATGCGTCCAAAATAGAAATCCTGTCCCAAATTGCGCCCGAACTTGTGGCTGATGAAGACCTAGATAAATTAACTACGGACACAAATTCCTGTCCCAAAACACGTGTAAATAACAAAACGGTTATGCTGGTAGCCCACTATCAGCCCCCCAACTCTCCCAACTGTAAACGCAACCTCGAAAACATCCTCGCTTTGCAGGATCACGTTACATTGGCAGGAGATTTCAACGCTTGACACACCTGGTGGTTTTCACGTCGAGCAAACGCGCCTGGAAATCTTCTAGTGGACCTTATAACGGAAAATGACAACCTCGAGGTGTATTTCTCCCAAGAACCCACCTTTGGCACAAGTCAGGGAACTTGGACCCTAAAATTTTGGACTTCGTAATTACAAAAAATGCGATATTAACAAACTACTTCACTGTGTATCACAGCCTAGACGACGACCTTTTTCCAGCACATTTCGATATCACTGGCGGCATCACGGCCGGTGTGACCGGCCCTACGAATCGCGCGGAAACTGACTGGAACAAATTTCCATTCGAAAAGCACAGTATGGCGCAGCCTGGGCTGTCATACTACAGCGAAGCGGACATCGGCGTCGCCATTGAAAACTACATCGCCTCCTTGCACACGGCTAAAAGCAATTCTACCAGCTACACCACAAGCGCACCCAGTTTTTGCACGTACCCTGAGGTGGAGCAGCTCATTGCCAGGAGGCGACGCTTGACGAGACATTGGCGGCTTACCCGCCAGCCTGAGTATAAAGTGCTAGCAAAATGGCTACGCAACATCATTCGGCAACAAATTAAAATTAACAAAATTGAGCAGTGCGAGCAAAAAATGTTAAATACCGCAAATTCGGAACATTGTTTGTGGCAATCATTAAGGGCATTTAAAGTCTCGTCGAGCGCCAACTCAGGCACTGAGGCGTTGCACACTCGCCGCGGTCTGCACTTCTCCTCCGAGGAGAAAGCCGAGGCGTTTTGCAGACTGTCTGGCCGAAAAATTCACAGAGAACCCTGCGACGAACCCCGAGTTAGAATGGGAAGTCCAGACGGGTACAAAACTGGGTGGCGCAGAGACATAAGCAACACTTGCCCTTCACAACACCGCAGGAATTCTACAGGCTCATTAGGAAGCTACCTAATGGGAAAGTCGCCAGCCCGGACAGGGTGACTAACGAGGAACTCAAGCATCTCCCGAGAAAAGTCCTGGTGCAACTTACAAAAATTTTCAATGCCTGTTTGCAGCAAAATTATTTCCCTGACACTTGGAAACGAGCCAAGATAATAATGCTCTCGAAGCATGGGAAAAGCACCAGGGAGCCTCAAAATTACCACCCCATTAGTCTCCTGTCTACTATTGGTAAATTGCTCGAGAAAATAATTCTCTTTAGACTTCAAAATCAAATTTCGTCGATTGACATTTCTAACTCGCAATTTGGCTTTAGAAAAAGACATTCGACATACCTCCAACTCTTAAGATTAGCAGATGACGTCACCAAGCAATTCAAAAATGGGGCTTAAACGTTGGCGCTATTTTTTGATGTAGAAGCCGCATTTGATCGGTGCTGGCACAACGGCCTGTTTTACAAAGTGCACCTAGAGTTTCCCGGCCTCCAAAATTCTCTACCTTTGCTGCATAATTTCTTAGAAAATCGGCGCTTCTACGTCCAAGTGGGTCGCTCCTCCTCAAAGCAGAGAGTGATGCAGGCTGGCGTACCACAGGGTGCGATAATGTCTCCATTCCTGTACATACTGTTCACCAACGATTTTCCCGTGGACGCCAGATACAAAGTTGCAATGTATGCTGACGACACTGCAATATACAACCATCATAAAAATCCTCGTTATTGACTTTTACAGATGCAGCGGTACATTGACAGCTGCCCTTCATGGCTTCATTACTGGAAAATCAAAATTAATGTGAACAAATGCCGGCTTATACATTTTACAAAGCGGCGCCTTTTGGCAATGGACCTAACGGTCGATGGTCAAGTATTGCACTGCCGTCAGCAGGTCAAGTACCTCTGCGTGACCTTGAAACGCACGATGCAGTGGACTACCCACCTAAAAGATAGCGCCAACCAAGGGTAGCAGCGATTAAAGATGTGCACCCCCATATTTAGGAGCAAACAGCTAAAGCTGCGCTCGAAGATTGTGCTCTACAAGCCTTTCATTTTATCCGTGGTTCTGTACGCCGGCGAGGTCTGGCCGAACACCTCCAAAACAACCCTAAAATACCTCCAAACCTTACAAAATCTCTCCTTACGTAAAATCCTATCTGTCCTTATCCGCACGACTACTGCCAGCCTTCATCAAGAAACCCATATCCCCTACATCCCCGAGGCCGTAATAAAACGAGCCTACGGCAACATAGCAATCCAAAAATTAACAACATTGGGAAAGGTGAACCAAAACACCGTAAGCATGCACGCATAAAGATATTCTAATGCTACCGTTACACCACAATGTGCGCGCAAGTCCTTCCGGCCCAGACCTTTCCCTATATGCAGAGGCCGCCGCCTGAAGTGTGAGTGTGTGTAAATAAAAGTGCAAAATAAGCGCGTGTAAATATTGTATATAACAGCAAAAAAGGACACTGAAAGACACTAACTTAATAAAACTGTTTTCGGTGGGCTAAGAAAGTTCACCATATGAGTTTTATATATACCCATGTAGACAATAAGTATTTAATTCCCAAAATATAACCTCGATGAAAATTTTAGCCTGTAAGCCGGGACCCTTTGTACCGTCACCAGGCCATGAAACTGAAAATAAAAACCTGAAAACCTGAAAACCTTGTTTCATAGTTTCACTGCAATTTCCGTGCAACAGCGTAACACAACGTAGGCATTTGTGTGACATTATAGTTCCCAATATTCTTTTCTACTCTGTCAAATAGCTGGACCATACGTGGAACCTTACCCTAAACATTTACTGCCAAGAAGCGTTTTATAAATTTAATTATTCGATATTTATTCCTTTCATATAATCTGTACCTCTGTAGTTACCTGTAACGTCACGTATCAGGACAACAAATATGTTTGTATCCTTAGAGAAGCATACACTAAAGTTGATCAATAATCAGACATCTTAGGTACTATGTGGAAGATTTGAAAATAAAACTTTTACAGGACATTTCAGTAACTCAGACATATCAAACTCAGGAGTACTGAAAGGAATGTAATGATAAAGAATAAAAATCGAAAATGTAGTGATATATGACGACGTAAGCTCTACGTCACTACCACAGATTGATAAACAATTTGTATTTCTTTTCTGGTATAAACTTCCATACGATCACATTATAACTAGATTTTAGCAATCCGTGAGTTTAGTTTTAATATCTCCGGTACAGGTAGCTATTTCCGCTCGACGTATAACAACAATCCCGTCTTAGCTAAATGTCTTGTAGTTCCGTAATTTTATAACTGCCCTTCGCGGCTGCGATATCGTATGTCAATTGTTAAGTGTTAATCGTGTTATAAGAACTCCAAATGCAGACCAATCTTCCTTTTTTTATCTCGTCCCAGTCTTGTGTGTCTCTTTCGCACACAGTCAATTGCCCACAATAACAAAACGCTTTTTTACACTTCGTTATAATACAAAAAATACTGCAGTTACACAGAGTCATAGAGCTCTGTTTTAACTCGTGACGTCTAGTTACAGCTTCATCATGCAATTCTTATTGATTGTAGACCAACTATTACTTACTTTCTGTTTCAATATTATTGTCCTTTATATGAATTCAAAGTTCAAAGCTCCAATATTTTGTTTCTCGGGATATGACAACATTTCAATATCAGTTCTTTCACCAAATAAAGCTTCTCCTCTCACCACACAGGCCTCAGAGATGCTGTGTTGTTTGCAGCAACTGCTGCAGAACCATGGCCAGCGTCTCTGTGAACTTGTGGTGGGATTCTTCAACACCTCAGATTCTGCTGTCCGAATGGTCATTGTCTTGGAAGGACTTACCTTGCTTTTCACAGTAAGCCGCACGAATCATAATGGCGAGTCGAACTAGGCCTCTGACCTCGTTCAGATTCTAATTCTTGAGTGCGAGTGTCATCAATGGACAACAAGATGAGCTCCTGCACTTGGCGAGATCACTTGCTTTGGCTCTCATCCTAGTATCCGAAACACATCACCGCCCCGAAATTACCTTCCGGATTTCCGGCTATCACTGCCTCAGGGTTGCCGTCTGGGCGTTCGTGGTGATGGCACGGCGATCTTCGTGAGGAGAGGTGTGGTCTATAAACCTCTCCAGCTCCCTCCTTTTCAAACTCCTGAAACCATGGCCATCTGCGTGAACCTCTGCGTTTTCGCAATCCTGATTGTGTCTACATATCACCCTCCTCGTAGACGGTTCGTTGCAAACGACTATCTCTCTATCCTCGCCCTACATCCAAAGTCATTATGACTTGGGATATGAATGCCAAACACCCGCGTTGGCATGCAGGTCCCCGGAGTAGATGCAAGAGGCAGAGAAATCATCCGCATAATAGATGGAGATCCCCAATTGAGAGTGGAGGGTCCCTGGCAACCCACTCATTTCCAGCGAGCTCAAGGCCGTCCTTCGGTCATTGACTTCGCAATCATCAAACATTTCCCATTCCACTTGTACCTCAACTCACAAAGCGGCTTACATTCCGACCACAACCCAGTTGTGGCTGAGGTTAACTTGCGGGTTATCAGTCATTACTTTACGGTTCAAAACCGTGAAGTCGATTGGCACTGCGTACGGGTCTGCCTTAATGACTCCATACCTTCTAACCCACACATTACAGATAAACCAACCTCAGATACGGCGATCTCTTTTTTCACCTCCATCCAAGTGCGAACTGTTCGAAACCTTACCGATCACACTACAGCACCCCTACAACATCACCTCACTCCGCTAGACATCCATCTACTCATCCGCCGCTCTTGGGCGGCTCGCAGGCTCTATTAGCGACCCCGCACCCGCCATAATCAACTTCTGCTCGGGCGCTTGCGCCGAGAGGTTTGACTTCGGCTACCCAAGCTCCGTGTGCGCGCGTGGGAGGAGTTGAAGTCTCAAGTGAATTTCGAGAATGGTGAGACATGGAGGCTTGCAAAAGAACTCCGGAATCGCGGAGGGGCACCAACCTCCCGTATCCAAGGAACCCAAGGCGTGGTGTATGAACCCCAAGACAAAGCAAATGTGTTTGTCCACTACCTAGAGAGATCCATGAGGCCACGAGATGACCCCCAGGACCTAGACTTCACTGGCCGCGACAAGCGGGAGGTACGTCAATATTTTCGACGTCCTTGTGCTGAGGCGGACCGACTACCTGTTATTAGCCCAAGTGAGCTCCAGGGCGCACTCCGGCCTCTAAATACCGAAAAGGCGTCGGGACCTGATGGGTTAATCCCTGTCATGCTCTGCCACCTTCTCTTCAAAGCCCTGCTCTTTCTTACTCGGGTTTTTAACGTGTGTCTCGCCGTGGGCCACTTTCTACGACAGTGGAGGGAGGCTCGGGTGATTTGCATTTGAAGCCCGGTAAAAGTCCTGCTCTCCCTGCCAGTTACCGCTCCATTGGCCTCCTGTCAGTCCTCTCGAAGGTTTTCGAGAGGCTTGTTTTAGCCCACTTGTCGCCCCTACTGGGGGACATTCAAGCTATCCCTCCCCATCAGTTTGTTCTTCGTCCTGGTCACTCGACATCACAGCAGTTGCTCCGTTTAGTGGAGGCCGCTGCCCTGTGTTTCCTGGAAAGAGCATACACCGCAGCATTATCTCTGGATGTCGAGAAGGCCTTCTCTACCACCTGGCATTCAGGCCTCCTACACAAACTAATCACCCTGGGGCTTCCTGCACACATGATACACATCTTACACTCATTCCTCAAATACAGACATTTCACAGTAGTTGTGGCGGGAAAGCTTTCTACCAGACGACCCATCAGAGGAAGCGTCCCAGAAGGCTCTGTCTTATCCCCTACACTCTTTAGCGTGTATGTGGCGGATCTCCCCACGGAGCTACACGTCAACATAGCCCAATATGCGGACGACGTGTTACTATACAACACAAATAGAAACGCACGCAGAGCCTTCAACCCAATACAGCGACACCTAAGCCTCATTCATGATTGCTGTAGGCTTTGGCGATTGTCTTTCAACCCAGAGAAAAGCCAAGCCATAATCTTCACTAAGCGTCACTTTCCCGCCAACCTCTCCGCCTTTAATTATTCTGGCAGAAGGATAGAGTGGACAAATTCTCTAAAATACTTAGGTGTAAAGCTGGACAAGAGCCTAACTTTTCGGGGTCACATCCAGGAGGTAACTCATTGGGCATGCGGAGATTCGGCTTCGTTATACCCCATGATGCGCTCAGGAATGCCGACACCCCTTAAGTTGCGCCTTTTTCAGGCTTTAATTCTTCCAATCATGCTTTATGCTTGTGAGATCTGGGGCATGGCCGCAGGATCCAATCTGCGACAAATTCAGCGTGTACAAAATAGATGTCTTAGGGCCTTCTATTCTGTTTGCTGGAGGTTTCCCGTGAGATACCTTCATGAAGCCTCATCTCTCCACTATGTGGAAAATGTCATTAGGCGCCGGGCCACAAAATTCTACGCGAGTTTGCCTTAACATCAGAGCGCCCTGGTTAGGTCTCTAGGGAACTATAGAACAACCGAAAGACGCTACAAGCTATACCGGCTTCCCCGCATGGCATGCGGGCATACCCGGTAACAATAGATTTCTTATTTCAACCTAAAATTATTAGTGTTTGAATTTAATAGACATTCTAAATTAAACACTTCCTAAAAATTATCACACCAGCGGTGCTAACATAGCGTTGCACCCGAGCTGGCTACCATGAGGAGCTACGGCTACCTCCCTTCTTTTCATCTACATTATCTTAAACCACCAACCTGCAAAACCCCACATTTCCTGTCATTAAGTGGTTAAGTCCGTGTAGGACAGGTACACGAATGACACACATCGTGCTGACCCTCAGTCAGCCGCCAGCTGCTTGAATGAATGAATATATTTCATTATTTTACAGTCGTATTACATGCCTTTTCTACTCATTCATGTACAAATTATTATTTCTAGAAGCTCACATACTTGTATTTACTTCATATTAATAAATATTTATTTCCATATAGTAGAGTTGGCCTGGGGCGACGCAAATTAAGAATCGCTCGCTGTTTGATATATTTAATATTAATTTCGCTTTGCATATCCAGAACACAAAACAATAACAACTTCCTATATCATAGCATATATCAGAGATCTACAATTTTGTGTTGTACGATTCTGTATGTCTTACCTTTGCCCTTACACAAAAGTCATACAGAAGGAGAATGATCTCATACGCCACTCCAAAAAGGCAAGACAATTACTTTAGTGAAAATAATTATAAAGATATCTAACAAGTCCGTAAAATTTCGCCACCATGGACGATATTTGTCTTGTGTCTATGAAATATATTTGACTTGAGTATTTATTGAATGTGAACCATCTATTTGTAGACAGTGAAACAGGACGCCTTTAATACTCGTCACATAATTCCACCTTTATCTTTCGAAATAGAGAATTACACACGATAACAAAACACGGTTGCACACTTCGTTATAATACAAAACATACTGTAGTGGCGCAATGTCATAGGACTCTGCTTTAAAACGTCACATCAAGTTACAGCTTTATAATGCAGTTCAATTAGACAGAAAGCTTACAAATATGTTCTCTTCTTCAACTGTTTAACTATATACATTTATACTCTTAACATCATTATATTGTACAGGTAAAGATGAACAAACCGATATTAAATTTAAGCACATATATTTTTGTTTGTGTAGGATGATTTCTAATTAATATTACTAACGCTTGTTTATACGTTGGTCATTACTGTTGAGATTTCAGACCAAATATCCTTTACTGTACGTTTCTATATTATTATCACTTCTGAGCTACAATCTTTTGTTTTACTGATAACATGGAAAAACTTCATTACCATTTAATCCCCTGTATTCCCTCTTGTATCTGTAACGTGACGTATTATGAAACTATTTCTATAAATATACATCTTAAACTTGGAGAGCAGTAAGCATTTGTACAAACTGCGTTGAGAGAACATATAATAAGGAACGTTGTTTTAGTTATATTGATCGTCCGCTAGGGGAGACGTATTGGTGGACAAGGAATGCGAAGACAATCTAACCTCATCCTGCTGTCTAAAGATGGCACCGCCTGTCATACTGTATCACAAGCAACAATATTTATAATTATTCTCAAAGTAATATATTAAATTGTAACTGCGTTTATTAATGTGTCCTGGAATTAATTATTCTTTACACGTTAGAAACAATAATTAACTGCAATGTACTTTTAGCTAACAACAAATAAGAAATTGTTTTGTATGAGAATTCAATTCTTCTAAAGTAAGTACATGTACGAGCACTTTACAGAAATTTGGCATGGTCGCTTTCTACAATCCTAAGGACTTTCAAGAGACTTTTGTTGGCATTTGTAAATAATTAAAATGAACACGGTCTTCAAAATGCTTCTTTTATATTTGGCGTGTGGCATTTTGGGTGCAAATTGACAATTACATTCTAAACTTATCTGACGATAAAGAGGAGCTTCAAACTAGGTCTCCCCCACATTTTACGAATTTCGTTCACAAGACCTTTTCCCTTTGTCAAGTCTAGAATTACAACCTTAGTCGTTTAATTTTAATATAGAGTAAACCATTTGAAGCAATAAACTGAATTCCTTTGTTGTCCTGCTTATTTTCTTTGTGTTCATTTCAGAATCTCTGTACTGTCTATTTGTAAGGTAGAAGTTTCGTTAAACTAATATGTATATTTCCTTGTACATACAATGGGAATAGGAAAAGCAGTAGAAGTGTAACAACACCTCAAGTCAATTCTTATAGAAAATGATCTATACTTGATATCTTCGTATGGCGTGTCACCACTCACTTCTGCCAGAGCGAGAGCGAGGATTTGCCATTGTGAGAGTAAGTTAGAGTATGAGTGAGAGAGGTCTAAGCGCCCGCCGATAACTAGCTCATGTATGTTCAATCGAATAATGGTTCGGTATATTTCTACTTATATTATATGTGGAAATTTTCTACCAACATTTTATGTTAATATTTTATCGAAGATATAGTTTTGGGTGTCCACTTAACCGCTAAAAGCGTCTTTAGACAAAGTTCCATGTGATTATGTACTCGTCTCCGTGTGTACGTTCAGCACGAGTAGTAAACCGATATTTCAAAACAAATAAAAAATCGTAGTTAATAAGTGGAAAAGAAAGGAGCTATACACGAATATAAATGAGGAACGTTTTTGTTTGTAAAGTATATGTAATAATTTCGTCAAAATATCATAAGTTCAATATATTGCCGCGGCAACGGTCATAAAAGTTTCGGCGCAAACAGATAACAGAAAGATAGTGTTTCACGGTAATAAAGAGCTTGCATAAGCAGTTAAAGATAGCGCGAGATAAAGGTCTGCCGAAACAAACGAACCGAGATAAATGGAAATTTGTGGTGACGTCTTGGATGATAGAGATTATTCGGGTTCTTTATTGTTCCGGAATTATCTAGAATTTATCAATGAGGTATTTAAGAAGGCGACGACTCGCCAAGAGTCAGTCGCGAGAGTGCCGAACTGTCGTAAGCAGTAAACAGCTGTAGAGTGTTGTTGTAACGAGAGCTCTTTGTTATTGTCATCGACCTTGGTAGACTGTGTGTATGTGACGTAATGTTGTTACGTGAGAATTGAACAGTGTATTTCTACGGAAATAAAGAACATTTGGAATATCTACAACTCGGACTTTTAATTCTACGAACTCACAAAGTCACAATATTTACTAGCATGAGACACAAACTGTATATCTTAATGTTCTGGCAACAGTCTGTCAAACAATGTTGTATAATTGACATATTATATTAGTGCACAACAAATACATATCTTATTAAAACACGTAAGCTATATCTATTTATTTTAATCATTAAACACTTCAGAGTTAATCGTTGTCTTCACTTTAAATTTTCCATCTTTAAGTTCCTAAGCCGCAGTCTGCCGTTCTTTGGAATAACTTCAAAACTAAAAGACAACTATGACAACCCGCTTTTTAAACATTTCACTATCACTTCATTCGCCGGTATAGAGTATCAACAACTACAAGAGTAATCGATCTACTTCTGTAACTTGGAGCAGAAAACAGAATAATTATTAATTGAGCAGAAACTCCAGAAGATAGTGTTTATATCATGGAGCATTATAGCGTTATAAGCATTATATTATATTGTTTAGGAGACAATCTTTTAGTTATATGTATCGTCCTCTGGAGAGGAATTTTGGTTGACGAGCAATATTATTAAATATACAATCTTCCCACTAACTGCGTCTTGCTGTCTAGAGAAGGCAACACCGGTAATATCATATTGCGCGGATTATCATGTATAATTAGCTATAAAGCGCTTAGGTATACTCTTACTTTGTTCATTGTTTGTGGCTTAGGTTTCATTTACATTCTCCGTGTAGATATGAAGTATGTACAGTATGAATACTGAGACAGTATCAAAGGAACAGGTAAATTTATTCAAGAAAGGAAGTATATTAAACTGGATATTTAACTTCGTCCTTCTAGACTTTGTTTCATGTTGATGTAAGGGACGTGGGTGTCTTGGTGAATTGTGGCAGTTGTTGTTCGGATAGGAGCAGACAGGATTTTGCGTAGCGATAGGTTTTGTAGAGTTTGGAGATACTTTAGGGCGGTTTTGGAGGCGTTGGCCCACACCACGCAGGGGTACAGGACCACGAATAAAATAAAGGATCTATATAGGATGATCTTTGAGCGCAGCTTTAGCTGTTTGCTCCTAAATATGGGGGCGCACATCTTTAATCGCTGCCGCCCTTTGTTGGCGCTATCTCTTAAGTAGGTACTTGACCTGCTGACGACAGTGCAATATTTGACCCTCGACTGTTACATCCATTGCCAAAGGGCACCGCTTTGTATTTTATTCGTGTTGTATTTTATTGGGAGGAAGAATATCTATAATTATCTACAAAGATGTATAACAAAGTGTAACTATGCTAGTTACACATACCTTGGATTTAATTCTGCTTTATAAGGCAAAAATAATAATTCATTGTAGCTAAGTCTTAGCTAATAATGAAGAAACAAATTATTACGTGTGAGAATGGCAGTCTTCTAAAGTAAATAGATATAACCACACTTTATACTGATTCAATCCTGTACGCCTGCGTGGTCTGGGGCAACGCCTCCAACACCGCCCTAAAGTATCTCCTAACCCTACAAACCCTATCCCTACGCAAAATTCTGTTTGCTCCTATCCGAACAACAACTGCCATCATTCAACAAGAAACCCATATCCCTTACATCAACGAGGCCATCAACAAACGTGCCTCTTCCATCTGGGCGCGCATCCGACACCATCAAAACCCCACCATACACAATATTGGGAAAGGCGAACCCAAGCACCGAAAACACGCCAGAATCAAAGCATACTGAAGAAAAAAAAACAACAACACGACTGCAAAATTATGCGCGCCCAACCCTTCCTGGCTCAGGCCACGCTCCCCAGCAGAGGCCGCCATCATCGGTAGCCCAGGAGTCAGCTACCCGCTGTCGCACAGCCTAACTGCGAACATTGTAAATATTGTACATAGCCAAGTCTGTACAGTGTAGTGCGTGTGATATTGGGACGTACGTGTTATGCCCAGGTGTGTGTGTGTATGTGTGTGTGTATGTGTGTGTGTGTGTGTGTGTGTGTGTGAGTGTGTGTGTGAGTGTGTGCGCGCGCCTGCGCAAGATAAGCGTAGTGTAAATATGTAAATATAAACACAACAAATAGAAAGACAGAGACAAATAACGAGATAAAACTGGTTCTCGGTGGCCTCAGAACAGGTCGCCGTATGGGTTTTAGAAGAACCCCAAAGACAATAGGAAACCATACCCAGAATTATAAACCCATGTAAATTTAGAGCCTGTAAGCCGGGTCCATTGTACCGGCACCAGGCAAATAAGTTACAAATAAAATGCCTTAAGTCTTGTTTCATATGTTCATTGTTTAATATTTGTGAAGTCAGTAGTTCATTGGCAACTTCTGTTATATAAATATCCATTTCGTAACACTGATCTGACTATAAGGTGGTCAAGCGAGCCATTTCTTGTTAATGTCGTGTGGCATTTGTGAGAAGAGTAGAGAAGCATTACTCATATTTAACCTGGAGTCATACGTCTTTCACTGCCCGCATATCTACTAACGTTATTTTAAAATATTCCTAACCCTATTCACATTGCCTTTCCGAAGCATTCTTCAAAAATGTATTTCAATAAACTTACTCCTATACTTCATGTAAGTCGATATAATCATTTACTCAAGGTAACTTCTTTGTGGCCTTGAACATCCTGTTTTTATTCCATTAATATAATCAGTATCTCTATAGTTACATGTAACGTCAGAAATCAAAACAATAAATGTATTTATTTCCTGATAGGAACATACAGTAAACTTTTAGCAAATATCAACTATCTTACGTATTATGTGGTAGATTTGAAACTAAAAGGCTTACGGGAAATTCAAGACTCACTGCTATGCCAATAACTCATATATAATAAACTCACGAGTACCTAAAGGAATGTAATGATACAGAATAAAAATCGTAAATGTGGTGATATAAGACCAACAACTAAGCTCTACGGCACTACCATACATAGATCCACAAATTTTATTTCTTTTCTGGTGTAAACTTCCATACGATCACATTATAGCTCGATTCTAGCAATCCGTGAGTTTAGTTTTAATATCTCCGGTACAGGTAGCTATTTCCGCTCGACGTATAACAACAATCCCGTCTTAGCTAAATGTCTTACAGTTCCGTATTTCTGTAACTGCCCTTCGCGGCTGCGATCTCGTATGTCATTATGTTGAATGTTAATAGTGTTAGAAGAACTCCAAATGGAGACAGATCTTCTTTTATTTATCTCGTCCCTGTCTTTGTGTCTCTCTTTCGTACAAAGGAAATTGCTCACAATAACAAAACGCTTTTGTACACTTTCTTGTAATACAAAACATACTTTAGTGACTGAAAGTCCTAGAACTCTGTTTTAATCCGTGACATCAAGTTACAGCTTCATAAAGCAGTTCTTATTACACACAAAATTTAAAAATATATTCTCTTGTTCATCTGTTTAAATGCACATATTACACTCTTCATATAATTATATTATACAGATAAATATGAACAAACTGATACTAAATCTGAGCACATACATAGGATGTTCAGTAATTAATATTACTAACGCTTGTTTATCTGTTGGTAATTACTGTTCTGATTATAGCCCAAATATTCTTTACTTTCTGGCTCAGTATTACTATTCTTTATACTTCTTCAAAGTTCAAAGCTCCAATCTTTAGCTTCTCGTGGTATGAGAACATTTCATTATCAGTTCTTTCCCCTGTATACTCTGTTGTATCTGTAACGTTAGGTGTAATAAATCTATTTCTCTAAATACACATCTTAAAGTTGCAGAGGAATAAGAATTCTTAAAACGAATGGTTTGAGAAAACGTAGGATAAGAAATGTTTTAGTTACATTGATCGTCCGCTAGTAGAGACGCTCTGGTGGACAAGCAACGCGAACACAGACTGACCTCATCCTGCTGTCTAGAGATGGCACTACCTGTTATACTTTATTTGGAGGAAAAATATCTGTAATTATCTACTACGTTTTATAAGAAAATGTAACTATGATTATTAAATATAGCTTGCATATAATTGTGTTTTATAAGGTAAAAACTATGATTAGTTGTAACGTAATCTTAGCTAATAACGAAGAAACAAATTATTACGTGTGAGAATGGCAGTCTTCCAAAGTAAATAGATATAACACTATATTATTGAAATGCGGCTTTATAAGTATTTCAATGTGGAAGACGTCGTTCTGTTAGTAATGGAGAACGATTATGCGGTATCAACTGTTGAAAATGCTTGTTTTCATTTGTGAGGTTCCGTTTTAAGAAAGAATGGTCAAGCATTTCCTAAACTTGTTTCACGTTGTAACTTGGTCTCTCCACATAATTTTCTTAAACTGCCGTTTTCACGACCTTTGTCGTCATTCTTAAACTCTGGATACAAGTATATTTGTTTAAGTATAGCATCGCGAAAAATATTCGCAGAAATACAGTCTCTTACTTACTCCGTTAATACTCATTTCATATTTTCAGAACCTCCTCAGTGCCTTTGTGTCAGGTAGAACCTTCGTTAAACAAATATGTATATTTCCTTATAGGAACAGTGGCAATGGGTAAATACAGTAGACGTGTAACACCTCAAGTTAAGTCCGTTAAGGGCCGTGTGGCAGGTCATATCTTTTGACAACTGACCTTCACACACTTGTGTAAATTACTAAAACCTAACACTTTCCTATCGACTTCATATTAATAAAATAAATTTTTAATTATTTCCATAAAGGTTCAAAGTGATTTGGCTAAAAAATCAGGTTTAAGCGTTACTCAAATGTTTAAAAGCTGGCCGCTATTTTATAGCTTGACATTACATAGTATACTTACACGTTCCAACGCCCTATACACAGCTATTTGAACAAAACTTTAAATTATACAACTTACAGACTAGTTAGTATCTTCAAATATCACCTTCATGATCATCTCTAACTTCCTACTTATGCATTGCCCAGTAACTTGTATATGAAAGTCTTACAGTGACTGGGGTTTAAGCGACCGTGTTTTGTGTCCGAACTAATGTCAAAGCCCTATTTCTGTAGATATACACGCTATAAAATGAATTTGAGAACTGGTTCACTTTCAAGTCATCATATTTCCAACCTGTTTCCTTCAATATGGATACCAGACGAATGTTTCAGTCATATATTACACGTATGACTGATTTGTATGACTTGTCTCCCAAGAATATGAACATATAACAATTAATTTTTAAAGTGTTTTATTCATATAAATACACTCGCAGTATATGTAACAGAATTACTTTTGGGTTGTATATTATTCATATCACCACACTTTCCTCGTATTACACTGAACTATTATCAAGAATTAAGCAATGTTATGGTTCTGTGAACAGCTGCTTTTATCAAAACTAGTAAAACTGATACTAGAGCCTTAGGTTAACCACTAACACACAAATTAACATTCTAAAATTATAAGTTGCCTTACGTCTCTAAACAAAAACACAACGACACGTACCTTTGGTAGAAATCTACAAAGTTTGAACCATTTGGTTGTTCAAATGTTGAACAATACGTAATAGGAGGTGATACGCTTCATGGTTAACCTATAAATTAAAAAAAAAAAGCAAACAGTTATGTCGAGTTATATAGTACACGACTGTTTCAGAAACCTATCTTCAACTACTTATACAACAAGAGAAGTCTAGGAGTGGCGTAATCTGTAGGATAATATACGCATAGTTGTCAAAGTCTAAACGTGCGTATTGTAACTATTTCATCAACTTGGATCAAAGCTTCTTTATTAACACTTTACGTTCTACAAATAAAGCACAGACTTTCATAACACAACCCTACCTATATTTTAAACCCTGCACTTAACCAATGAAGTACCTCGTACAACAGATCCTGGTACATGAAACTTCTACAAGAAATTAAAAGCTCATTGTTACGTAATTAACTCAAAAATAAGTTAAATATATAATAACTTAAAGCAATTTAATGATACGGGAACAATCGCAAGAAAATATGTCCATGAAAATGCTGTTTTGGCGTGAAGAGGATCCAGAAATAGTCTACCAAAATTTTTCTGTTAATGTTTCAGTGAAAATATAGTTTTGGGTGTTCACGTAATCGCTAAAACCGTCTTTAGACAAGGTGTCGTGTACGTGTACGTGTACGTCTCCGTGTGTAAGTTCAGTACGAGTAATAAATTGATATTTCAAAAGAAATAGAACATCCTCATCCAAGAATCCACGAACACAAATTGCTTAACCTTTTAAGATTTTGTAAACTAAGTCTAATAATTTGATCCTAATATGACAGGCTATATACAATTACTAACATCAGACTCAAAGATTTTATTCTGGCAACAGACTGTGTCACAATGTTGTATAATTAACATATTATATGATATAGACAAGTCTCAGTGCACAGAAAACGAATATTTCATTTAATCACATCACTTAACTCGACTTATTTTAACTCATTAACTATTAAACATTTGATGTTTTTATTTTAAATTTTCCATCTTTAAATTTCTAAGCTCCACTCAGCTGTTCAATGGAATAACATGAAGGTTAAAAAGGCAACACACAGCAACTCACTTTAAACTGCAATTGATCCACTTCTCCACACCTCTGTTTTAAACTTGGGGCAGGAAAGAGAAAAAGCTTTTCTTGAACAAAAACTCGAAAAGATAGTATTAATTTATTCGAGAATTTTAACGTTATAAACATTGTATTATATTGTTAAGGAGACAATCTTTTAATTGTGTCTATTTTCCATTGGATTGGAATTTTGGCTGACACGCAATAACATGAAGTATATAATCTTTCCTCTCACTGCGCTTTGCTGTCTAGAGATGGCAGCACTTGTAACATCTTATTGCGCGGATTATCATTTACAGTTATGTACAAAGCTTTTAGGAGTACTCCCAATTTTTTCATTGATCATGGCTTAGATTTTATTTATTTTCTCCCTGTAGATATAAAGTAGATACGATATGAACATTGAACCGGTACCAAAGGAACAAGCAACTGAAATTCGAGAAAGGAATTCTATTAAACAAAATATTTCATCACAATTTTTGAGATCTTGTTTTGACTGGTTTTTAGGCGCCCTTACCGGTAGGCCCTCTGATACTCGAGCTATTGCACTCTACACTTGTTCTTTCTCTATTTTCTATTTTTTCCTCTATCTTTTACATTAAGTTCCCCGAGGCACCCCTTTCTCTTGCACGCAGCTTGGCTGCACTTGCTTGGCTGGCAGCTGCGCTGTCATTGGCCAATAGATGGAAAATAACACCAATCAGGTACAGCATGCTTCGTCCTCTACTAGACTAGCTACCCCTGAGCATTGTGCCATGGATTCTTCCGGTAGAACTCAGTCAAATACTGAGCCAAATTCTTCCTCATCTACATACATTGCACCACCTCAACTCTCTCCTGCTGGATCATCAACCATAGATGCAACCACGGAAAAAGCCGCACTTGAATACTACACTCAAGGCGGGGATTTCCGCACCTTCATGGGTAGAAACTTAATAGTGAACCCAAACATCCCTCTTTCACCAGAAGTTGCTAGATATTTGCACCTCGAGCGAAAGGCTCGCTACAATTACTTAAACCAAGCAGATGCATCACTCGCTAATATGGTCTCCACTGCCGACGTAAATGCAGTTGCGGCAGAATTCCGCATCTACTCGGCTCACCGTTCAAGGGTAGAAGCCCTCACAAATTATTTAATACAGCATGAGAGCCATGTAAAGAACAATCCTAGTTGGCAAACACCCCATCTCAAGAGGGCAGCCAAACCCCGTCAGTCAATGCCCCAGGCCAAACCACCTGTTACTGCCAACAAATATGACGCCCTATCGGAGGACAGCTCCAGGCAAGACTTTCCGGCGCTTGATGATGCAAACCAGAAGGAACGAAAGGTCGCCATTTCTTCCCCACCACCAGAGCAAATGGAGGAAGACCCAACTGACAGGTCTGCCCACCCTTCAGCTCAAGTTGAGCAAGAAGCCCCTATCACTGCCAAGCAATCTACACCCTCGCTGAGATCAACTCCCATATTCCTGCGCAACCCAGGACAGGCTCGTGACCTCACAACAAGGCTACATAATAATAATCCTGATGTTAAATTCACTATAAAAAATATGGGAGGAACCATTGCTTTCTTGCCAGACACGCCCTCTGATCACCGCTTCATTAGGAAATTGCTATCTGAAGCAGAAGTCCAATATCTAACCACCCTTCTGCCCGAAGAGAAACTCCTATACGTGACGCTCAAGGACCTGCCCATGTACGTCACAGAAGCCGATGTACAAACCCACCTACAAGAGCTCAACTATCCTGTAGAACGAGTTGGGCAATTACGATCAAACCGCTCTCCCACGCAGCAGAAACTTCCGCACTTTAGGTTGGCTCTGCGCAAAGAATCCCGCTCATCAGAAATCTATAAGGAAACGAAAATGTTCGATGCCATAATCAGGGTAGAAGCTTATCGTCCTCCTGCTCGCCCTCTTCAATGCACAAACTGCCAGCAGTTTCAGCATAGTGCTGCAGGATGCCGTCTTGAGCCCGTATGCACGTACTGCGGGGAGCCTGGGCACAAACGTCCAGAATGCAAACTTATCGGAGTACCAGGGTCAAAACCTGTGTGCTATAACTGTGGAGGAAATCACTCCTGCCGATATGCAAAGTGTCCCGTATGGCAGGAAGCGAGGATAGAAATGGTCCTCAACAAAAACGGACAACGCACGAGGTTTGATGCACCTCCCAAAGTTTCAAACCCCATGGGAATACCAAAGGAGGCTTTTAAGGGCACGCGTTATCCAGGACTGCCTCCAGATCAGAGGCTGCAACACGTATCTTATGCAGGAGCGCTCTCATCATCTCAGCAAATACCGCAGGATGAATCTACTCTGCAGTCTTCTACTCCAGCTTCTAATCCTCCGGCCGTCACCAATACACAAGTGGTACCACCTCCAACACCACTACCACCACCACAACAACCAACTTCAAAACGTCTTGAATCTAAACACAGCACAGGACACACCATCAACCACAACAGGCTTCATCTTGCTGCAACTTCAAAATCTCGCCCTCCTCCTGCATTAGGGCAAGCCACCCATCAGAGAAGGTCAATGAATGCTCCAACCTTCAACACCACTCAGTCGTTCCAACACGCTACAACACCTTTACCGGATGAACAGTTCCTGAACCTAATGGCGCATATACCTCTGCATCTACAGGCTGATTTTGCTGCAACTCTGGCGGACGCCATGACTATTCGGCCCCCATCCATTCCAGCAGAAACCATTTTGGTCCACACCACCTTTGTATTCTTAGCAAACCATGGCAGACACGAATAATATCATTCGCCACCTTCTAGACCTGCGCATTTGTTCATGGAACGCCAATGGACTCAGAAATAAATTACGTGAAGCAGCCAATTTTATTGCTGTTAACAAGGTGGACATATTTCTGGTCCAGGAAACCCACTTCTCTCCCAATATCAAGGCTACCATCCCTGGAATGCTATGTCATCGTGCTGACAGAGCTGATGGCTATGGAGGCACAGCAGTGTATATTCGACGTGGCATCCTACATTTGCCAGCCACTAATGGCTTGGAAGGGACAGGAGTCCAAATCGAAACAGATAAGGGCCACTAAACGTCTTTTCTGTGTACATCCCTCCAGGAAGAGCCATTTCCTATCGTGACTTGGACTTGATTTTCACCGGACCATCAACTTTAGCATTAGGAGACTTTAATGCAAAGAATACTTTATGGAACTCCACCATAACAAACCAACGTGGCCGCCTACTAGAACGCTATTTAGAGCGGAAAAACTTGGCAGTGCTTGCTTCTTCATCTCCTACCATCACTCATGGAGAGCGGCTTCCTCCTGACTGGTTAGACATAGCCCTATTGCACAATGTCCGCTGTCATCCAAAAATATTTTCACTCCCCGAGCTCTCTTCCGACCACTATCCTCTACTACTTTTCTTCCAAGCTAAAGTAAAGCCTAAGCCCCTCACTCCATCAATTCATCCCAGGTGTACCAATTGGAATAAATTCAACAACATTATGGCTAGCAAGCCAGCCTTAATAGAACCATGCCACACACCAGAGCTGGCCGATGCGCTTGCCAATACCATTACCAACACCATAGCAGCAGCCATGCGGGAGGCAACACCAATTCGTCGAGCCCCATTCAATCCCCAGAAACCCCTTCCACTAACAATACGTCAGCTAATATCAGCTAAAAACAGAGCCAGGCGTAGATACCAACACACACGCCACCCGCAGGATAAACATGAATGGAACAGACTCCAAGCTCTGGTAAAGATGGAACTCTCCGACTTCAGCAATGATGAATGGGAAAGACGTCTCAGCACCCTTGATCCTGCAGATGTCTCTCTCTGGAGGATGTCAAAGGCCTTACTGCGCATACCCGCTTCCGATCCGCCGCTAACTGATGGGAGAAGAATAGCCCAATCATCTAGAGAAAAGGTGGAATTACTGGCCGAACACCTGGCCTCCACTTTTCACCCAGCTGAATCCCCAGATGCTGAGCAAGTGGAAGAAATAGAAGAGGTTGTAAACCGCTTTCTTCACACTCCTTACGAAGCGAATGACATGCCGCTTACAACACCTCAGGAAGTTGGACAAATTATTGCATCCGTTCGACCTTACAAAGCTGCCGGCTGTGACCAAATATCCTATGCCGCCTTTAAAGCCCTTCCGAGCAAATGGGTTGAATTAATCGTCCACCTCTTCAACAGTCTGCTTCTCGTCTCTCACTAATCTGCTACATGGAAGCATGCCCGCATAATAACTCTCCCAAAACCAGGGAAAGATGCAAAAAACATCTCAAATCACCGCCCAATCAGTCTCCTTCCTGCCATTAGCAAGCTATTTGAGAAGGTGCTTCAACGTCGGCTACAGCAAATCATGGACGACCTAAACATTCTCAGGCCAGAACAATTCGGCTTTCAACGACAACACTCCACCTCCCATCAACTCCTACGCTTTGTCGATGACGTAATCCGGGGCTTCAACAATAGGCATTACGTTGTATCCCTATTTCTCGACATCTCTAAAGCATTTGATTCAGTCTGGCATGAAGGTCTTCTTTTCCGCCTAATTCAATATGCCTTTCCCCCATACCTGGTCCATTTAATGAGTAATTACCTAGCAAATCGCACTTTCGTCGTTGCTAGAGACGATATTATCTCCCAAATGCACTCCATCCATGCAGGGGTTCCACAGGGCAGCGTCCTTGGCCCGCTGCTATTTCTAACCTACATGAATACTATACCTACCATAAATGGCTGCAACCTATATTTATTTGCGGACGATACTGCAATCTCCACGGCATCCACCAAGCACTTGACAGCTGTACTTCGTGTTCAACGATATGCTGACATGCTAACTGTCTGATTCCTCACTTGGAGGCTACAAATAAATGCCAACAAATCGCAGGCTGTAACCTTCAGTCGTCGCCAGCTACAAGATGTCCCAGATTTGCGCCTGGCAGAAACACCAGTGCCCTGGAGTTCAGAAGCCCAATATCTAGGGGTACAACTAGACATGCGGCTCAACTGGAGAGCCCACATCACATCGGTCGCCAATAAGATCTCCAGACGTATGGCCATGCTCTATCCCCTATATAACAGGAAGTCTCCGTTAGCACTCAGGAACAAACTACTCATCTACAAGCAGATATTAAGACCTGCCTTAACATATGCCTGCCAAATATGGGGCGTAGCTGCCAAAGCCCACCTCAATAAACTTCAGGTTCTACAAAACAGATACCTACGTACAGCAACAGGTGCAGAATGGTACATACCAAATGAAAACATTCATTCTGATCTATCATTTCCAAAATTATCTGAATACATTCTAGACCTTTCCCGAAAATTCTACGCCAGTCTCCCTGACAGTTTCAATCATTTAATCCGTGGCCTCGGGGAATATGATATTGACCCTGGTAGCTCTTATCATCATCCCAGAGCTGTCTTAGGCACCTAAAAATCTTCTCTTCAATGCAACTCCAATCCAAATTCTAAATATCTCAAAATTCTATCCCATACCAATACCTAACTTCAACTTCAAAACTTCAGAACAACTTCTTAGGCAAAAAAGCCACTATCTAACCACCGCTTGTTTCTAAAATTATCTCTATGCCAGTTAGGGACACTGTCCCGGAATGGCTAAAGGTCGAAGGCCCCTACTCTTCGGAATAGGGTTCACCTTCAACGACACCATTGCTGCTGTGTAATCTTGTTTTGTCGATTCACCGATTATTCCTCTTAGAATGAGCTTTATTTAGTTCGAACTTTTGTATACGAATATCCAGTTGAAAATTGTTGTTTTCTTATCTGACCGTTAGTTGGTCAAGCGAGCCGTAACTTGCTAACGTTGTGTGGCATGTATGAGAAGAGTAGAGAAGCTTAGCAAATGATCTACTTTCACATTTCAGCTGTACTCATACGTCTTTCACTGCCCGTATATCTAGGGATTTATTTTAAAACATTCCGAACATTATTTACATTGTTTTCGCCACATATTCTTCAGCAATGTATTATTACAAGCTTACGCTCCTACTTCGTGTAAACCAAGTTACACATTTACTCAAAGTAAGTCTTTGTCCTTTTAATTATTCTCTTTTTATTCCTTTCATAGAATCTACATCTCTATAGTTACCTGTAACGTCAGAGATCACGACAAAAAATACATTTATTTCCTTACAGGAGCATACAGTAAACTTTGAGCAATTATTAAATATCTTAGGCACTATGAAGTAGATTTGAAATTAAAATTTTTGCAGCAAATTCAACACTCATTGTTATTCCAGTAACTCAGACATAATAAACTCACGAGTACTTAACGAAATGATAAAGAATAAAAATCGAAAATGTGGTGGAATAAGACCACGTAAGCTCTACGTCACTACCACAGATTGATAAACAATTTGTATTACTTTTCTGGTGTAAACTTCCATACGATCACATTATAACTCGATTCTAGCAATCCGTGAGTTTAGTTTTAATATCTCCGGTACAGGTAGCTATTTCCACTCGAAGTATAACAACAATCCCGTCTTAGCTAAATGTCTTATAGTTCCGTATTTCTGTAACTGCCTATTCCTGTTGTTATTCAATGTTACTATCCATTACACATCTTAAATTTTAAATCTCCAATCTTTTGTTTCTTGTGATATGAGATAATTTCATTGTCACTTCTTTCCCCTGTATTCCCTCTTGTATCTGCAACGTTAGGTGTAATCAAACTATTTCTCTAAAGATACATCTTAAACTTGGAGCGGAATAAGCATTCTTAAAAGAGTGACTTGACAAAACATAAGAAATTTTTAGTTATATTGATCGTCCCCTAGGAGAGACGTTTTGATGGACAAGCAGCACACATGACTGAACATTGAAGATCTGAATGTCAGACCTTCGGTCTCAAGCCAGATCAGGGCTAGGCCCTCTACTGGTAGTGGAGTGTTTCGTAATGAAGGATAATATGCGGCAGGAGATGAGGTTGGAGTTGTATATAAGCCATCTGGTGTGTTATTTTATGTGCCTAGAAGCAGCCTTGGGCGTTTGTAGCGCTCTCTAGGATCAATGTCGTACTCTTGATGGACAAGCAAAGCGAACACAAACTGACCTCATGCTGCTGTCCAGAGATGGCACCACCTGTTATATTTTATTCGGAGGAAGAATATCTATAATTGTTTACAACGCTTTATAAGTAAGTGTAACTTTGTTTGTTAAACATAGCTTTGATTTAATTATGTTTTATAATGTAAAATCCCTAATTAAATGTAATTTAACCTCAGCTAATAACGAAGAAACAAATTATTGTGTGTCAGAATGGTAGTCTTCTGAAGTAAATAGATATGACCACACTTTATACCAGTGCGGTATTATTGGTTTTTGAATCCAGCTGTATGACATAAATGCTTTTTGTTTACACTCGAGAACAATTATAACAATTGAACAGCTGCAAATGCTTGTTTCCGTATCTGAACTGGCGTTTTAGGAAAGAATGGTGAAGCATTTCCTAAACTTCTTTCACGTTCAAAATTTCTCACTCACATAATTTTCATAAGATATAATTTTCAAGACCTTCGTCGTCATTCTTAAAGTCTAGGTTTACAAGTTTATTTGTTTAAGTTTAATATCGCGGAAAACATTCGCAAAAATAAACTGTGTTATTTAACCTCTCTGTATTCATTTCATATTTTCACAAAATCTTCAGTGTCTGTTTGTCAGGTAGAACCTTCGTTAAACAAATATGTATATTTCCTTGTAGGTACAATGACAGTAGTGAAATAGGCCGCGCCGTGGCTCAGTGGTTAGACCGCTTGGCTCTCACCAAGGTGGCCCAGGATCGATCCCAGGTGGCCGCAAAATGAGATTTGTGATGGACAACACGGCGCTGGGGCGGGTTTTCTCCGGGACCTCCGGTTTCCCCCGCCATCTCATTCCACCGGTGCTCCATCTTCATTTCATGTATCATCAGTGTCATCCCCTGCGGTGCCGTATGTAGTAAAAGCGGGCGTTAAAAACTACACACTTCATTTCACAATAGTAAAATACAAGGGACGAGTAACATCTCAAGTTAAATCTTGTAAGAGCCGGTCAGCAGATCATATCTATTGACAACTGACTTTCGCACACTTGTGTAAATTACTAAAAACGAACACTTTCCTATCGACTTGAAATTAATAAGATAAATTTGTAATTATATCCTTAAAGGTTCAAAAGGATTTGGCTAGAAAAACAGGTTTAAGGGTTACTCAAATGCTCAAAAGCCGGTCGTTATGTTATAGCTTTACATTATATTATATACTCACACGTTTCAAATCCCTATATGCAGCTATTTGAACAAATCTTTAAATTCTACAAATTACAAACAACTTACGACCTTCAAATATCACCTTCAGGTTCATATCCAAATACCTGCTTACTCCTTGATCGCTCGTTGTATATGAAAGGCTTACAAAAAATTATTGACTATTGTTATGCAGTAATTCATGCATATTCAATTCCAAAGTACTTAAAGTAACCTAATTATACAGAATGGAAAACAAAAATGTGTTCAGATACCGTGTTTCTACGACTTAGTTTGTAAGGTTTGTTTAATGTCGCCAGCGTGACCTCTCCGGTCGAGGGAAACAACAACTACAAGGATTTTTACAAAACATTACATCACTTGTTTCCTAAACACTATACAATTTATCCAAACAACTGTTCTTTGCTCCTCGAGAATGCTGTTTCCAGTTAACATCGCATACGATTCCCTTTACACGAACGAAACGAAACAAAACGAATCGCCTGACCAATATGTGACTTCTTTTATTTTTATCACATCTCACATATTATAATATTTAGAGCGGTTTAAAATTTGAGATGACCTTTGAACTACCCTGTGTTTATTACTCAATTCATTACAAGAAATATAAAATATAAGGAAGAATTATTACTGTCATCGAGAAAATAACAGATCAATGAGAATATTGCTAAACAAAATAATCACGGAGATGAAAGAGCGAGGTGACTTAGTTACATAGTTTCTCTCCTCAGTCTTGTACAAATTCTCACCACAAAACCTTATTCTTGTAATGACTTCATGTTAAAGGTTAGAATTCGTTTCATTAACTTTCAAGTAGCTAAAACAAAACTGAAGAATGCATTAGAACAACTGAAAGTATATATTTTCAGAGATGGTGGATATGCGACAGTTTTAAATTATATTTCTAAAACTTTTCTAATCAGGTTTATTAAAGGACTGTGTATTTAACACGTTTTTATTACAAATGGAATGTCTATCTTTAATTTTCTGGGAGAAGCCTCACTTTAATGACAGTTCTATATCTAGAAAACCTTAAGTGATTCCACCGTCATTTGTTAAGAAACACACGAATTGTTCCGAAACTTTCGACTGTACCGCCGTAAATACTCGGCTATGAAAAAACCACGGGCCTTGAATGTGTAAGATTTTATAACAGTTGAAGGCTCTGCCTCCATCTCCCTCTGTCTGTAAGAACAGCGTTACTAGACCAAGATTTTGTATAAATAACTTCTGTATCTTCCAACGCTGCAACTATAAAACATCAACAAAGTGTCCCACACATTTAACAAGCCTATTGTTTATTATTTTGTAAACTACGTGATATAGTTTTGGGTGTCCACTTAACCGCTAAAAGCGTCTTTAGACAAAGTTCCATGAACCTATGTACGTGTCTCCATGTGTACGTTCAGCACTAGCGATAAACCGATATTTCAGAATAAATATAAAATAGTAGTTAATAAGTGGAGTATTATCCAGGAATGCAGCTATCTACGAACACAAATTGGGTAATTTTTAATAATTTGTAAATTATAGTTAACAATTTGATCAAACTGTAATAGGTTTGTTATATTTACTATCATGAGCCACAGACTGTATAATTTGAATTATCTGTCAAAAGTCTGTGAAACAATGTTATATAATTGATCTATCATATGATATAGACAAGTCTTACTGCACAACAAATGCCTATCTCATTAAAGTGCATAACCTGTCACTACTTATTTTATGTCATTGGACATTTCAGAGTTATTCGTTGTCTTTAGTTTAAGATTTCCATTTATAAATGTCTAAGCTGAACTCCGCTGTTCATTGGAATAATATGAAAATTAAATGGAAACATATAGCAACCCGCTTTAAGGTGTAATTAATCTACTTCTGCAAACATTTATTTTAAATTGTAGCAGAAAAACATGTAACTTTTCCTTGTACAGAAATTCGAGAAGATATTGCTAATTTCATCGGTATTTCAATGCTATAAACATTATATTATATTGTTTAGGAGGCAATCTTTAAGTTATGTCTATTGTCCATTAGAGAGGAATTCTGGTTTAAAGGTAATATCAAATATACAACTTTCCACTGAGTGCATTTACTGTCCAGAGATGGCACCACACATAACATTTTACAGCGCGGATTATCATTTATAATTATCTATAAATATTTTAGGTATACTTCTACTTTTTTCATTGGTTATCGCTTAGATTTCATTTGTGTTCTTTCTGTAAATATAAAGTAGACAGAGTATGAATACAGAGACAAAATCAAAGGAACAAGTAACTGTATTCCAGAAAGGAAGTTTATCAAACAAAATATTTAATCACTTTTTTCGAGATTTTGTTTCATTGGTTCATTGATTGTATGTGCTTTGTTTGATTTAGTTGATCATTTTTATATGAATATCCAGTGGGAAGTTCTCGTTTTCTGATCTGGTAGTTGGTCAAACGAGCCAAATCATGTTAACGTCGTGTGACGTGTGTGAGGAGAGTACAGAAGCATGTCAAACGACCTGCTTTCAGATTTAGCCTGCACTCAGGAGTGTTTCACTCTAATGATTTTATTTTAAAATATTCCGAATCTTATTCACATTATTCTTGCAACACATTCTTAAACAACGTATTATTACAATCTTACTCCTCCACTTCGTAAATCGAGTTATATATGTTGTCTAAGTAAGTTCTTTGTGCTTTTAATTCTTTTGGTTTTATTTCTTTCATAAAGATCTGTATCTTTTTGGTTACCTGTAACGTCAGAGATCACGACGACAAATATATTTACTTCCTTATAGGAGCATACATTATACTTTGAGCATTTATCAAATATCTCAGGTACTATGTGGTAGATTTGACCATAACTCGCTCACATCCCTGTATGTCTCGGCACTCCGTCCGATTCTTACCCATTTAAGCGACCGAGCGGTGTTATCAATTTCTGCCTCTTGGAGCTCTCAAAGCTGACCCCTAAAGCATCCGCTTGTAGCCGTCAGTCACACTGTGGCATTTAATTTTGTGGTGACAGGTGAACCAATTGAGTGTTTTCAAATTAGTATTGAACGTGAATTTTACATGAGGTGCTGTTGACAACGTTTAAAGGTAAGCGAACAGTAAAACTGGTTATAAATAAGAGTAATATAAGTAATCATAAGTATTCACACAACATGTCATTGTTTATTAGTATTACTTTTATTGTTGTGCCGTAAATAGTGGCAGTTCATTATCTTAGTAGGTATATTATCCATGGCTGCTTCATAGTACAAACATTTCCAATAGACAGCACTGCATTTCAAAGCTCTCCGTTTTTCCAAAGTCCAGGTCGGTCTCCGAACCATACAGAGGAATGCTCCAAAAGTAGCAATTACGTATCCTTGCCCTTGCCCTTTCCCTTGTCGTCGCCCTTGCCGTTGCCCTTGCTCTTGCTCTTGCTCTTGCGCCTGCTCCTGCGCCTGCGCTTGCTCCTGCTCCTGCTCCTATGCCTACGCCTGCGCCTGCTTCTGCGCCTGCTCCTGCTCTTGCTCCTGCTCGTGCTCGTGCTCGTATTCGTGCTCGTACTCGTGCTCGTGCTCGTGCTCCTGCTCGTGCCTCTCCTCCTGCTCCTGCCTCTCGCCCTCGCCCAAGCCATCATCATTACTATCATTATTATCATTATTATCATCATCATCATTCTTATCATCAATATCATCATTATCATCATTATCATCATCATTATTATCATTAATACTATCATTATTATCATTAATACTATTATTATTATTATTATTATTATTATTATTATTATTATTATTATTATTATTATTATTATTATTATTATTATTATTATTATTATTATTATTATTATTATTATTATTATTATTATTATTATTATTATTATTATTATTATTATTATTATTATTATTATTATTATTATTATTATTATTATTATTATTATTATTATTATTATTATTATTATTATTATTATTATTATTATTATTATTATTATTATTATTATTATTATTATTATTATTATTATTATTATTATTATTATTATTATTATTATTATTATTATTATTATTATTATTATTATTATTATTATTATTATTATTATTATTATTATTATTATTATTATTATTATTATTATTATTATTATTATTATTATTATTATTATTATTATTATTATTATTATTATTATTATTATTATTATTATTATTATTATTATTATTATTATTATTACTATCATTATTATCATTAATACTATTATTATTATTACTATCATTATTATCATTACTATTATTATTATTATTATTATTATTATTATTATTATTATTATTATTATTATTATTATTATTATTATTATTATTATTATTATCATCATCACTATCATCATCACCATCATCATTATCATCATTATAACAGCAGTAGTAGCATTAATTACAACAAACAGCATAGCAGCAATTATGAGCTCAATACTTCGTGTTTCAGATGGTGTATTGTTGCGTACCCTTCTATAAAAGTAAGAAACGAAAATCAAAAGGGGTCAATTTTCATGAATTTCCAGTAGTAGAAGAACTACGTAAACAATGCCTTACAGCTATATCGCACTCTAATTTCACGGTAAGTGATAAGTCTAATTCAACAGTCGTGTGCAGTTTGCATTTTACTGAGGACGGCTATAAGCAAGGCTGTAAAATTAAACTGCTGAAATCAGGAAATACTCCAAGCATTTTTCTGAACTATCCAGAATATAAATTAGTGAAACAAGCAACACCAAGGCGACAAATTTAAAAAATAGGCTTAAACATAGAAAGCAGAAAACGGATACGCAGTTCTAGCAAAGAAGGCATTAACAGTGCTGCTTATGTTAATGCGCTAGATTATGGTACAGATGCACGTACTTATAACTGCGCTGCAATTCAGACTGAGGAAGACATTCTCCAAATTAAAGATATTGGATATGTAGAATAACACCTTGAGATGTAAATTACGGAGAGCAAATACAAGGCACAAAGAGTTTGTAAACAAGCAACAAACAAATGAAGAAAGATTGCGTTATTATGAAACCAATAATTTTCATAAATAAGTTCAATTATTGCTCTCCGAAGAACATGATGATCATCCCCAAAGCCTATTTGTACTGCATCAGTTGCTTAATTACAGTAAACTGTCACCAAGATGGAGTGAAGACACAAGTAAGCAGAGCGTACTATGGCAGTATTGCTCACCGAAAGGGTACAAATTTGCAAGGAAGCAAATAATGAGACCTCCTAGCGTACGAACCCTCTCGCATTTTGTGGGAGATTTATGTCTAGAAACCGGAGTGACATCATTAATCAAATCTACACTTGGTGCTGAAGCTGAAAACTTAAATAAAGCTGAACTGATCTGTAGTCTGATTATAGACGAAATGTCTATTAAACAGCAGCTTCAGTATGACCAAAAAGTAGACGTTTTTTCTGGAGAGCAAGATGCAACAAATCAGATTAAAATAATTAACAGCAAAGACTCTGATCATAGAACTGGTAAAACTGATGAGAAGAAAATTAATAATGCATCAAAAGATAAGCCAATTTAAGCAAACCGTCTGTTGTGCTCTCTAATATCTGGAGTTTATACGAAATTCAGACTTCCAGACCTCCATACAAACCCTTTAATCCATAACATCAGGAAAGGTGAGCCAAAACACCGCAAACATAAACGGGTGAAAGTACTGTAAATAAGGACGGCTCGCCACCCATTGCGCGCCCAAGACCTCACAAACCGCAGTCAGGGGCCGCCACTCCCGGGCTGCCCAAGGAACTGAGCGACATGCTGCCGCACAGCAGAACAACTGAGTGTAAATAGTGAACAAAGTGAAGTGAAGTGTGCGTGAATGAGTGTGCGAGTACGAGGGACGTACTACGTATGCCCATGAGTGCGTGCGTGAGTGTGTGTGTGTTATATATGTAAATAAAATAACAAAAAAGACATAAAATTCAAGGAAAAACTGGAGCACCTAAAAGAAAACGAACTAATTAAAGCTGTTCTCGGTGCGCCATAAAGGGACGCCGTATGGGCTTTATGTAAAGCCATGACGTCGAAACCAACAAAAATTGAAAACTGTAATATAATGCAAATGTAGAGCCTGTAAGCCGTGTCCATTGTACCGGCACCAGGTATGTCAAACAAAAATAAAAAGCCTAAGCCTAAAGTTGCGTGTCTATTTGGCTCTGGTCCTCCTTGTCATGCCCTACGCGTGTGAAGTCTGGGGCATGACCGTAGGCTCGAATCTGATACTGCACCAGTGTGCACAGAATAAATGTCTTCGGATTATTTATTCTGTTAGCAGAAGGTTCCCCGTGAGAGTACTTGATGAGGCTTCATGCCTCCGATATGTGGAGGTTGAAATTAGTCGTCGGGCCTCCAAATTTTACGAGAGCTTACCTCAACATCAGAGCATCCTTGTCAGATCCCTTGGGGACTATGTTCCACTCAAACGTCGCTTGAAGCGACACCGGCTACCAGGCATGGCTTGCGGACACTTCCGGTAACCATAAGGCCCCATTCCTGCCTAAACAATATTTCAAGCGCCCATTGTTTTTTGTCTGGACACTTAATTTCTGTTTATCCTCTTTCTAGTTGATTAACATATCCACCAACGGTGCACGATGACCGTAGCACCCGAATCATCAGTCACCGAGGAGCAACATGCTACCTCCCTTCTTTCCAACTACATAATATTTACCCGACATCCTGCAACGTCCACATCCCGCCACTACGTGGTTAAGCTCTTTCCAGAGCAGGTACACGATTTGACCACCCTTCGGGCTGTTCCGCAGCCTGCCAACATGTTCGTCGTCGTTGTTTATTCGGTTCACTGTTTGAAAGGGTGGAGCCAGACTGAAAAATTTAATGACATAGCCGGGATTTGAACCACGGGTCTTCTGGTTTACGTCCAGCTACTCCAACCATTGAGATACTATGGCCAACGCGCCAACTTTATATGAAAACGTCTTCTCCTTTATACTTTCCCTTTAGAATGCTTGCTTCAATCAAGATGTTCAGTAATATTTTTCACAGAGTCCTGTTTGGCTGTTACTTTCCAACACTATGACCACCGAACCCTTTAATTGAGGAGTGTTAGGCTGCAATCCTGGCAAATCCAGTTACTTCAAAAGTTCCGGTGGATAGTTGACCACAACATCTTAGTTTGTAGAGGCATTAAGCGATTTGTATGTCCCCTATTCACCGGGAATTTCATTGTGAAATTTAATTCATTTGGTCCATCAACTGTTGCTGACCTTGGCAATGTTTGACGAAAATCTCCTGCTAACAAAATAATCGCACACCATCGCTGATCTTGTATTGGCCAAAATAATTATATTATCCAGATAAAGATGAGCAAACCGATATTAAATTTGAGCACATACATAGGACGTTCACTAATTAATATTACTAACGCTTGTTTATCCGTTGATCATTACTGTTGTGACTGTTGACCAAATATTCTTTACTTTCGCTTTCAATACTATCCTTTATACGTCTCCAAATTTCAAAGCTGCAATCCTTTGTTTCTCGTGATACGACAACATTTTACTGTCACTTCTTTCCCCTGTATTCCCTCTTGTATCTGAAACGTTACGTGTAATGAGTAGAACAATCAATAATCAATCTTAAAAGAGTAGCTTGACGAAACATAACATAAGGTGTGTTTAAGTTATATTGATCGTCCGCTAGGAGAGACGTTTCGGTTGGCAAGCAATGCGATCACAAACTGAACTCATCCTGCTGACTAGAGATGGCATCACCTGTAATATCTTATAGGGAGGAAGAATATATATAATTATCTACAGATTTTCATAAGAAAGTGTAACCATGTTTGTTAAACATAGCTTGGATTTAATCATGCTTTATAAGGTAAAAACAATAAGTAATTGCAATTTAGTGTTAGCTAATAACGAACAAACAAATCATTACATGTGAGAATGACGGTCTTCTAAAGTAAATAGATATAACAGCATTTTATACATATTTGGTATTACTGGTATTTCAATGTGTTTCAGGAGATGTATTCATGTTAGTTCTTGAGAATAATTCTAGCAAATGAACAGTTGGAAATTCATGTTTTCCTACTCTAATATTTCCTAAACTTTTTTAACGATCAGACTTGCTCTACCCCACATAATTTTAATAAAATTACATTTTCACGAGCCTCTTGAAGTCTAGACTTATACGCTTATTTGTATAAATTTAGTATCACAAAAAACATTCGCAGAAATGAACAGTCTTGCTTACTCCGTTTGTAGCCATTCCATATTTTCAGGACCTCTTTAGTGTCTGTTTGACAAGTAGAACGTTCGTTAAGCAAATATGTGTGCTTCCTTGTAGGCACAATGGCAATAGGTAAATACAGTAAAAGTGTGACACCTCAATTAAATCTTACAAGACTCGCTGGGCTGGTAATATCCTTTGACAATTGACATTTTCAAACTTGTGTCAATTAGTAAAAACAAACACTTTCGTATCAACTTCAAATTAATAAAATAAATTTCTAATTATTTCCTTAAAGGGTCAGGCGGATTTGTCTAGAAAATCAGGCTTAAGCGTTACTCAAATGTGTAAAAGCCAGTCGCTATGTTATAGCTTGACATTACATAGTATACTCACACGTTTGAACGCCCTATATAGAGCTATTTGAACAAACCTTTCAATTCTACAAATTACAGACAACTTACGACCTTCAAAAATCTCCTCAATGCTGATAAATGAGTACCTATTTACTCATTGATCGCTGGTTGTATAGGAAGGTCTTACAAAAAATTACAGACTATTGTTATGCAGTAAACCAAACATATTCAATTCCAAAGTACTTAAAGTAACTTAATTATACACAATGGAAAACAAAAAGGTGTTGAGATACAATGTTTCAACGACTTAGTTGTAATGTTTGATTTATGTCGTCAACGTAAGCTCTCCGGTCGAGGGACACAGCAAAGACAAGAAATTTTACAAAACATTACATCACTTGTTTCCCTAACCCTATACAATTTATCCAAACAACTGTTCTTTGTCCCCGAGTATGCTGTTTCCAGTTAACATCGCATTCGTTTACCTTTACACGAAAGAAACAAAAACATAACGAATCGCTTGCCCAATATCTGACTTCTTTTGTTTTTATAACATCTCACAAAATATTTAGAGCAGTTTAAAATGTGAAGTGACTTTTGAACTACACTGTCAAACCGCTGTTATTTTGTTTATTACTCAATTGATTACTAGAGATGTAAAATATAACGAGTAATTATTTTGGCCATCGAGAAAGTAACAGGACAATGACGAAATTGCTAAACAAACCAATCACGGAGATGAAAGAGCGAGGTGACTTAGTTACATAGTTTCTCTCCTCAGTCTTGTACAAATTCTCACCACAAAAACACATTCTTGTGAGGACTTTATGTCAAAGGCTAGAAATCGTTTTAACATATCCACTCGTAGTAAACAGATCCACTCGTAGTAAACAGATCAACTACCAGAACAGATAACAGTTCAAGCTCCTCTCTCTGTCTTTCTTCAGGCTCCACTTGTCTTCTTGTTGTGGGTAGACGGTACATTATACGTATCACTGCAGTTACTGAAACAAGCATTAGTGAGTGAATGATTAAGTGAGTGAGTGAGTGAGTGAGTGAGTGAGTGAGTGAGTGAGTGAGTGAGTGAGTGAGTGAGTGAGTGAGTGAGTGAGTGAGTGAGTGAGTGAGTGAGGTTTAAGGGACCATCAGTAACTAAGTCTTTTGGATCCGAAGCAACGTTAAGCTCTATTTTTGCAGATGCATAGGCTATATAATATTTTTGAAAACTGATTCACATTCAAGTCACCAAATGTCAAACACGTTTCGTTCAGTTTAGATACCAGAGGAATGTTACGGTCATTTATTACAAGTATGACTGATTTGTATGACTTACCTCCCCAGGAAATAAATATATAAAAATTAAATTTTTAAAACATTAGAATCATTTAAGCTCACTCACATTATATGTAACAAAACTAATTTGGGTTTTATATTATTCATATTACCATACTTTGCTCATATTTCACTGAACTATTATCATGAATTAAGGAATGTTTTGGTTCTGTGAACAGTTGCTTTTAGAAAAACTAGTAGAACTGATAAGACAGCCTTACATTAACCACTAATACACAAATAAACATTCTAAAATTATAAACTGTCTTACATCTTTAAACAAAAAACACAACGACACGTACCTTTGGTAGAAATCTACAACGTTTGAACCATGTGATTGTCCAAATGTTGAACAATACGTAATAGGATTTGATATATTTCACAGGTTAACCTATAAATTAAAAAAAAGCACACCAAATAGTTATGTCGAGCTATATATTACACTAAAGTTTTAAAAACTTACTTTGAACTACTAATAGAACTAGAGAACAAGTGCGTGCACTTGAAGTATAGTAGTGACGAAATCTGTAGGATAATATACGCATAGTTGTCAAAGACAACGTGTGTATTGTAACTATTTCATCAACTTGGATCAAAGTTTCTAAACATAAAATTTGCGTTCTACAAAAAAGCACAGACTTTCATAGCACAACCCTATCTCTATCTTAAACACTGCACTTAACCAATGAAGTACCTTGTACCACAGCTTCTGGTACATGAAACTTCTATAAGCAATTCAAAACTCATTGTTACCTAATTAACTAATTAACTAGTTCGTCGCTCCTTGTTGGCAAATAAATCTATCACCTTTGAATTGAAACTATCAGTTTATCACACTAATAGCTTTTAACAGGATAGCATTCGTAACGCACTCAATCGTTCTTCTTTTATTGTGTTTCGTAGAAAAGTTTTAATCCTCTTGAGCATCGAAAAGCACTGCTCAGCTTCTAATGTCGAGATAGGCATAGTAATTAACAATTCCAAAACTTTAACAGTCTCTTCAAAAGTAGCACAGATTTCATTCTTCAGAATCAGCGAAAGAAACGGAACCGCACCGGAAACTGCTCTCAACTCAGGCCTAGCATAGAACAGTTGACGCTCTCCCTTCAACTTTATTTCCTTCAGAAATGTATATGTGTCAGTAATTTCAAGATATTTGTCTGGGAAATGTGTTGCATAATTGTCATCAAATAAGTTGGTTGCAATGAGGTGCCCAGTGAACAGAAAACGTGATTTTATTTCAAAAATGATGGCATCACACACCTCCAAAGCATCTTGCTTTTGTTATCATCAATCCTTGGTCTCTTGTAAGGCATTGTTTCGTCATTTTCAAAACTAACCTGACTGATGATGGAGTCAATGTCATCTCTGATTTTTTGCATTATTGTTTCAAAGTTATGAATGTCTTGTTTTACCTTGGTTGGTTCAGTTGTCTTCTTTTCAAATTGATTAAAAAGTATGTCCACACGAGGCATTACCTTATAGAAAAACGATAGCCAGAAAATGAAGTCTCTATCTTGCAGTCTTTGTATGAACCACCTTTTTCAATGGTAGAGGGTAATCTTATGTTCTCACTCGTTTAATTGTTTCCATGACAGTAATAAGTTCCTTCCTGTTTTCGTAAATATCCTTTACTACTCGTGAATGATAATTTTATCTTCTGAGAGACACACGGGGTAAGCTTTTCTGAATTATGCTATGCAACACTTTCGATCTTTGTGGCGAATTTGAAAACAAAGAAGAAATGCCTGAAAGATGTGCAAAGAAGATGCGGGCTTTGCGATTAGTTGAGGCTGCAGTAGACATTATAAGGTTGAACTGATGCGCATAGCAATGAATGCAGTGCGCGTTTGGGTATTTGTCTTTTATTAATTTCTGTACTCCGTTTGACTCGCCACTCATAACGTCTGCACCATCGTAACTCTGGGCTATTAGTTTTGCTCGGTCATCTCCAATTAAGGGTTCGATTTCTTTCAGAATACACTCCGAGATAGACCGAGCATTCTGACCTTCTGGATTAACAAAATTCCAAAATATTTCAACGGGGGTTCCATAAACAGTTTATCACCAAACAATAACCAACTGAAATTCGCAAGACACAAATGCGATTATTGCAACATAATCCGCACGCTTTAGGTCTCTGCGAAATTCCTCGTGATACACTTCCAACATGCATTTCAGGAGTTTGTTTTGAACAGTCTTAGAAATGCCTTTGAATACTGATGACTGGCTGAGATGTACTTGAAGTTCTTTATCCAACTCCGCACTGAACTGAATGAGCTCTTGAAAAAACCCTTATTTTGAGAGGCGAGAGATTCATCGTGTCCTCTAAGAGCCCGCTCCAAAGCACCACAGAACCGAATACAGTTTATAATTAAGTTTAATATATACCTGTTCTTGTCTACTTGTTTGTTATGGCTGTTGACTGTTTGCCTATACTGCGAATCTAATTTGTCCTGAATGTTCGTTTTGCCTAGAAATGAAAGACTCAGTACATTGTCCATGTGTCGCTTCGATGTTTCATGCATTTTCATTTTAGAGCATAAATGCCCAATATCAGTTATTCCAGTCTTACACCAATGGACATTTCCCCCAAATAACACACAAGGAAAACTAAAAATTGCATTGTTTTCATCACAGCCGCAAATACATTTGTTCTTTTGATAAATATCGATTAAACTTACGGCATCGATTTTTTTGTTTGCTGCTGCAGATTCATATTCTGGAGTGGCCTACCCATTGTTTTTATCTGAATTTTTTCACTTAGAGTCCTGCTACTAAATGGAGTTTTCAGTAATTCACTCACCTTGTTCATGTTCGTAACTTTACTGTGAATTTTAACTTAAAGAAAAAACACTGAACACTGTTTTAAAAATCCGTGCTCACGATGAACTACAGCATTACAGGAGCACATACAGAACTGTTCTACCATTGTTTTGAAAACATGTGTCCAACGCTTGCTGCACACGCGGGTTTTATGTTGTACCAACAAACCTGCAGCTGTGAAATATGCACATGTTGAAATACTGTCTCTTAATTTTAAAATCTAATACTATATTCACATTGAAACCCAATTAATTTTATGTATAAGGATATCTATGAGTTGTGCTTCTACAACTGATTCCATTAAGCATTAATTTGCGTTTTGACGTTCCTCTGCATTAACTTGCAGTAGGATGGTGACACTGCATTAAAGGAATTTATAGCGCGAAATGTATTCTTACCATGTCTTTCGTTAGGTGGCAGGATCGTGGTTCTCTAAAGTCCCGTGCTTTACTGCACTCTAACGGACAAAGCGTAAGTTATGCGCCACAGCAATCCCGGCAATACCTTCTCTGACTTTCTCCCATAAGAAACCGTGGATAAGCAGACATCCTAGCCCTAAGCACAGGCGCTTATGAGCGTAGATAATGCCGTTCTGGAATCTGCACCAAGCTGCGGAAAACAAACAAGAGAGAGCGCTTGCGTTCAACGCGCCTATTCACACGGGGGAGCAACTACTCATAAACAATTCTCTTTGCGCAATTGTTACACACTTCTCCTCCTTTCTTTTTCATACAGATGGTGCCATGGCACAGCCGCACTGGTTCAGAAGCCGCCACTAGTCACTACACAAAATTGCATGTACTTATGTAGGTGTCTCCGTGTGTACGTTCAGCACGAGTGATATCCGATATTTCAACAGAAATACAATAAAGTAGTTAATAAGTGGAGTATTATCCAGGAATGCAGCTGTCTACGAACACAAATTGAGTAAGTTTTAATATTTTTAAATTATAGTTAACTTTCATCATAGGTTTGTTATATTTACTAGCATGATACACAGACTGTATAATTTGAATTATCTGTCAACAGTCTGTGAAACAATGTTATATAATTGACCTATCATATGATATAGACAAGTCTTACTACACAATAAATGCATAACTCATTAAAGTACATAACCTCCCGCTATTTATTTTATGTCATTAGCAATTTCAGAGTTATTCGTTTTCTTTAGTTTAAACTGTCCTTCTTTAAACGTCTAAGCTGAACTCCGCTGTTCATTGGAATAACATGAACATTAAAAGGCAACCGGCTCTAAAGTGTAATTGATCTACTTCTACAAATAATTATCTTAAACTGGAAGAAGAAAAGAAATAACTTTTCCTTGACTAGAAACTCGAGAAGATAGTGCTAATTTCATCTAAAATTTTAATGCTATAAACACTATACTATGTTACTTAGCAGACAACTTTCAGTTATGTCAATTGACCATTGATGAGGAATTTCGGTTCATAGGCAATATCATGAAATATACAATCTTTCCACTGAGTGCGTTTGCTGTCTAGAGATGGCACCACTAGTAACACTTTACTGCGCGGATTATCATTTATAATTATCTATAAAGCTTTTAGGTATACTCCCACTTTGTTCATTGTTTGTGGCTTAGATTTTATTTGTTTTCTCCCTGTATATTTAAAGTAGATACAGTATGAATATAGAGACAATATCAAAGGAAGAAGTCACTGTGTTTCAGAAAGGAAGTCCATCAAACAAAATACTTAATCACACTTTTCGAGATCTTGTTTCATAAGTTCATTGTCTATTAGTACGCTTAAGTTCGTTTAGTTGGAAAGTTTTTATAGGAATATCCGGTTGGAAGTTCTCGTTTTCTGGTCTGGTAGTTAGTCAAACGCCCCATACCTTCTTAACGTCGTATGGGATGTGTGAGGAGAGAACATAAGCTTATCAAATGATCTGCTTTCAGATTTGACCTGTACTCATAAGTGTTTCACTCTAATGATTTAATTTTAAAATATCCCGAACCTTATTTACATTAGTTTTGCCTCATATTCTACCACAATGTATTATTACAAGCTTACTCCTCCCCTTCGTAAAAATCGAGTTATACATTTACTCAAAATAACTTCTTTGTTCTTTTAATTCTTCTGGCTTTATTCCTTTCATAAAATATGTATCTCTATAGTTACCTGTAACGTCACAGATCACGACAGCAAATATAATTCCTTCTTTATAGGAGCATACAGTAAACTTTTAGCAATTATCAAATATCTTAGTTACTATGTGGTATATTTGAAATCAGAACTTTTACAGGAAATTCAAAACCCACTGTTATGTCAGTAACTCAGATGTAATATTTTAGTTTTTAAATTTTTTCAAGTTTTTAATATTTTGTAAACTACATATAATAATTACATCAAAATGTGATAGGTTTAATATATTCTCTAACATAAGAAACAAACTGTATATCTTAAATTATCTGGCATTGGTCTGTGAAACAATGTATAATTGAGCTATTTTACGATATAGACAAGTCTTACTGCACAAAAATGCATATCACATTCAAACATATAAGCTATCTCTACTTATTTTGTTATTGGCCATTTCAGTGTTATTCGTTGTCTTTAGTTTAAATTTTAAATCTTTAAATTTCTAAGCCGCAGCTGTTCATTGGAATAACATAAGTAAAAGGCAACACATGCAACCCGCTCTTTAAACATTTCACTATGACTCCATTCGCCTGTATCTCTCTTGTATCAACAAATACAAGTGTAATCGATCTACTTCTGCAACTTGGAGCCGAAAAGAGAAATAGCTCTTCTTGAACAGAAACTTGAGAAGATAGTGTTAATTTCATCAAGTATTTTAGTGTTATATTCTTTAGGACACAATCTTTTAATTATGTATATTGTTCATTGGAGAGGAATTTCGGTGGAGAAGCAATATCGTTAAATATTCACTGATTACGTTTGCTGTCTAGAGTTGGCACCACTCGTAACAACTTATTGAGCGGATTATCGTTTACAATTGTTTATAATTCTTTTAGGAATAGTCCAACTTTGTTCATTGGTTATGGCTTAGATTTCATTCGTTTATTCCGTGTACAGATAAAGTAGATACAATGTGAATACTCGGGCAGTATCAAAGGAACAAATAACTGTAATCCAGAAAGGATATCTATGAAACTCAATATTTACTCACACTTTACGAGATCTCATTTCATAGCATCCCTGATTATCTCCTGTGGTTTTAGTTTCATTTAGTTGGAACTGCTCGTTTTCTGATCTGACTGTTGGTTCAAGAGAGACATACGTTGGTAACGTGTCAGGAGAGTAGAGAAGCTTATCAAATGATCCGCTTTCAGATTTAACCTGCGTTTATTCGTCTACCACTGCTGCTGATTTAATTTTAAAATACTCCGAACCTTAGCCACATTGTTTTCGTCACACATTCCTCAACAATGTAATATTACAAACTTACTCATCTACTTCCTCTAAATTGAGTTAAACATTTACTCAAAGTAACTTCTTTGTTCTCTGAATTATTCTAACTATTTTAACGTCAGAAATCAGTACAAAAATATAATTATCTCCTTATAGGGGCATGCAGTAAACTTTGAGATTTATCAGATATCTTAGGAGCTGCAAGCTAGCTTTGAAATCGCGTCCTGCTTGCATGACCGTACGTAAAAGTTCAACTGACGTTTATACATAACGTTGTACAAATTATTCTTTAATACGCATATTCTTCTGTCTACTACACCTTAACTGACATAAACGTTTGTATATATTTATCATTTCCTTAAAGTTAATTTACTCAAATCGTTTAAGAACTGCTCACTATCTGATAATAAGAACTACCTTCTGTTTTCATAACTACAAGTTAATAAATGGAAACAACTACATTATTGCTTAAAAGCACATCAACGCAGAGCTCCAACGAATATCAAAGAAAGTCAGGAAAATTATTTATCTCCACAATGAGTAACGAGACAGTTTATTTTATAGCTAAAATGTCAATAAATTCCTGGTTCTTCGTTTCAATTTCTTTGATATTATCAGTCACAAACACTTTCAAAATTGGCTATAACATGTTAAAAAGCACATTTAAAATACATCATTATCATCATTTACAGGAATAAGTGTTACACTATATCGACTTAATATTGTGACTTTATGGGTTCGTGAAAAGAAAAGTCCAATTACACAAGCTCAACAATGTTCTTATTTCCACCGACTTATAGTTGAACACTTGCCGATTACACAGAATTACGTAATACACACAATTACAATTCACCATTTCGTCCGTTGCAGTTCCACTGTACGCACACAATTACGTAAATTCTTCCGTTGCATGCACACAGTCTTCTCGTCCGTTCACTAACACGGCGCTACTTCGCTGCTTGCCAAGCACTGACTCTCCTCCAGCCCACCGTGTTGCTTATATAGGGCATACTGTCCAATCCAGAAGGTTCTGGATTAGATGAAATATCCCGTAAGTTCGAGAACTAAGGTCGAGCGAAAAGAGACGACACAGTGATGTTTTTCCAGCCAACACTCATTACCGCTATAAGACAAATGACTGGCCGTGGCGAACGTCTACCGTCTCCTGCTGCTTCCGGTCGGCTCTATAGGGAGTTCCGACGTTCGGGTGACACCGCTCCCTCCTCAAAGCTGTCCGTCCCGCACAGCACCATCGTAGCGTGCCAGGCGATCCAGGTGTACCACCAAAATCTTCCCTCGGGGAACCTTCCGGATGCGGTAGACCACGTCGTCAACCCTCTTCACCACCTGGTACGGTCTATGCCATGGCTGCTGGAGCTTCGGGCAGCGTCCTTTGGTCCGGGTAAGACGGTACAACCTCACCAGGTCACCTTGTTGGAAACCCTGGCTGTTGGCTTGCCTGTCATATCTGGTCTTCATGCGGTCGCTCGCCTTCTGGATGTTCTGGCGAGCCATCTCATGCATGTCGTGGAGATGGTCCACCAAGTTCTCCACATACTGGGTCGCTGGCTGTTTCGCTTCAGGAGGGCTTACAAAAGCCAGGTCCCAAGGGAGGCGCTACTCTTGGCCGAACATTAAGCTGGCTGGCGTCATCCCCGTTGTGTCGTGTGTAGACGATCGGTAGGCCAGCAAGAACAGAGGCACCTTGACGTCCCAGTCTCACTGATGGCTGGCCAGGACCTTCCTCAGGTGTTCCTCTAAGGCCTTGATGTATCTCTCCACCATGCCATCCAACTGGGGATGTAGAGGCGTAGTGCGAGTCTTGTTCACCCCAAGCCTTTGTAGTGCCTCGTTCATTAGGTTGGACTCCAAGTTGGTACCCTGGTCACTGTGTAGCTCTAACGGCACCCCAAATCGACAGAACACTCGCTCCACGAGTCAGTCTGTGATTGTATTTGACTCTTGGTTTGGGATGGCATACACCTCCGGCCACTTGGAGAAGTAGTCCACGACCACCATTAGGTACTTGTTGCCTCTGTCGGAAACTGGGAACAGTCCAGCAATGTCAACGGCAATCCGTTCGAATGGCGCTCCAACGTTGTACTGCTGCATGCGACCTCGGCTCCTAGTCTGGGGGCCGCGAATCGCCACGCACACGTGACAGTGACGGCACCATCTCTCAGCGTCTGCTCGGAGCCTCAGCCAGTAGTAGCGCTGCCGTAGTTTGTCAATCGTTCTGTTTGCTCCCAGGGGTCCTCCCGAAGTACCGGCGTGCACTTCCTCCAAGACTTCCCGGACCTTAATCCGGGGAAGTACCAACTGTTCTCTCTGCGTCTTCCCATTGGGTGACTCCCATACCCGGAAAGCACGTCATCTCTGGTCTTCAACGAGTCCCATTGGGCCCAGTACCACTTGTAGGTGGCGCTTCTCGGTGCGATGTCTTCCCAGTTTGGTCTCGTCCCTGCCTCCACTTACCTCAAGAGCGGCCCCAAGCCTGCGTCCGCCAGCTGCTCCCTCCTCAGGCCTGCGCTATCCCAGCCGTCCGCAGGAAATGCCGTGACTACTCGGACTGCTGCGGCACGCTCCTTCTCTTCCACTCTTGTGCATTGGCCGCACTCTTCTGGACAGGTTCTTCGGCTCTTCCCTCTACGATGATCCGAGGTGAAGTCGTACTCCTGCAGCCTCTGGACCCAACGTGCTGTCTGGCCTTCCAGGTTCCTAAAGCTCAATAGCCAGGTTAGGGCGTAATGTTCAGTCCTCAGGTGGAATGGCTGACCGTACAGGTACTTGTGGAAGTGCTCCAATGTCTTTACTACCGCCAGTACCTCCCGTCGGGTGACGCAGTAGTTCTTCTCTGCCTTGGATAGCGTCTTGCTGTAGTAGGCTATCACCCGCTCATGGCCGTCCTGGATCTGCAATAGGACACCTCCAATGCAATGGTCGCTGGCGTCGGTGTCCACAATGAAGGCGCCACCCGGTTGTGGGAAACCCAAAACTGGAGCACTGCACAGGGTCTCCTTTAGGTGCTGGAAAGCGTTTTCGGCGTCCTCCGTCCACACATAAGGCCGGTATTCCTTTCTCAGGCGGGTGACTGGTTTAGCGATGCTGGAGAACCCGTTTATGAAGCGGCGGTAATAGCTGCACAGCGCCAGGAAACTGCGCAACTCTTTCTTATCCCTTGGGCGAGGCCAATCTCTCACGGCCTTTGTCTTCTCCGGGTCTGTGGCCACTCCGGTTGTTGAGACTAAGTGGCCCAAGTAGTTAACTTCCTTGCGGAAGAGCTGGCACGTCTTCGCGTTCAGCTTCAAGTTGGTCGCTTGTAGTCTCTGTAGCACCTTACTAAGATTCTCGAGGTAATCTTCAAAAGTCTTCCCGACGATGATGATGTCGTCCAGGTATAGCAGGCAGGCATCGTAAGTCAGCCCTCTCATCACTGACTCAATGAGGTGTTGGAAGGTAGCTGGTGAGTTGCAGAGGCCAAAGGGCATAACCGTGAACTGCCAGAGCCCTTGGCCCGTCGAGAATGCGGTCTTCTCGTTGTCTCTTGGGTCTAGAGCTACCTGCCAGTAGCCCGAATTCAGGTCCAGGGTCGAGAACCACTGCGCACCAGCTAGCGTGTCCAGGGTGTCGTCAATCCGGGGTAAGGGAAAACAGTCCTTCCGGGTTACAGCGTTCAGCTTTATGTAGTCTACGCAGAAGCGCAGCTCGCCGTTCTTCTTCGTCACCAATACTACAGGGGAACACCAAGGGCTGTCAGACTCTTCAATCACTCCCCTGGATCTCATGTCCCCCAGCATGTCTCGTACCGCCCCTTGCTTCACCAGCGGAACGCGTCTATGTGGTTGCCGAATAGGCCGGGCGTCTCCGGTGTCGATGCGGTGAAGCACTTTGTCCGTGCGGCCGTTGTCACTATCACCTTGGCTGAGGACGCGCTGATAACGTCTTAGCAGTTTTCGAACCTTCTCCAGCTGTTCTGTGGTCAGGTGGTTGGCCGCCCTCTCCACCAAGCCTTCTAGCCGGGGCCCCAGGTGTTGCTTCGGCGCCGGCTCTTGTGTCTCGTCGATAGCTGTTACGCTCACAACGGGCTCGCACATTCCCAACTCCGTCCTGGCCTGGACGTCGTGATCGGCGTCCGTAGGATTTAGCAGTCTCATGGGCACCTCCTCTCGGCACGGCGCAATGCCCTGGCTACACACAGTCCGTTTACAGGCGTCATCTGGTCCAGAATCATGTTCCTGGTTCTCTGGCCCTCCAGTCGCGCCGTCACCACCACCTCGCTCCTCGCGGGGACAACCACGTCTTCGTCCAAGACGACCCTGCAAATTCCAAGGCGCTCTTCGGGTTGACGGAGTATAACCTCTTCTCCGTTAAGCCTGCAGGACTTTCTTGCCGACGTCGACCGTCACCTCATGGCTCCTGAGGGTATCCAGTCCCAGGATCACCCCGTCAGCCACCTTCGCGACGAACACCCACAGACGCACGGCACTCCTTCCCAAGTTCAGCTCCAGCAGGGCCTCCTTCTCCACAGGCAATGTGTCGCCCGATGCCGTGACAAGCTGGTATGTTCGGCTCGGCTTCCTTGACGGCAAACCCTTCGCCACGTCAGGTCTGATGATGGTCACGGCCGCCCCGGTGTCCAACAGTACGCGGCACGGCTTTCCTCTTACCCAACTGTCCGCGATGAGGCTGTCATCCATACGCCGGCTGACTTCGCGCAGTGTCACTCGAGGGGATGGTGGTGATGTGCCGACGGGCCCCTCTCCACGACGGCCCTTACTCGTTTTCCGGCTGCTCTTTCTGGTGTGGGCAGTCTCTCTGCAGGTGTCCGGGCTGTCCACTACCCCCAACACAGGCCACTAGGTGTTCGCCGGCGTCCCTCAGCTGGTCTTCTGTCTCCGGCGTAGCGGACACTCCTCGTTCTCGACGTCGGAATAGATGTTACTTTGGCCACCTCCATCCTTAATCCCGCTGTCATCGCTTCGTTGATGGTTTTATATTCGCCGAGCATTAGGCGCTGACGAATTTCCGTGTCCCGTACCCCGTCGACAAAATTGTAGGCGGCTTCCCGGGATACGAACTCCAGTGGTAGGTCAACCAAGGCCTTGCTAGCCAGCTGCTGGATCGCTATGGCGAAATCCTGCAGCGTCTTCCCCGGCTGCTGCGACCTTGCCTTTAGCTGGCTTCGGTATGCTGCGGCTTAGCGGTGGTTCCCGAAGCGATTCTCCAGGGCCTCCCAGATGTCCTTGGGCGCCGCCGTCGTCTGCACCGCGTTTAGGACTTCAGCGGCCCGTCCCTGGAGGCTGGCTATTAACTGTGCGGCCTCCTCCTCCGGTGACCATCTGTTGTGCCTGGCCACTGTGTCGAACTGGTGGCGGAAGACTTCAAACATTGACGCGCCGTCATACTTGGGAGGTTTGACGCGCGCAGATGTTGTGTCGCGTCCCGGTGCGTCGGCCTTCAAATCCTTCAGCTTCCTGCCGACGACGTCCTGCGCCATGGCGTTCAGGGACTTGACGCTGCTGTCGGCCTATCCCTCCAGGTTGCTAACGCGGTTAGCAAGGTCTTCGACGTCTTCCACCACGGCGTTCAGGGTCTTGGCGTTATTGTCGGCTTTTTCCTCTAAATCATTAAGGCGGTCGTCTACTTGGCCCATCCGCTTGCCCAGGTTCGTGACGTCATCCCTCATGCCGGCCAACTGTTCCTCAAATTTGGCGGCGAGGACCTCGTTCGCTTCCTTCATTTCCGTGGCCAGACTGTAGTTCGCTGCCCTCATTTCTGTGGTCAATTCGCTCTTTATTTCTTCCATGTTCTCGGTGATGTCGTTGGCCGTCTTCATTTGTTTCAACTCGGCGGTGATGTTGTCGTTGGCCGTCTTTATTTGTTTCAACTCTGCGGCCAGGTTGTTATTTGTAGTCTCCAGCTTCGCGGCTAGGCTGTTATTTGCCGCTTCCGTTTTTGCAGCGAGGTTTTCATTTGCCGTCTTCATTTCTGTCAGTTTCGCTAAAATCTTTTCTAATGCTGCCTCCATTGTGTTATGTCGCCCTCCTGACACCAATTGTGACTTTGTGGGCTCGTGAAATAAAAAGTACAATTACACAAACTCAACAATGTTCTTTATTTCCACCGACTTACAGTTTAACACTTGCCAATTATACGGAATTACGTACTGCACACAATTACAATTCACCAGTTCGCCCGTTAAAGTTACACTTGCACTCGCGATTACATAAACTCCGATGCACATACACAGCCTTCTCGTCCTTACACTAGCACTGAACTCTTACGCTGCTTGCCAAGAACTCTGACTGACTGACTGACTCCTAATTGAAGCCCTTTTTATAGGAATATCCTGTTATTCGAGAAGTCTCTAGTTCTCCGCGAATCACCCGAACGTTCCAGAGGACAGGAGAAGGGGAGAGAAACGTCGAGGGACAAGTGACATTTCCCTAAATCACCCCTCAGTTAGTGACAGATTAATGGGCGGGGTCGTGGCTCGGCTGCCTCGGTCCCTTCCAGCTGTCGCCGGTCGTGTCTTACGCTAATAGGATGACAATATTGTGGACATATTGTGTATAATAATAAATTGATATAATGTAACACATATTGCTGTCCGGTGTCTTTCAAATGTGGATATTTAACACATTATAGCTAAATTTGAAAGTGATAAGAACCAAATTGATAAGAACCAAAGATTTATTGACATTTTAGCTATAAAGTGAACTCACTCGTTACACACTGTGGAGCCAAATAATTTTTTGACATTCTTTTTTATTCGTTGAATCTCTGATGTGATGCGATATTAAATAGTAATGCAATTGTTTCCATTTAATAACTTGTAGTTATGAAAGAGAATAAAGCTTTTATTATCGTCACATAGTGAACAGTCCTTAAGCAGTTTAAGTAATTTTTAGGAATAATTTGTACAACATTATTTAGAAAAGGACAGTTGAGCTTTTATGTACACTCATGCAAGGAGCAAACCAGAAAAGAGAGACAAATTGTCTATCAATCTGTGGTAGTGACGTAGAGCATACGTACTCCTATATCATCAGATTTTCTATTTTTATTCCTAATCTTTACATTGCTTTATGTACTCGTGAATTTATGTCTTAGTTACTGGCGTAACAATGAGTCTGGAATTTCCTTTAAACGTTTTAATTTCAAATCCACCGTATATTAACTGAGATATTTGATAATTGTTTAAGCTTTGCTGTATGCTCCTATAAGGAAATAAATACATTTGTTGTCATTATCTTATTTTACTGGTAACTAGAGAGATACAGATTTTATGAAAGGAATAACAACAGAATAATTAATAGGAGAGGAACTTACTTTGAGTAAATGCTTATCTCGATTTACTCAGAAGTAGATTTGTTAACTTGTAATAATACATTATTTAAGAATGTGTCGCAAAAATAATACGAATGACTTTCGAATAATTTAAAATAAATTCACTACAAATGTGGGCAGTGAAAGATGTATGAGTACAGATCATTTGATATGCTCCTCTACTCTCCACACACATGGCATACAACGTTAACAAGGTATTTCTCGATTGACCAAATAACAGATCACAAAACGAGTAAGGTGTGATTAAATAATCAGTTTTATATACTTACTTTCTCGAATACAGTTATTTGTTCCTTTGATATTGTCTGACTATTCATATTATAGCGACTTTACATCTACACGTTGAAAACAAATAAAATCTAAATCATAACCAATGAACAAAGTAAGAGTATACCTAAACGCTTTATAGGTAATTATAAATGATAATGCGCGCAGTAGGATGTTACGAGTGGTGCCATCTCTAGACAGCAAGACGCAGTTAGTGTAATGATTATATATTTGGCGATGTTGCGTGTCAACCAGAATTCCTCTTCAATGTACAATAGACATATCTAAACGATTGTCTCCTAAACAGTATAATATAATGTTTATAGCACTAAAATACTCGATTAATTGAACACTCTCTTCACGAGTTCTTGTTCAAGGAAAGCTTATTCTCTTTTCTGCTCCAAGTTTAAGGTAAATGTTAACAGAAGTAGATTAATTACACTTTAAAGCCGGTTACTGTGTGTTGCTTGTTATTCCAATGAACGGCAGAGTGGGGCTTAGAAATTTAAAGATGGAAAATTTAAACTAAAAACAACGAATAACTCTGAAATGGCTAATGACATAAAATAACTAGAGATAGCTTATGTGTTTTAGTGAGATGTGCATTTGTTGTGCAGTAAGATCTCTCTATATCATATGATATGTCAATTATCCAACATTGTTTCACAGATTGTTGCCAGAAAATTAAGATATACAGTTTGTGTGTTATGCTAGTAATTATTATAAACCTAGCATATTTTTATTAAATTATTACACATTGCTTAACAAAATATTAAAAACTGACACAGTTTGTGTTTGTGGATAGTTAGATTTTTCGATAGGATTCCACTTATTTAGTACCATTTTATATTTCTGTAGAAATCGGTCTATTACTTGTGCTGAACGTACACACGTACACAATCACACGGAACTTTGTCTCAAGACGCATTAGCGGCTAAGTGGACACCCAAAACTATATCTTCGGAGAAAAAATAACATAAAAATGCTGGTAGAATATTTCTGTATATTTTCTTCACACCAAAACAGCATTTGCGCAGACATGTTATCAGGGATTCTTTCTGTATCATTAAATTGCTTTAAGTAATCATATATTTAACATATGTTTGAGTGAATTACGTAACAATGACTATTGAGTTTCTTGTATAAGTTTCATATACCAGAAGTTGTCGAAGCCGGTACTTCATTAGTTACGTCGTGTAAGTATAGGGTTTAAAATAGGAGTTATGAAAGTCTATGCTTTATTTGTACAACATAACGTATAAATTTATAAACTTTGATCCAAATTGATCAGATAGTTACAATATGAGATCAAGACTTTGACAACAATGCATATATTATCTTACAGATCGTCAGTACTATGGTTCAAGTGTACGCATTTCTTCTCTATTTGTATAAGTAGTTGAAGATAAGTGTTAAAAATGTTCGAGATAAACTTTTAAAATATTCGTGTAATACATAATTTAACATAATTATTTAGTGTTTTCTTTTAATTTATAGTTTAACCTAAGAAATTATCAACTGCATTACATATTTTTCGATATTTACACAACCACATGGTTCAAACGTTGTAGATTTCTACCAAAGGTACGTGTCGTTGTGTTTTTGTTTAGAGATGTAAGTCAGTTTATAATTTTAGAATGTTAGTTTGTGTGTTAGTGGTTAATGTCAAGCTGTCTTATAAGTTCTGCTAGTTTTTCTAAAAGCAACTGTTCACAGAACCATAACATTCCTTAATTCTTGATAATAGATCAGGAACTATGAGGAAATACTGGCCAAGTGAATAATATACAACTCAAGGTAATTCTGTTACATATACTCTGAGTGGACTAAAATGATTCAAATGTTTTAATATTAAAATTTCTTTATACATTTATTTCCTTGGGCGGGAAGTCATACAAATCAGTCATACTTGTAATAAATGACCGAAACATTTCTCTGGTATCCATATTGAACGAAACGGGTTTGACATTTGGTGACTTGAATGTGAATCAGTTTTCAGAAATATTATATAGCCTGTGCATCTGGAAAAATAGGAAATAACGTTGTTTCGGATACAAAATACCTAGTTACTGATGGTCCGTTAAACCTCATTCACTCACTTTCTTGCCTACTGACTCACTCACTCACTTACTTACTCGCCTACTTACTCTCACTTACTCGCCTACTTACTCAATCACTCACTAATAATCGTTTCAGTAACTGCAGTGATAGGTGTAATGTACTGTCTACCAACTACAAGAAGGCAAACGAAGCCTGAAGAAAGAGAGGAGCTTGAACTGTTTATCTGACCTGGTAGTGGATCTGTTTACCACGAGTGGATGTGTTGAAACGATTTCTAACCTTTAACATAAAGCCATCACAATAATAACTCTTTTTGGTGAGGATTTGTACAAGACTGTGGAGAGTAACTATGTAACTTAGTCACCTCACTCTTTCATCTCCGGGATTAGTTTGTTTAGGAATATTCTCATTCAGCTGCTATTTTCTGGATGACCATAATAATTACTCGTTATATTTTACATTTCTTGTATTAATTGAGTAATAAACACCGCGTATTTCAAAAGACACTTAAAATTTTAAACCGCTCTAAACATTATATGTGAGATGTTATAAAACAAAAGAAATCACATATTGGGGAAGCGATTCGATTTGTTTTGTTTCTTTCGTGTAAAGGTAAACGTATGTGATGATAACTGGAAACAGCATTCTCAGGGGGCAAAGAACAGTTGTTTGGATAAATTGTGTAGGTTTAGGGAACCAAGTGATATAATGTTTTGTAAAAATTCTTGTCGTTGCTGTGTCCCTCGACCGGAGAGGTCACGCTGGCGACATAAAACAAACCTTACAAACTAAGTCATTAGAATATTGTATCTCAACACATTTATGTTTTCCGTTATGTATAATTAAGTTACATTAAGTACTTTGGAATTGAATTTGTATGAATTACTGCATAACTGTAGTGTGTAATTTGTTGTAAGGATTTCCTATAGAACCAGCGATCAATGATTAAATAGGTATTTAGATAAAAATATGGAGGTGATTTTTGAAGGTCGTAAGTTGTCTGTAATTTGTAGAATTTAAAGGTTCGTTCAAATAGCTGCATATAGGGCGTTGAAACGTGTGAGTATACTATGTAATGTCAAGCTGTAACAGAGCGACCAGCTCTTAAACATATGAGTAACGCTTAAACCTGATTTTCTAGCCAAATCCGCTTGAAACTTTAAGGAAATAATTAGACATTAATTTTGTTAATTTGAAGTAGATAGGAAAATGTTTGTTTTTAGTAATTTACACAAGTTTCAGGTCACTTTTTAAAACATATGACCTGCCGACCGGCTTTTAGAAGATATAAGTTGAGGTGTTATACGTCTGCTGTAGTTACCTATTGCCATTGTACCTACAAGGAAATATACATATTTGTTTAACGAAGGTTCAACTTGACACACAGACACTGAAGAGTTTCTGAAAATAGGAAATGAATACAGAGTAAGTAGGACAGTTTATTTCTGCGAATGTTTTCTGTTACCAAATAAACTTATAGCTATAGACTTTAAGAATGCCGACAAAGGTTTGAAAATGACATTTTATGAAAATTATGTGTAGGGAACAACTTTGATCGTTAAAAAAGTTTAGGAAATTCCTTACTATTCTTTCCTAAAACGCACGTTAGATAGGTAAACATGCCTCTCCAACTGTTCATGAGTTATAAATGTTAGCGAGAAATTGAAATACCAATAATGCCACATTCCAGAGGTCCAGAGGTAGTCCTAGTCGGGCGGCGCTTTCCCCGTCCGGGTGTCATATGCCGCAGTACCTAGCCGCTTTGCGGCTTAACCTGCGAAATGAACTAGTAGATCCATGTTCTGCTGGGGTGTTTGAATTTGTTTACTGTTTGAAATTTTGGAGAGGTTTGGAATGGGTTGCCCCTCTTTGTCGTGGGCAGCTGTACTTAATCGTTCTCCCTTTTTGGGAGACACGAATTAGTTTTTTGCCCCGTTTTGGATACGGGTTGTGTAGCGCTTGTCCTTTGGCGTAGAAGTTGTTCCCAGAGACATCTGGGGTTTTCCTTGGGTTACCCAAGGGGTCCCAGGACGTCTCTCGGCAGTCTGAAGGACGGCAAGCGCCTTTGATCTCTCGGGTCATACCTTCCCAGGGAGTTCACTAAAGGGTTGGGGTGAATTTGGATTTTCTCGTACATTGATCGTGCCCTCTCGCGAATGACATCGACAATGTACGGGATCTGGGAGTGCTCATGTAGGATATGAGCCGGGAATCTCCAGCCTGTATCGTAGATGATGCGTAGTGCCTTGTTCTGCAGCGTCTGGAGTCTGACGAAAGTGGTATTAGCCACTGTTCCCCAGATCTCACAGCCGTACAGAATCATAGGCGGAATGATCGCCCGATACAGTTGGAGTTTGAGACGGATCGGCATGGTTGATCTGAAGATAGGGTATAGGCTCCGGAGTGCGACGTGCCCCAGCTGGACCTTGCCCTTGACGTGCGGAACGTAAGTTAACTTACGGTCCAGCGTCACCCCGAGATACTTCGCCGTTTGCACCCAAGGGATTCGACGGCGCCGTAAAACGAAGTTCTGCTGCAACCGGTTGGCTATGGTTTTCGCCAGGAGAATAGCAGAGCTCTTCTCCGGGTTAATTGCCATTCGCCATTTTGCGGTCCATTCGCCAATGGCCCGGAGCTGGGTTTGGATTTGCCGGAAGCTGTACCGTGTATTCCTATTGACTGCGAAGATCATGAGATCGTCCGCATACTGACAGGTTTGGGTGTTGTGATGAGTTGGGATGTCGGCCATGTAAGCTGCGAAGAGCGCCGGCGACAGCACGCTGCCTTCCGGTACTCCAGCGCCAATGGGCCGCTCGGTGGACAGCTTCCCCTCCATCTTTACTCGGAAGCTTCGGTTTCCGAGGAAACCGGCCACCAAGGAAATGTATGGACGGGGAATTTCATGCTCCAGGAGTTTGTAAATGAGTCCTTCATGCCAGGTAGTGGCGAATGCCTTCTCCACGTCGAGCAGCACTGCTACCGTTTTAGACCTTTCCTGGAAACCCAGGGAGGCCTTCTCGGCAACCCGCAGTAGCTGCTCGGTCGTGGAGTGGCCAGAACGGAAGCCAAACTGGTGTTCCGGGATTAGGCCCCTTTCCTCCAGATGAGGAAGGAGCCGGGAGAGGAGCAGTTTTTCGAATACCTTCGATAAAACTGGGAGAAGGCTGATTGATCGGTAACTGGAAGGAAAAACCGGATTTTTCCCCGGCTTTAAAACGCACACCACGCGCGCCTCCTTCCAGATAGCTGGAAAGTGGCGCATGTATAGGCACGCGTTATAAATCCGGGTTAAGTGAATCACGGCTCTTCGTGGAAGGTGCTTGAGCATTTCGGCTGTCACACGGTCCTGCCCAGGTGCTTTGTTGGTTCTTAGAGAGTTAAGCGTGGTCGCTAACTCTCTAGGGGTAACGATGGGAATGTAGAACTCCTCGTGGTCAGGGGGCGGAGCTTCTAGGAAGTCCTCCACCACCTGTTCCACGAGGTCAGCATGGTCATCGTCCATTGGCTCTACCCTGGGTTGGAATTGAGCCAATGCCACATTGGTACAAAGTGCTGCTATATCTATTTACTTTAGAAGACTGCCATTCTTACACGTAATAATTTGATTCTTGGTTATTAGCTAAGACTAAACTACAATTAATTATTGGTTTCACTCTATAAATCACAATTAATTTTAAACCATGTTTAACAAACGTAGTTAAACTTTCTTACTAAACGTATAAGATAGTCATAGATATTCTTCCTCCCAATAAAATATGAAAGATAGTGCCATCTCTAGGCAGCAGAAAGAGGTCAGTTTGTGTTCGCAAGTCTTGTCCACCTAAACCCCTCTCCTAGCGGACAATCAGTGTAACTACAACGACGTCTCTGTGTGGACGATCAATATAACTAAAGCATATCTTATGTTTTGTCAAGCCACTCTTTTAAGAATGGTTATTCCTCTCCAAGTTTAAGATGTATATGTAGAGAAATAGTTTAATTACAGGTAAATTTACTTATACAAGAGGAAATACTGCGGAAAGAACTGATAATGAAATGTTCTCATATCACGAGAAACAAAAGATTGGAGCTTTGAACTTTGAAGACGTATAAAGGATAGTAATTTTGAAACCGAAAGTGTAGAATATTTGGTCTACAGTCACAACAGTAATGACCAACGGATAAACAAGCGTTAGTAATATTAATTAGTGAACATGCTACGTATGTGCTCAAATTTAATATCGGGTTTTTCATCTTTATCTGAATAATATAATAATATACAGAGTATAAATATGTACATTTAAACAGATGAAGAAGAACAAATATTTGTAAATTTGTTGTGTAATAAGAACTGAGTTCTACTACATTGTGTCATTGCAATTTGTTTTGAGCTATACAAGATCCGCGATTTGTTAGTGCGATAATTTTGTTAGCAGGAGATTTTCGTCAAACATTGCCAAGGTCAGTGCAGTTGATCAACTTAAGGAATTACATTTCAAAATGAAATTCCCGGTGAATTGAGGACATACAAATTGCTTAATGCCGCTACAAACCAAGATGTTGCGGTGAACTATCCACCCGCATTTTGGAAGTCACTGGATTTGCCAGGATTGCAGCCTAACAATCCTCAATTAATGGACTCGGTGGTGATAATGTTGGGACGCAGCAGCCAAACAGGACTTTGTGCAAAATATTACTGAACATCCTGATCGCAGCAAGCATTCTAATTGCAGAAAACGTTTTGATAACCATATAAATATAATGTTTATAACGCTAAAATACTCGATAAAATTAACACTATCTTCTCGAGTTTCTGCTAAAGAAAAGTTCATTCTATTTTCCGCTCCAAGTTGCAGAATAAATCAATTACACCTGTAGATACGAGGGAGCAGATAAGGAGAATGAAGTGATAGTGAAATGTTTAAAAAGCGGGTTGCCATGTGTTGCCCTTTAATATTCATGTTATTTCAAGGAACAGCAGAGTGCGGTTTAGAAATCTAAAAATGGAAAATATAAACTAAAGACAAGGAATAAGTCTGAAATGTTTAATGACATAATAGACCAATTATACAACATTGTTTCAGAGACTGTTGCCAGAAAATTTCTCTCATGCTTCTAAATATATTAGACTTAAGATATTTTAATGTAATTCTTAGATATAATTTACAAAATAAAAGCTCTCACCATTTATATTAAAGTATAGTTTCATTCTTTTGCACTTATTAACAACGATTTTTTATTTCTTTTGAAATACCGGTTTATTACTCGTGCTGAACGTACACACGGAGGCACGTCCATAATTACATGGAACTTTGTCTAAAGACGCTTTCAGCGGTTAAGTGGACAACCAAAACTATATCTTCGATTAAATATTAACATAAAAATGTTGGTAGAACATTGCCATATATAATATAAGTAGAAATATACCGAACGTTATTCGATCGAACATGCATGAGCTAGTTAACGATGGGCGCTTAGACCTCTCTCACTCATACTCTAACTTACTCTCACAATGCTCGCTCTCGCTCTCGCACAAGTGTATGGTGACGCGTCGTCCGAAGATATCAAGTATCGATCACTTTTATAAGATTTGACTTGAGGTGTTGATACACATCTACTTATTTTCCTATTCCCATTGTATGTACAAGCAAATATACATATTAGTTTAACATAACTTTTACCTTACAGATAAACAGTACAGAGATTCTGAAAAGAATACAAACATAATAAATAAGAAAACAAAGAAATTCAGATCACCGCTGCGAATATTAAACTGCTGCGATATTAAACGAATAAGGTTTTAATTCTGTACTTGAAAAAGGGAAAAGATCCTCTGAACGAGATGCGTGTGATGTGGGGAGACCATGTTTGAAGCTCCTCTATAAAGTGACATAAGTTTAGGAAGTACTTGTGTATTTTTCCCTAAAATGCCACATGTCAAATATAAAAACAAGCATTTTCAATGCTGTATTCATTATAATTGTTTCGAGAAGCCACCAAAGGTGTTTTGAACTATAGCTTTGGAATATAAACCGGTGATGTCATATTTCTGTATAGTGCTCGTAGATCAACTTACTTTAGAAGAATTCCATTCTCACATAAAATAATTTTTTACCTTGCTGTTAGCTAAACGTACACTGCAGTTTATTAATGTTTTATCATGTAAATTATCATTAAGTCCACGCTATATTAACAAACGTAATTACAATTTAATATATTAATATGTGAATATTTAAAAATATTGCAGCTTGTGATAAAATATCACAGGTAGTGCCAACACTAAACAGCAGGATGAGGTTTGTTTGGGTTCGCTTTGCTTGTCCACGATCAGTTGCTCGCTCTCCGGCGAGAGGGAAGGTCACGCACGGGTGCTGCTAAGCGTGTTTACGTCAGCATACGTGTTGCCTAGTGATACGTATTGTTTGTGTTCGTCGAATACTGCTAGTAATAGTAGTCTCGTTGTATATTGACATTTACTACTACATACGACAGAAATAATAATGGAAAACCGACCAACGACTTTAATTTGTTAGCTTTGTTGAACGTGACATCATTCAACCGACTGCATATGAAATTCATGAGTGGATTTTTGACACACTAAAATTGGATGAAACTGACGTCACAGGTTTGCAGGTAAATGGAATTTCTAGACAAATTTTTATTAAATGCACAACGCCAGAGCTCGTCACAAGAGTACTAACACAGTCAAATGGGGAAGCTAGTTTTGTACTGTCAAAGGGGCAGCGCACTAAGGTGATTATTGATGTAGCTGGATTTGGACGACGGATGGTGAAAGTGTACAATTTACCCTTGAATTTCGACAATAGGAAGTTGATGGGAGCTTTGGAGCCATACGGTGCTGTGTTACAGGTGAAGGAAGATGTTTGGAATGAAACATTTCGCTATAAGGTTTCTAATGGCGTTCGTTCCGTTACTATGCTCCTAAAAAAGCATATTCCTTCGTTTTTGAATATTGATGGTTACTCCGCATTAGTGAGTTACCCTGACCAGCCCTACACTTGTGCCATTTGTCATGCCGCTGGTCATTTACGTAATCAGTGTCCCCGCAGATTCGTTCCTAGAACACCGACTACTGCTTCGGAGTCGACTATATGGGCCAAGCTGGTAACGGGGAATTTGCCAACACCACGAATACCGCTGACCTCAGGGGAACAGACAATTAATAATGACCGCCAATTCCCGACCCAAAGCTCAGAGCAGGAGGAAGGTGAAAAGACATTTGTGGCAACAGACTTTCCACCCTTCAGACAGTCCGAAGAAGATAAGTGTAGTCCGGAAGTGTCTGCTGTAACCTTGGAACACTCTGCGCCAAAGTCTACTCTAGTCTCTCCAACCAGTGTGAAGTCACCTCTGATTACCAAGGGGCTAGGGGAGGAATGTGCGGTGCCCGAGTTGGAGAACGAAGAAACTGTGGAGGTCCAACTGCAAACCATAGATCCTGCTTCACGAACAACTGACATACCACCGTCTCCGACGATTTCGGAAGAGGAAATGGACTCTGAGGATTTAGTGTGTGAACGTGGATTGGAGTCCAGGGGTACGTTACGTTGCGGCAACAGAGCGCAAGGCTAAAAAGACTCATACATCTATGGAACAGTGATTGGATGGTTGAGTACGTGGTGAAATACTGCTTCCTTCAGTGTTCTTCCTTATGGTAGTGATTCTTCGGACATTTGCGGCGGTAAATGTAAATTGTTTACGTAGTAGAACTAAACAAGCGTTGGTACGGGATTTTACATTTGAGCACGACCTTGATTTTTTGTTTTTGCAAGAGAACAATGAACCCCACTTAAACTTTTTTGGCCCGAGGTATAATTTTGTTTCCAATGTGAGTGAGGAGCAACGGGGCACCGCCCTAGTTTATCGATGGTCTCTGGGGGTGCAGTTGACGGAAAAACATGCGAGTGGCCGAATTACTTCCTTATTAACGGATAATAATCTTTTACTAGTTAACGTATATTTACCTTCAGGTTCCAACAGACGTAAGCAACGGGAAGACTTTCTTGCCAAGGGTTGCCTTTCTTTTTGCGCCATAGGTACGACAAATTGGTTTTCGGAGGGGATTTTAATTGTGTGCTTAGTGCAAAAGACCAAACTGGACATTACCAACCGTCCCCTATGTCAGACCGTATTTGTAAATCCTTGGAGCTTCAGGACGCCTGGGAATATCTCTATGACACTTATGTTGAATATACCTTTCACCGAAACACTACGGCTTCCAGAATCGACAGAATTTATATTTGTACAACCATGAAGCAGCAGATCCGCAGCGTGAGGGTGCGACCTGTACCTTTTAGTGACCACCATTCGCTGATTATGACGCTGGTGCATACCACCCGGACAACGAAATGGGCAGAAGTTATTGGAAACTAAACAGTGAGCTTCTCCAGGATGAGTCAATCCGAGAAAAGTTTCGACTGTTGTGGACGAGGTGGCAGCGTACTGCTCAAAGCAGGACTCCCAGTTTGCTGCAACAGTGGTTATACACGTTCAAACCTGCCATCCGTAATTTTTATAAAGGTGAAGGTATTGAGAGAGTAAAGGTGCGACGTCAACGGTTGAATTATTACTACGACCTGCTAAATGACTTGTAACAGCAACAGTGTGATGGCCGAAACGTGACGCAACATATTGCTGCCGTCCGAAAAACTTTGTTGTTTACATGAGGAACTTTGCCGGGGAGCACAGATCCGCGCGGGCAACCGCTCGGTGCAGGACGAGGAGAGAACTTCCCTATATCATTTAACGTCCGAAAAGCACTCAGGGACACGAAAATATATTTCCAAGTTACGTTCGTCGGGAGGAAACTTACTGACGACCTCACGAGAAATCTTAACGGAGGTTCAGGATACATTTACCCACAGATTTGCTGCAGTGGATGTCAACAGAGCAGCACAGGAATATGTCTTTGCGATAATTGAACCACTTGTAACGCCGGAGATGAATGTGGCCTTGACTGAGGACATAACGGAAGAAGAATTGCGCACGGCATTAGCGTCGGCCAGTATAACTTCTGCACCAGGACCCGACGGTATTGGGTATCAGTTCTACCGTGACAATTGGAGTATAATAAAAGATACTTTGCTTGGTGTAATGTTGGAGTTACAGCGAGGTCCGGAAATCATGTCTGGATTTAATGAAGGCGTCATTGTGCTCATTGCCAAACACGTGGCAGCACTAGATGTAAACGATTATCGCCCAATCACGCTTTTAAATTCAGATTACAAATTATATACCAAGATTATCGCCAACAGGATGAAGAGATACCTGCCTGAAATTATTGGGAAAGCACAGACCAGTGGAATCCCAGATAGGACGATTACGCATATTCTAAGGCCGTTGCGAGATACCATTATTGAATGTGAGCGCACACCTGATGAACCGGTAGCAATCTTGGCGTTGGATTTTACCACAGCATTTGACAGAATTCATCACAGTTATCTATGGGGTGTGCTACGACGCTTTGGATTCTCTCCCTCATTTTTTAATGTCATGCAAGGCTCTGTGCAACGGCATATTACAGAATCCAAGTAAATGGATTTTTTACGTAGCCAGTGCTTATAGAACAGTCCATCCGCCAGGGATGTCCACTGTCGATGATCCTGTATACGAATTGTGTAGAACCCTTAATAAGAGGCATAGTCTCTGCACTCTACAGGAGAAAAAAGCCTCCTGAATCTTGAGAGAGTATTTGCGTATTCGGATGACATTACACTGGTGCTCACGGATTCTGGTGACCTCACAGCAATGGAACCACCGTTGTTACAATACCAGAGTGCGTCAGTGGCTTTGATCAATTACAGTAAATCGCATCTCCTGGCCTTGAATAACTGGACAGTGGAGGACGCTCGGTTTACACATCAGTCCGAAATTAAGGTCCTAGGTCTGTTTCTAACACCCCGCCTGGAGGACCTGATCGTAGTAAACTGGAGAAGAATTGTTAACCGCTGCATATATAAACTGACCTCGCAGTTGACGAGGAATTTGAATTTTGTGCAGAAAATTTGGCACGTGAATACCATTGTGCTTGCGAAGCTGTGGTACGTGGCACAGGTGCTTCCGATGCCCCATCAGTTCTCACAACGGTTAGAAAGGGCAATAGGCTATTACATTTGGAAGAATCAGTACTACAAAATTGCCCGACCACAGTTGCGGAAGGACATAAATAGTGGCGGATGGAATTTGGTGGATGTGCAAGTGAAGTGTCGTGCCCTGTTATTGCGTTCTATCCTGACAGCCCTCAATGGTCAAGGTAGCCAACAGGATATACAGTTCAGCAAATAAGTGATTGGCGCACATATGGTAGCTCCTGCAGCCTTTAAACAGGTGCGAAGGGATTATGAGAGAGTTTTGCCTTTAATTGCAAGGAAAACATAGACATTGACATCCAAAATTATGTATAAGGAGTTATTAAAGGATTTCTTGGTAGTACCGGCGATTGTTCTCAAATATCCAAATACTCCCTGGAAAAATATATGGAAACTCTTCGGCTATCGTTTTGTACCCTTGGACTGGAAAGTAACCTTGTATCAGTTTGTAAACAAAATCATTCCCACGGAAGCTAAGAAACATAAACACAATATAGTGCCGGAGCCGTGGTGTAAACATTGTGGAGACGTAGATACGCAACTTCATAGAATAACCAGCTGCGTAATGGTACGCGACATCTGGAAATGGACCAAGAGGCAGACGGGACACATGATTGGGGTAACGTCAGAAAATTCTGTGACCTCAGTTTTGTTAGCTTGGAACTTCCAGAAGGGAGCAACAGAGCACCCACAGATATGGTTGACTTTTGGTTTCTACCATTTCTGCCTGAGTTTCGAGCAACCGACTTTAAGAGTTTAAATCATGGCTAAGGCTCAAAGATATAGGATGAAAAGATGCCCTAACATATGGAATCTCCTGAATAAGAACCTGGACTTTAATTTATGAGACTTACAAAAACAAAAAAACAAAAAAAACAAAAAAACAAAAAAAAAAGAGCCCATCCTTCTTCCCCATCACACTTAGTACTTAAATAGACTTTTTTCCTTTCTCCTTTTCCTTAAAAAATAAAATAAAAACCACAATTGATAAAAAAGTATATTGCACAAATACTTAATAAATGTGTGCAGTAAAAAAAAAAAACAAAAAAAAAAAAGTAAAAAAAAAAGTCTGTCCTAGCGGATGATCAATATAACTAACACTACCTTCATTATCATGTTCTCTCAAGCCAGTCTTTTAAGAGTACTTATGCCTCTCCAGGTTTGAGATGTATATTTAGAGAAACAGTTTCATTACACGTTCCGTTACAGATACAGGAGGGAATACAGGGAAATGAAGTGACAATGAAATGTTTCCATGGTATCAGGAAAACAAAATATTTTAGCTTAGAGAGGAAAATAATATTGAAACCTAAGGTAAAGAATATTTGGGCTACAATCACAACAGTAATGATCAACAGATAAACAAGCGTTAGTAATATTAATTAGTGAACAACCTAAACAAAAAAACAAATGTGTGTGCTCAAATTTAATATTGGTTTGCCCATCTTAACCGGACAACATATATGAGAGTATAAATATATACATTAAAATAGCTGAAGAAGAGAATATATTTGTAAATTATTTGTGTAATAAGAACTGCATTATGAAGCTGTAACTTGAGGTCACTAGTTTAAGGCGTAGTTCTATGATATTGCGTCACTGCAGTTAAATTGTATGCTCCTATGAGGGAGTAAATATGTTTGTTGTCGTGATGTCTGACGTTACGGTAAATATAGAGATACAGATTTTATGAAAGGAATTAAAACAGAAGAATTAAAAGAACAAAGAACTTATTCTGAGTAAATTTATAACTCGATTTATACGAAGTGGAGGAGTAAACTTGTAATAATACATTGTTGAAAAATGTGTGGGAAAAATAATGTGACTAAGATTCAGAATATTTTAAAATAAAATAATTAGAATGAAACACTTATAAGTACAGGCCAAATCTGAAAGCAGGTCAGTTGATAAGCTTCTGTACTCTCCCCACACATGCCATACGACGTTAACATGGTATGGCTCGTTTAACCAACTACCAATGCAGAAAATAAGAATTTCCAAATGGATATTCATATAAAAAGTTCCAACTAAATAACGGAGAATGATGTGATGATCAATGAAGCTACAAAACAAGATCTCGAAAAGTGTGATTAAATATTTTATTTGATAGACTTCCTTTCTGCAATAAGGTTACTTTGCTCCTTTGATATTGTCCCTATATTCATACTATATCTACTTTATATCTACGGGAAAAAAACAAATGAAATCTAACCCATAAATAATGAACCAAGCAGGAGTATACCTAAAATATATATAGATGACTATAAATGATAATCGCGCTGTAATGTTACGCGTGCTGCCATCTCTGGACAGTAAACGCACTCAGTGGAAAGATTGTATATTTCATGATACGGCCTGTCAAGCAAAATTCATCTCCAATGGACAATAGACATAACTACAAGATTGTCTTATAAATAATATAATATAGTGTTCATAGCATTAAAATACTTGATGAAATTAACACTATCTTCTCGAGTTTTTCTTCAAGGAAAAGTTATTCTGTTTTCTGCTCCAGTTTAAGATAATTGTTTGTAGAAGTAGATCAATTACACTTTAAAGCCGGTTGCTATGTGTTGCCTTTTGATTGTCATGTTATTCCAATGAACAGCGGAGTTCAGCTTAGACATTTAAAGAAGGAAAGTTTAAACTAAAGACAACGAATAACTCTGAAATGGCTAATAGCATAAAATAAGTAGCGACAGGTTATGTACTTTAATGAGATAGGCATTTGTTGTGCAGTAACACTTGTCTATATCATATGATAGGTCAATTATATAACATAGTTTCACAGACTGTTGACAGATAAATCAAATTATATAGTCTGTGTCTCATGATAGTATATATAACAAACCTATTATAGTTTGATCGAATTGTTAAACATAATTTACAAAATATTAAATCTTACCCAATTTGTGTTCGTAGATAGCTACATTCCTGAACAATGCTCAACTTACTCTCCTAGCGGACGATCAATATAACTAAAGCACTTCTTATGTTTTGTCAAGTCACTCTTTTAAGAAAGCTTATTCCGCTCCAAGTTTAAGATGTATATTTAGAGAAATAGTTTCATTACACGTCACGTTATAGATACAAGAGGGTATACACGGGAATGAACTGATAATGAAATGTTATTACATCACGAGTGCCCGCCTCCGTAGCGTAGATGGTAGCATGTCTGCCTCACGTTCAAGAGGTCCCGAGTTCGAATCTCGGTCAGGGTGAGTTACCTGGATAAGGTTTTTTCTGGTTTTTTTCCTTATCCTTCAAGACGAATGTCGGGTAACTCAAAGCTCCATGGACCCTGTACTCATTTGGGCATCATGTCACACAATTCATTCATCGTCCGATATAACTTAACGGTGGGGCGGACGTAAATTAAACAAAAAAGACAATAAAAATATCACGAGAAACCAAAGATTGGAGCTCTGAAATTTGAAGATGTGTAAAGGATAGCAACGTTGAATAACAACAAGAATTGGGCAGTTACAGAAATACGGAACTATAAGACATTTAGGTAAGACGAGATTGTTGTTATACGTCGAGCGGAAATAGCTACCTGTACCGGAGATATTAAAACTAAACTCACGGATTGCTAGAATCAAGTTATAATGTGATCGTATGAAGAAAAGAAATATAAATTGTTTATCAATCTGTGGTATTGACGTAGAGCTTACGTCGGCTTGTATCACTACATTTTCGTATTTTATTCTTTATCATTACATTCCTTTAAGTACTCGTGAGTTTCTTATGTCTGAAGTACTGGCATAACAGTGAGTGTTGAATTTCCTGTAAAAGTTCTAATTTCAAATCTACCACATAGTACATAAGATATTTGATAATTGATCAGTTTACTGTATGCCCCTATAAGGAAATAAATATATATGGTGATTTTTGACGTTACAGGTAACTATAGAGATGCAGATTTTTTGATCGAAAAAATAGAATAGAAATTAATTGTTCTTTCACACTAGCCGTGTGTAGGACGCACTATGAAACGGTAGAGCCAGACTGAAAAATTCAATGCCTTGGTGGGGTTTAAACGACGCATCTTCTGTTCTCCGTCCAGCCGCTGTAACCATTGAGCTACAATGCTCCGAACTATAGAGACAGGCCTTAAGGTACTTATATGTAAGTCGCCATTAAGGTAGTTGTCTCATGTGTTTATGAGAACTCCTAAGTGCTATACCGGGAGAAACACGAGTCAGTTGGAAAATTTAATGTCATGTCGGCACATTTGCTATAGTAGCTAACAATTAGGTTTGACTTTCTTGTAAAAGATTCATGTACCAGAAGCTGTTGTACGAGGTACTTCATTGTTTACGTCCTGTAAGTGCAGGGCTTAAAATAGAGATAGGGTTGTGTCATAAAAGTCTGTGCTTTGTTTGTAGAACGTAAAGTGTAAATTTAGAAACTATGGTCCAAGTTATACAAGTTACTGGACAATACATAAATAGGAAGTAATAGATGAGCACGGAGATTATTTTTGAAGGACGTATGAGTACCGGTTAAATCATGTATTTAGTGTAACTAGTCTGTAATTTTTAGAATTTAAGGTTTTGTTCAAATAGCTTTATATAGGGCGTTGAAACGTGTGAGTATACTATGTAGTGCAGAGCCACAACATAGCGACCGGATTTTAAACATTTGAATAACGCTTAAACCCGATTTTGTAGCCAGTTCCGTTTGAACCTTTAAAGAAATTTTACAAATTTATCTTATTAATTTGAAGTCGACAGGCAAGTGTTTGTTTTTAGTAATTTACACAAGTGTGTGAAGGTCAGTTGTGAAGACACGACCTGCCGATCAGCTCTTAAAAAATTTCACTTCAGGTGTTACAGTTCTACTGTATTTCCGTATTGCCATTGTGCATAAAAGAAAATACACATATTTGTTTAATGAGATTTGTACCTGACACACAGACACTGAGGAGGTTCTGGACATATGAAATGAATACAAACGGAATGCGAATGATTTCTAATAATGTTTTTTGCGACATTAAATTAAAACAAATAAACTTGTAAATCTAGACTTTAAGAATAGGGCGATGGTCGTGAAAATGACATTTTATGAAAATTATGTGGGGGAGACCAAGTTTCAACGTGAAAGAAGCTTAGGAAATGCTTGAATATTACATCCAAAAAGACCGCGTCATATGGGAAAACAAGCATTTCCAACTGTGCATTTATGATAATTATCCTCAAATACTAACAAAAAAAATTCAGGCAAGGTATATTTAAATTTTTATATTTAATTTTTGGATTGCTATGTTGCCGTATGCGCCCACAGATGGAAGAGGCTCGTTTTATTACGATGTAGGGGTATGGTTTTCTTGATGAAGGCTGGCAGTAGTCGTGCGGATAGGGACAGATAGGATTTTACGTAAGGAGAGGTTTTGTAAGGTTTGGAGGTATTTTAGGGCAGTTTTGGAGGTGTTGGCCCAGACCACGTAGGCGTACAGGACCACGGATAAAATAAAAGATTTGTAGAGCACAATCTTAGAGCGCAGCTTTAGCTGTTTGCTCCTAAATATGGGGTCGCCCATCTTTAATCGCTGCCGCCCTTTGTTGGCGCTATCTTTTAGGTGGGTGGTCCACTGCATCGTGTGTGTCAATGTCACCCCGAGGTACTTGACCTGCAAAAAAGTATATTTGCAGTTTCTATGTATTTACCTTATTTTTGAAGATTTCCTTTCTCATTGCCAATAATCTTGTTAGTTTGATATTTTGTCAATACACATTATAGCTAAAGATTATTTTCAAACAATAAGAAACAATGAAATATAAGCTATATCTAAAGAACATAATGACTATTAGTTGTAAAATCTTATACATAATAACACATCATCCTTGTCGATATAAGATATTACTGGTGGTGCTATCTCTAGGCAGCAAGACACGTAGATAATTAGATGGTATTTCTGTTAGTGTTATCTCTAAATTAAAATTCTTGTGCTAGAGGACTATCGATATAACTAAAGTGAAGTAGCCTGCGTAATATGTTTATAACAGAAACTTAGACATGAAGTTGACACTACTGATAGAACTCATACAATAAACTAATTTGTAAATGGTCACAACTATAATGAAGCATTAATATTATGGGCATATTGTGTTTAATAATAAATCGATATAATGTAACACTTATTCCTGTCCGATGCATTTTTAACACATTATAGCTAATTTTGAAATTGTTTGTGAATGATAATATCAAAGAAATTGAAAAGAAAATCCAGCATGTTATTGACATTTTAGCAATAAACTTTCTCGTTACTCATTGTGGAGATAAATAATATTCCTGACATTCTTTGTTATTCCTTGAAACTCCGGTATTGTATGCTTCTGTATAATAATGCAATTGTTTCCATTTATTAACATATAGTTATGAAAAGATAATTGAGTTTTTATCATCACATAGTAAGAAGTTCTTAAATGGTTTGCCCATTTTTTCTCCAAGGAAGTGATAAATAAGGACAACTGTTTAGCAATTAACGTGTAGTAGACAGAAGAATATACGTATTAAGACATAATTTGTATAAAATTAAGTAGAAAAAGTCAGTTGAGCTCTTATGTACGTTCATGCAAGGAGGACGTAATTTCAAAGCTAGCTTACAGCTCCTAAGATATTTGATATTTGTGCAGGGTTTACTGTATGCTACTATAAGGAAATAAATATATTTGTTGTCATCATCTCTGGCGTTACAGGTAACAATAGAGAATCAGGTTTTATGAAAGATATAAAAACAATAATTAAGACATCAAAGATTATTTTTCAGGAAATGTTTATCGCGACTTACACGAAATGGATGAGTTAGCTTGTAGAAATACATAGTTGAAGAATGTATGACGAAAACTTTCTGAATAAACTTTAGAATATTTTTAAAATAAAATCACTAGGTATGAATGCAGTGAAAGACATGAGAGTGCAGGTTAAGTCATTGTTAGTAATGTAAGTAGTCTTTAATTTGTAGCATTTAAAGGTATGTTCAAATATCTGCATATAGGGAGTTGAAACTTGTGAGTATACACTGTCATGTCAAGCTATAACATAGCGACCGCATTTTAAACATTTGAGTAACGCTTAAACTTGATTTTCTAGCCAAATCCATTTGAACCTTTGAGGAAAGAAGTAGACATTTATCTTATTAATTTGAAGTCGATAGGCAGGTGTTTGATTTTACTAATTTACACAAGTGTATGAACGTCAGTTGTCAATACATGTGACCTGCCAACTTAATTTGAGGTGTTACACCTCCACTGTATTTATCTATTGCCATTGTACCTACAATGAAATATGCATATTTGTTTAACGAAGGTTCTACCTGACACACAGACACTGAAGAGGTTCTGAAATGAATACAACGGAGTAAGTAAGACAGTTTATTTCTGCGAATGATTTCCGCGATATTAAATATAAATAAATAAACTTATAAGTATAGACTTTAAGAATAACAAAAAAGGTCGTGAAAGTGACATTTCATGAAAATTATGTGGGGGAGACTGAGATTAAACATGAAAGAAGTTTAGGAAATGCTTGACTATTCTTTCCTATAATGGCACGTCACATAGGGAAAAAAAACGCAATAATTAAGAGAAGAATGAACTTACTTTGAGTAAATGTTTAACTGATTTACTCGAAGCAAATGAGGAAGCTTGTAATACAATGTTGAGCAATGTGTAGGGAACACAGTGTGAATGAAGTCCGGAATATTTTAAAGTAAAGTCACTAGATATACGGGTAGTGAAACCGTATGAGTAGAAGTTAGATCTGAATAATGCTTCTCTACTCTCCTGACACATGCCACATGACGTGGACAAGGTATGCCTCGGTTGACCAAATAACAGTCAGATCAGAAAACAAAAATTGCCAACTGGATATTCATATAAAAAGTTCCAACTAACCGCCAGAAGTGTAGAATTTCACTGAAGCTGTCAAACAAAGTCTCCAAAAGTGTGTTTAAATATTTGGTTTAATAGACTTTCCTTTATTCATATAATTTTTAATTCCCTTGAAAATCTCTCAGTATTCATACTGTAGCTGCTTTGTAACTTTACGGAGAAAACAAAAGAAATCTAGGACATAATCTATGAACAACGTAAAAGTATACCTACAATATTTGTGGATAATTATAAATGATAATCCGTTTAGTAAGATGTTAAGAGTGGTGCCATCTATAGACAACAATACACAGTCAGTGGAAAGATTGTATATTTTATGATATTGCTTGTCAGACACAATTCCTCTCCAATGGACAATAAACATAACTAAAAGATTGTCTCCTAAACAATATATTATAATGTTTATAACACTAAAATACGATTAAATTAACACTCTGTTCAAGGAAAGCTTATTCTGTTTTTGGCTCCAAGTTTAAGATAAATGTTGGTAGAAGTAGATCAATTGCACTATAAGTAATGTTTCGTGTTTAGTAATTTACACAAGTGTGTGCCCAAGGTTATCGACTGCCGATTAGCTCGTGTATTTTCATATTTCAGTTGTATCTACAAGTAACTGCAGATATTTGTTTAAGGAAGGTTCTATTATCTCGCTGCTCTAAAAGTTGATCTGGCTTTAACTTTGTTAATACAAACATCTCAGATAACGCAATGATTATTCTCGGAAAATTGAGAAATGTACTGGCGCACTTCTCGGACGTGTGCTAAGCACCAATAAATGCTTCACTTCTGTCAACAGAATGCTCAGGAATCACAAATGCCAGATGGTTGTTATGTCCACGCGGAGTAATCAGTGCGTTATCTGAGAGGTTTCTGTTAACAAAGATAAAGTCATGGTAACCATTTGAGCAGTACAATACCTGAAACATAGACACTGTAGACATTCTGAAAATATGAAATGAATAAACAGTAGGTAAGCCAATAAAGTGATTCCCTTCGTCTTTGCGAATGTTTTTCTCCTTAATAAAAGTATACAAAGGTTTGTAATTGTGTAGCAGAAGAATGAGGACAAACGTCATATCAATGAGATTTGTATGAAAATTATATGGGGGAGAGTAAGGTTGAAGTAACATGACAGTAGTGTTGGAAATAATTATCTCCTCTGTCCTAAAATGCCGCATTATAAATAGAAAAAGGAGCATTTCCAAATGTGTATACATAAGTGTTTACAAGTATCAACAAAAGTACAGTTTCACCTACTGATTTAAACACTAACAATACCACATTAGTGTAAAGTGTTCATTTATCTATTCACTTTAGAAGACTACCATTCTCATACGCAACGATTTGTTATTTTGTTATAAGCAAAGGCCAAACTACAGTTTATTAGTTCTTTTATTCTGTAAACTAAAATTAAATCAAAGCCATATTTAACAAACGTAGTTAATATTTCTTAAAAAACTTTGTAAATAATTACAGATATTCCTTCTCCCAATAACCTATGACAAATAGTGCCATCTCTAGACAGTAGGATGCAGTTAGTTTCCGCCGGCATGTTTTGTCCACCAAATCATTTCTCCTGGCGGACGATCAATGTAACTAAAAGAACGTTTCTTATCATACGTTTTCTCAAGTCAGCCTTTTAAGAATGCTTATTCCTCTCCAAATTTAAGAGTATATTTAGAGAAATAGTTTCATTACACGTAACGTTACAGATACAACAGGGAAAACAGGGGAATGAACTGACAATGAAATGTCATATCATTACAAACACAAGATTGACACTTTGTACCTTGAAGACGTATAAGGATAGTAATATTGGTACCGAAAGAAAAGAATATTTGGTCTACAATCACAACAGTAATGACCAACGGAGAAACACGCGTTAGTAATATTAATTGGTGAACTTCCTACATATATGTTCAGATTTAATATCAATTTACTCATCTTTATCTGGTTAATATAATCATATAAGAAGTATAAATTCGTACAGTTCAACAATGAAGAAGAGAATATATTGGTAAATTTTGTGTGTAATAAGAACTACATTATGAAACTGTAAGTTGACCTCACGAGTAAATTGTGTCACTGCAAATTGCTTTGTATTATAACAAAGTATACAAAAGCGTTTTGTTATTGTGAGCAGTTGACTGAGTACGAAAGAGAGATACAAAGACTAGGACGAAATAAATAATAGAAGATCGGTCTCCGTTTGGACTTCTTATAACACGACTAACATTGTACAACTGGCATACGAGATCACAGTCCCGAAGGGCAGTTACAGAAATACGGAACTATAAGACATTTAGCTAAGACGGGATTGTTGTTATACGTGAAGCGGAAATAGCTACCTGTACCGGAGATATTAAAACTAAACTCACGAATTGCTAGAATCGAGTTATAATGTGATCGTTTGGAAGTTTACACTAAAAAAGGAAATACAAATTGTTTATAAATCTGTGGTAGTAACGTAGAGATTACGTCGTCATATATAACGACATATTCATTTCTATTCTTTATGGTTATATTCTTTAATTACTCATGAGTTAATTATATCTGAGTTACTGGCATAACAGTGAGTTTGGAATTTCGTATACAAGTTGTAATTTCAAATCTAGCACAAAGTACTTAAGATATTTGAGAATTGCTCAGTTTACTGTATGCTCCTATAAGGAAATAAATATATATGGTGATTTCAGCCGTTAAAGGTTCCTATAGAGATGCAGATTTTTTGAATGGAACAAAAATAGAATAGAGATTAATTGTTCTGTCACACTAGCCGTGTGTAGGACGCACTATGAAACGGTAGAGCCAGACTGAACAATTCAATGCCATAGCCGGGATTTGAAACACGGATCTTCTGTTCTCCGTCCAGCCGCTCTAACCATTGAGCTACAGTGATCCGCTCTATAGAGACAGGCCTTAGTACTTATACGTAAGTCGCCATTAAGGTAGTTGTCTCATGTGTTTATGAGAACTCCTAGTGGTTTACCGGGAGAAACACGAGTCATGTCAGCACATTGGCTATAGTAGCTAAAGGGTTAGAGTGGCTGGACGGAGACGTGAAGATCCGTGGTTCAAATTCCGGCTATGGCATTGAATTTTTCAGTCTGGCTCTACCGCTTCACAAATAGGGTAATTAAGACAATAAAGAACTTCCTTTAACTAAATGTCTATCTCGATTTACACGAAGTAGATGAGTAAGAATGTAATATTACATTGCTGAAGAACATGTGACGAAAACAGTGTGAATAAGGTTTGGATTATTTTAAAATAAAATTACTAGATATGCGGGGAGTGAAGAAGTATGGGTGTAGGTTATATCTGAACAATGATTCTCTACCCTTCTCACAAATGTCATACGATTAACAAAGTATCGTTCGCTTGACCAGCTAATAGTCTGATCAGAATTACCAACTGGATAATGATACAACAAGCTTCGAATGAAATAAGGAAATTTAAAGAATAGGACAATGAAGTATGAAACATCTCAACCCAACTCTATGCTGGCGGGCTGTTTGGAACAGCCCGAAGGGTGGTCAAATCGTGTACCTGCTCTGGGAAGAGCTTAACCACGTAGTGGCAGGATGTGGATGTTGCAGAATGACGGGTGTATTTTAAGTGGGGTTAGTGTAGGGAGGTAGCTTGTTGCTCCTCAGGGAATGATGAACCGGGTGCTACGGACAGCGAGCACCGCTGGTGGGTTAGTTAATAAACTAGGAAGAAGGTATGTATAATTTTGAATATTTCATAATAAAAATTTTGGATTAGCTGAAATTTAATTTAGGCTGGAATGGAGATCATGTGGTTACCGGTAGTGACCGCAAGACATGCGGGGTAACCGGTATCGCTTTAAGCGACGCTCACGAGGAACATAATCCCCAAGGGATCTGACTAGGGCGCTCTGATATTGGGGCAAACCCTCGAAGAATTTTGTCTCCCGGCGTCTAATTTCATCCTCCACATATCGGAGGGATGAAGCCTCATGAAGTAATCTCACGGGGAACCTTGTACAAACAGAATAAATAATCCGAAGACATTTATTCTGTGCACGTTGGAGCAGAACTAGATGTGAGCCTGCGGCCATACCCCAGACTTCGCACGCATAGAGCATGATAGGGAGGACCAGAGCCATAAAGAGGCGCAACTTTAGGGGAACAGACATCGCAGACCGAAGCACAGGGTATAGTGATGCCACGGCACCACACGACCGATGAGCTTGCTCCTGGATGTGCTCCCGAAAAGTTAGGCCCTTGTCCAGTTTGACTCCCAAGTACTTGATTGAATTCTCCCACCTGATCCCTTGCCCGAAGTAGGTAAATTGGGGGAAATTGGCGGGAAAGTGGCGCTTGGTGAACAATATCGCTTGGCTTTTCTCCGTATTAATGGACAATCGCCAAAGCATGCACCAATCCTGGAGCAGGATTAGGTAACGTTGGATGGGGTTGAAGGTTCTGCGTGGGTGTCCATTTGTTGAGTATAGCAGCACGTCGTCAGCATACTGTGCTATGTTGACGTGCTGTTCAGTGAGAAGGTCAGCCACATAGACGCTGTACAGCGTCGGGGATAGCACAGAACCTTTGGGAACTCCGCCGCGGATAGACCTTCGTGTAGATATTTTTCCCGCCACTGTGACAGTGAAGAATCTATGTTTTAGGAAAGAGTGAAGAAGGTGTATGACTTGAGTGGGTAGCTCCAGTTGGATGAATTTGTACAGAAGACCCGCGTGCCAGGTCGTAGACAAAGCCTTTTCCACGTCCAGAGAAACCGCCGAAGTGAATGCCTTGTCCTGGAAACCCAGGGCTGCAGCCTCCACCACCCGCAGCAACTGCTGTGACGAAGAATACCCAGGACGAAAGCCAAACTGGTGAGGAGGAATGGCCTGTATGTCACCCAGAAGGGGGGACAGCGGGCTAAGAAAGTCTCTCGAAAACTTTCGAGAGAACAGAGAGGAGGCTAATGGAGCGGTAGTTGGCAGGATTAAGCGGATCTTTGCCTGGCTTCAAGATGCATATCACCTGAGCCTCTTTCCAACTACGTGGAAAGTGACTCAGAGAGAGACACATATTGAAGACTTTGGTAAGAAATAACACAGCCCTGAAAGGAAGGTGGCGCAGCATGAGTGGCGTTATGCCATCAGGTCCCGCCGCCTTTTTTGGTTTGAGGCGCCGGAGTACGCCCTGAAGCTCACTGGGTCTAATATCTGGGAGTCTGTCCGCCTCAGCCGGGGGTCGCCGAAAGTATCGACGAACTTCCTGCCTAACGCGGTAAGAGAAGGCAGGGTCCTGGGGGTCTTCTCTAGGCCTCATGGTCCTCTCAAGGTAGTCGGCGAACACCGTAGCCTTGGCCTGTGGCCTCCCACGCGCGTACTCTGTGCTCATGTAGGCGGGCACGAACCTCTCGGCACAATCGCCGATGAAGCCCTCGATTATGAGGCGTGCGGTGCCTCTGGTAGAGCCGCCTTTCTGCCCATGAACGGCGAATGAGAAGCAGGATGTCTAGTGGAAGAACATCCGGATGAAGAGGGGCTGGGATGATAACTGTAAGGTTGCGGACCGTTCGCTTCACGACTGAGGTGAAGGACGAGACTGCAGCCTCAAGGGAGGGAATGTCGGTTATGTTGGGGTTGGGGGGAATGGAGTCATTCAGGCAGACTTTGACGCAATCCCAGTCCACATCCCGGTTTTGAACCGAGACGTCATGATTGGCAATCCGTGTATTAACCTCAGCAAGTACTAGGTTGTGATCTGAATGTAATGCGTTGAGCCAAGTGAGTGAGAAATGAAATAGCAAGCGTTTGATGATAGCGAAGTCGATATGAGATGGGCGACCCCGACCTCGCGGGTAATGAGTGGGTTGCCATGGGCCCTCAACTCGAAGGTGAGGGTCCGAATCTATCATGCGGATCATGTCACTGTCTCTCCTATCCGCTCGGGGACCATGATGCCAAAGCTGATGTTTGGCTTTGAAGTCGCCGGCCTTAATGACATTAGGATAAATAAATAAATAAATAAATAAATAAATAAATAAATAAATAAATAAATAAATAAATAAATAAATAAATAAATAAATAAATAAATAAATAAATAAATAAATAAATAAATAAATAAATAAATAAATAAATAAATAAATAAATAAATAAATAAATAAATAAATAAATAAATAAATAAATAAATAAATAAATAAATAAATAAATAAATAAATAAATAAATAAATAAATAAATAAATAAATAAATAAATAAATAAATAAATAAATAAATAAATAAATAAATAAATAAATAAATAAATAAATAAATAAATAAATAAATAAATAAATAAATAAATAAATAAATAAATAAATAAATAACTAAATAAATAAATAAATAAATAAATAAATAAATAAATAAATAAATAAATAAATAAATAAATAAATAAATAAATAAATAAATAAATAAATAAATAAATAAATAAATAAATAAATAAATAAATAAATAAATAAATAAATAAATAAATAAATAAATAAATAAATAAATAAATAAATAAATAAATAAATAAATAAATAAATAAATAAATAAATAAATAAATAAATAAATAAATAAATAAATAAATAAATAAATAAATAAATAAATAAATAAATAAATAAATAAATAAATAAATAAATAAATAAATAAATAAATAAATAAATAAATAAATAAATAAATAAATAAATAAATAAATAAATAAATAAATAAATAAATAAATAAATAAATAAATAAATAAATAAATAAATAAATAAATAAATAAATAAATAAATAAATAAATAAATAAATAAATAAATAAATAAATAAATAAATAAATAAATAAATAAATAAATAAATAAAATCTGAAAATCTAATCCCGGTACCTAATTTCTTATACCGGAAATGATTTCGAAATTCTAATTTATTAACTACCACATAAATACAAAAATACAATTTAAACAATCATTTTTCAGGTAATAAAATAAAAAAACAAAAATTAAAAAGAAAAAAAATTTAAACAAATACAAAAACTACCAATTTAAAAATTTACGATTTAACTAATAAAAATTTACTGGAATCCAGTATACAAATAACTGGCAACCAGCTACAATTACAAAATAAGACTACAATACCGGAAACCGATACTTAATGTACTGGTAACCAGTACATTTAAAACTTATGAATTTACCATTTAACTGATAAAAACCTTCTTAAAAACTTACAAAACATTTAACCAAAAACTTATATAAAAATAATTCATAAAATTTACATTACAACAATCACAAAATTTACAAATTATTTACTCCAAATTCTTTAAACAAATTAAAATACATTATATCAATTTATATAAACAAACAATTTCAATTATTATTTTTAATTCTACACCAATCAATATTTTTTTTTTTCAAATCTACTTTATATCAAATAAAATATAAATTTTAAAATTCAAAAATAACAATACAATTCAAACATATTAATTATACATTTAATAATCTTCATATATTTCAAAATTAAACAATTACAATAACCTTCAAACAACCAAACCAAACAATTCAATTTAATTTATTTATTTCATTTATTTATAATTTAATTTTTTTACCTTATTAACACAAAAATATCAAATTAACATTATACTAAAACACATTTCAACTATTAAATCTCCTAAATCCTCAACATAATTATATATATATATATATATATATATATATGTATAAATTCCTATTCTATAATTTCTCAAAACACACTTTCTCAAAATTTAACTATTTTCAATTTACGCCAAATTTAAATAAAATAACATCTCCATAATTTATCAAATCAACTCCTTAAATCCATTTTTCCAATATCCACTTCTCAAAATAATTCATTCAAAACCTCCTTCATCTTTCACTCAAATTATCCATAACAATAATCCATCATTCACTTTAAACACCACGGGGAGGGGCAAAGCGGTTCCTGGCTGCTGCTCCCAAAGACATCCGTCCTGCTCGGTAGCCGGAGCAATAATGTGAATGACATTAGGATGTAAGGAAAGAATGGATTGGTAGTCATTGGCTACGAACTGTGAGACGGGAGTATGGTAGGCAGATACTACCAGGACTTCAGAACCGCCAAGGTTCACGCAGGCTGCCGTGGCTTCTAGTGTCTGGAGTTGTGGAAGCTGGACAGCTCGATGGACCACACTTCTCCTCACCAGGATCGCTGTGCCACCTCCTCGGCGACCAGCACGATCCGTTCGGTGACAGTGGTACCCCGAGAGATGGAAGGGAATCTGGGGGCGGATATGGGTTTCCGACACCAAGATGAGGTCCAAAACATTGGATCTTGCAAAATGTAGGAGCTCGTCCCGTTGAACCGCCACTCCAGCCGCGTTCCAGAACGCGAACCTGAACGAGGTACTAGACCTAGTTCGTGCCGCCATTCTGGGCCGGCTGGGTAAAGCAGGTCAGAAGGGCAAGCCCCTCCATGGCTGCCACCATGCGGGTTGCGGGGTCTGTAGTGGAGGTATACCGCACCAGCAGTTCACAGAGTCGCTCACCGTGGGACTGTAACAGCTGATACAGCCACGTCAGCAACTCCGACCGTGATGAGGAGGGAGTAGTGTGGGAAGTTTGGAACGGGCTTGAGTCCTTGGACTTCGAATTTGCGGAGTGTCGTGGGGCTGGCCTACCTTTTGCTTTCTCGTCCCTAATCTGTCGAGCAGGCTTGGGTTCACCAGACCCGCTCCCAGCCTCGGAATCCGAGTCCGCCCTTTTGTCTGCCTCATGACCCTCCTCCCTTCTGGGAGTGGCTCTAGATGGGGCTGGAGCTTTGCGTCACTTTGTGTGTTTGGCTTTGGGGGTGTGTGTATCCTTGGGGGGTTGTGTCTTGCCCAGCAAAGGCATCGAGCCACCGGCTGGTTTGCGCACCACCTCAGCAAAGGATGGGGCACTATTGGAGCTAGGCACTTGTTGATTTGGTGCTATGGAAGAGGTTGCCCTCTCCGCTACTGGCTCAGAACTTGTGTTCTGGGTTATTGTCCCTGGAGCTGGTCTCCTAGAGGTAATAGCCGCCTTCCTGGTAGGGCAACCTCCATTGCACGAGGTACCGGCTTAAATGCAACTGCACTATAAGTAACGGTCCTCGGGCAGAAGGCTGACCAATACGGAAGAGTCTCCGGGCTTCCATGAAGAACACCCTCTCTCTTACCCGGATCTCTTGGATAGCCTTCTCCTCCATAATACAATGCCATTCTCTGGAGTTCGATGAATGACTACCGATGCATTTAACACACACTTCAGGTGAAGAACATGCATCATCATGCTTGACTTCCCCGCAGTCAACGCAAGTAGCAACTCCATTACATAAATCACTCGTGTGGCCAAAGCACTGGCATTTATAAACCTCAGTGGATTGGGTATATACTGCCTCACTTCAATAGCTTCATACCATGTCTTAATCCTTTTACGGGAGATCTACCCTATCAAAGGTAAGAAAGAGGGTACGAGTGGGCACTAGTTCACCTCGTTCTTTGCGGTGAACTCGATATACATTAGTCACACCTTTTTCCGGCAAGTATTGCTGAATCTCCTCATTGGACGTAGTGTCCAATACGCTGGTATTTACAACACCACGCGAGGAGTTCAGAGTTCTATGCTATTCAATGCTCACAGGATATCTCGCAGGCATATTGGCTTTCAAGATTTTAGCAGTCTGTGTCGAAGAAACTGCTTCGACCAGGAGCGTGCCATTACGAGATCGAGCACATGACTTCACAGAGCCAGCAATAAAACCTTCTGAATAACTAACGGGTTCACGGTACTAAACTTCCGACCTTCCTCAGTTCTATAAATAACTAAATAGCCAGGACCACTACACTCGGCTATTTCCTTTCCAATTTTGCTAATAATTTTATTAATTGGGGGTTTACCATAATAGATGGACTAAGGTTCATCCCCCAGTGCTCCCCACTCACCACGGAGCCCAACAAGGGGTCATCCAATGGGATGACAGAGGTACACAGGGAATATAGCAAGCTCGCCGTCTCACTCACCCTGGAGTTCGGTACAATACCTAGTCCTGACCGATTGATTACGGGTGGGTTAGTCCCAAATGCGCACCCTCCCCGAATTCAGAAGAGCACTGGTACGAACATCCCTCAACCACCAGGACAAACCTTTCCACCAACACGGGTCTCCAAGCACGACCTACACGTGTGTGGGCGTGTTGACTGTCTCCCTCAACCACGAGGAGGAGCCGACACGAGGGAGACTTGGCTCGGGACTCCGGGATCGCCAATTCCCGTACCTACCGCATTAGGTCCCTGGGGGGTCAGTCGAAGGGAAGATTATATATTTCGTACAAGAGTTTAGGCGTGTTCGATGAACGTGGGATACGCCATAAAGCTTACATCATCGTTGACTTCACCCAAGTAGATTTTGTAGGACTTCATTAAGTTTCTAACCTCCTTAAATTCCTTTAGCCGACGATAAAGAATATGCTTAACGATAGCGTAGAGTTTTGTTAGCGTTTTCCAATCTTCGATTAAAGATATGCTGACCGTCTCGATACATTGTCAAACACGTGATCGCTTAGGTCTAGATCTCACTTGACAGTTTCGTTTTTGGTATTACTGTTAATATTGGTAATGCACGTAATGATATGTTTCCAATCTGTTAAGTCGGTTAGGATATATCCGCGATCTTCATCACACTTTGCTATGGTGATGCACAATTCGTGAGGACGAGACTCCGACAATCCGACACTGGGAAACTTCTTCGGTGCGCGGTCCAGGAAACCTCTTCCTGTCACTACAGATGACTATAGAGATCCAGAGAAATAAACTAGGAACAAACACAATAAATGAAATTGGCATAAATAAATTAATAAACAGAGTAAATGAATTACTGTAACTTACTCTACCACACATGAGAGATACTTGAAAATGCTCACACACGTCTGCTATATTAGAACTGTATACCTCACATACATTTCTGAGGTAAGGCTGGAACTTGTTTACAATTTGTTCTCAATAACTTATTACAAGTTCCAACAACAAAGGCAATTTCAATATCAGATTGAAAAATAACCATGTGAAAACAGTAGAAAACACACACACACACACACACACACACACACACACACACACACACACACACACACACACATATTCATTCATTCATTCAAGCAGCTGGCGGCTGACTGAGGGTCAGCTCGATGTGTGTCATTCGTGTACCTGTCCTACACCGACTTAACCACTTAATGACAGGAAATGTGGGGTTTTTCAGGTTGGTGGTTTAAGATAATGTAGATGAAAAGAAGGGTAATGGCCGTAGCTCCTCATGGTAGCCAACTCGGGTGCAACGCTATGTTAGCACCGCTGGTGTGATAATTTTTAGAATGAGCTTAATTTAGAAAGTCTATTAAATTCAAACAGTAATAATTTTAAGGTTGTAATAAGAATTTTGTTGTTACCGGGTGTGCCCGCATGCCATGCGGGGAAGCCGATATAGCTTGTAGCGTCTTTCGTTTGTTCTATAGTTCCCTAGAGACCTAACCAGGGCGATCTGATGTTGAGGCAAACTCGCGTAGAATTTTGTGGCCCGGCGCCTAATGACATCTTCCACATAGTGGAGAGATGAGGCTTCATGAAGGTATCTCACGGGAAACCTCCAGCAAACAGAATAGATAGCCCTAAGACATCTATTTTGTACACGCTGAATTTGTCGCAGATTGGATCCTGCGGCCATGCCCCAGATCTCACAAGCGTAAAGCATGATTGGAGGAATTAAAACCTGAAAAAGGCGCAACTTAAGGGGTGTCGGCATTCCTGAGCGCATCGTGGGGTATAACGAAGCCGAAGCTCCGCATGCCCGATGAGTTACCTCCTGGATGTGACCCCGAAAAGTTAGTGCCTTGTCCAGCTTTACACCTAAGTATTTTAGAGAATTTGTCCACTCTAGCTTTCTGCCAGAATAATTAAAGGCGGGGAGGTTGGCGGGAAAGTGACGCTTAGTGAAGAGTATGGCTTGGCTTTTCTCTGGGTTGATAGACAATCGCCAAAGCCTACACCAATCATGAATGAGGCTTAAGTGTCGCTGTATTGGGTTGAAGGCTCTGCGTGCGTTTCTATTTGTGTTGTATAGTAACACGTCGTCCGCATATTGGGCTATGTTGACGTGTAGCTCCGTGGGGAGATCCGCCACATATACGCTAAAGAGTGTAGGGGATAAGAGAGAGCCTTCTGGGACGCCTCCTCTGATGGGTCGTCTGGTAGAAAGCTTTCCCGCCACAACAACTGTGAAATGTCTGTGTTTGAGGAATGAGTTTAAAATGTGTATCATGTGTGCAGGAAGTCCCAGGGTGATTAGTTTATGTAGGAAGACTGCATGCCAGGTGGTAGAGAAGGCCTTCTCGACATCCAGAGATACCGCCGCAGTGAATGCCTTTCCTGGAAACCCAGGGCAGCGGTCTCCATCAGACGGAGCAACTGCTGTGATGTCGAGTGCCCAGGACGAAAACCAAACTGATGGGGAGGAATAGCTTGAATGTCCCCCAGTAGGGGCGACAAGCGGGCTAAAACAAGCCTCTCGAAAACTTTCGAGAGGACTGACTGGAGGTTAACGGAGCGGCAACTGGCGGGGAGAACCGGATTTTTACCGGCCTTCAAAATGCAAATCACGCGAGCCTCCCTCCACTGCCGTGGAAAGTGGCCCACGGCGAGACACATGTTAAAAACCCGAGTAAGAAAAATCCGGCTTTGAATGGAAGATGGCGGAGCAAGATAGGTGTCAACCCATCAGGTCCCTACGCTTTTTTGGGATTTAGACGCCGGAGTGCGTCCTGGAGCTCACTGGGTCTAATGACAGGTAGTCGGTCCGCCTCAGCAAGAGGACGTCGAAGGTACTGACGAACCTCCCGCTTGACGGGGCCAGTGAAGTCTAGGTCCTGGGGGTCATCTCGTGGCCTCATGGTCCTCTCTAGGTAGTCGGCAAACACATTTGCTTCGGCTTGGGGTTCATACACCAGGTCATGGGTGCCTTGGATAGGGGTGGTTGGCACTCCTCCACGATTGCGGAGTCCTTTTGCAAGCCTCCACGCCTCGCCACTCTCACAATTCACTCGAGACTTTAGCTCCTCCCACGCGCGCACACGGTGCTCGCGTAGTCGAAGTCGGACCTCTCGGCGCAAGCGCGTGAGCAGAACCTGATTATGGCGAGTGCGGTGTCGCTGATAGAGTCTGCGAGCCGCCCAAGAGCGGCGAATCAGGAGATGGATGTCTAGCGGGATGACGTGAGGGTGTAGATGTGCTGGAGTGTGAACGGTGAGGTTACGAACAGTTCGTCCTACGATGGAGGTGAAGGAGGAGATCGCCGTCTCCAGGGTCGGTATGACCGTAATGTGTGGGTTAGGAGGTATGGAGTCATTTAAGAAGACCCGTACGCAATCCCAATCGACCTCACGGTTTTGAACAGTAAATTCATGACTGACAACCCGTAAGTTGACCTCAGCTACAACTGGGTTGTGGTCGGAAGGTAAGGCGCTTTGTGAATTGAGTGATAAGTGAAATGGAAAATGTTTGATGATTGCGAAGTCAATGACCGAAGGACGGCCTTGAATTCGCGGGAAATGAGTGGGTTGCTAGGGACCCTCAACTCTCAGTTGAGGATCTCCATCTATGATGCGGATGATTTCTCTGCCTCTTGCGTCTGTCCGGGGACCCGAATGCCAACGCGGGTGTTTAGCATTCAAATCCCCAGCCATAATGACGTTGGGATGTAGGGTGAGGATGGAGAAATAATCAGTGGCAATGAACTGGTGGCTAGGAGGGTGATTTGCAGACACTATCAGGACTTCGGAACCGCTCAGATTCACGCAGACGGCAGCGGCTTCAAGGGTTTGAAGAGCGGGAAGCTGGACAGGTTTAAAGACAACCCCCCTCCTCACAAAGATCGCCGTGCCGCCGCCACGACGGCCCACACGGTAGACCCTGAGGCAGTGGTAGCCGGAAATCCGGAAGGACATTTCAGGTCGGAGATGTGTTTCCGATACCAAGATGAGATCCAAAGCAAATGAGCTCGCGAAATGCAGGAGTTCATCTTGTTGACCATTGATGCCACTCGCATTCCAGAATGCGAATCTGAACGAGGTCAGAAACCTTGTTCGACCCGCCATTATGGCTCGCGCGGCTTACTGCGGACAACAAGAAAAGCGCCTCCATGACTATGACCATTCGGGCTGCAGAATCCGTGGTGTCGAAGAACCTCACCACCAGTTCACAGAGACGCCGGCCGTGGTTCTGCAGCAGTTGCTGCGACCATCCCAGCATCTCTGTGGCCTTTGTGGTGGGAGGAGAAACTTCTTTTGAAGTGGAAGCTGTGGTGGGAGAGGGGGATGTAGAAGTGTGCCTGGGCGCCGGCCTACCATTAACCCGTCCGTCCCTCAGCTGGCGATCGGGTTTGGGAGTGCCTTAGGTAGAAGTGTGTGCTTTGCCCGTGATGCCCTCGGCAAATCCGCAGGCTTGCGCGCCACCTCCGCAAAGGTAGGTACACCACGTGCTTTCTGAGTTGTACCAGAAGCAGCAGGCTGCACTGGTACAGCGGGGGCAGTTTTCAGCCTAGGGGATGATGGTGCTGGCGCCCTCCTAGAGGCTATCACAGCCTTCCTAGTCGGGCAGCCCCCGTAGCACGCATTGTGATTACCCTTGCAATTAGCGCAGGTGGGTACCTCAGTGATGGCACGCGGACAGACATCTTTGGTATGGGTGCCACCGCACCGTAAGCAGCGTGGGTTACGGTGGCAGAAGTTGTTGGAGTGGTTAAACCCCAGGCATCTGTAACATTGAGGGGGGCCTACAGAGCCCTTTGCTTGTTCCATCTGAAAACGGAGGTAGCAGATGGTTGTGACTCTGTCCAACCTGATTTCCGGGTCACTGGTTCGCTCCACCACTACAAGGAACAATGGGAGTGGGGATTGAGTTCCTTGGCGATCTGGAGCTGGCCTTGTCAGCTGCTTTATCACTCTGGGGGTGATACCCTGGCGGACGAGATCTGTCCTGATGTCTTCCACTGAAGCATCCACCGGGAACCCGCGAATAACCCGCGAAATATATGAATATATATATTCTTTGGAAGACATCTTTTCTCCTGTAAAATTATTTATTCGTTCAATATTCTCTTAACACATAATAAAGCTATAAGTTATGTTCATGTAGTTAAACAAGAATTAAATCTAAGTTGTATTTAAGGAATATACTTACAATTTATATTGAAGCTTCATAAATACTTACAGAGATTCTCTTGCACAACAAGATATTACAGGTGGAGCCATCTATGGAGTGCAAGACGAGGTTGCTAAAATGATACTTGCTGGTGACCAGTGAAGTTAACTTAAAGAAGGTTTTCTTTTTGTAATGGTATGTATTTATAGTTGTAAGTTAAAGAATTATGTTTACACTACTTTCATGTTTGGTAATCTTCATATGCTTTTCTTTATATCATTTTCTAAATCATTTCACATTCATACAATATTTCTTAAAAGTTTAAACTAATATTATCATCACTAAACATATTAATGATGTTCATTCTGCTTCCCTCCCACTCCTTCAATCACTATTTTACCCTCAATTGTTTTTCTTTTATTCTCGTTCCGTTTCAAATACAATTTTTATTAACTTCCAATGAGATTTGCTTCAGTTTGTACGAAACTAATATCTCTCTGGAAGCAGTGTAAGAATAGGACGACACAATTACAACAGCAACTATTCAACAACATAATGTATCTACAAGAGAGATATTTTGGAAATGCTGTCACACAGGACTACCTCACGTACATATTGTGATATGTGGAAAATATTTCCAAAACTTTAAAATATAACAATTGTGTTGGGACTGGTAGTGAGATTTCATTACGGAGTGGATTCGGTACGTAGCCCCCCCCCCCCCAAGTGGGGGCACCCCAGGTAGGAAGGTTGAGGCGAATGAGACAGAGGGCGGTCGATCCAAGAAGCCACGAGTGTCCATTGGGCAGGGTCCCTATAGTTTACTTGGATCGAGACTTCCCCCGACAGGTGAGCACAACGAACTCGCTCCCCCACTGCGGGAGGGCAACGTGCCCAGCAGCCGAGCCCTAATGGTCCCTGGCAGACGATCAGAGACCCAAAGATCCCTGGCTGGCGGTCACGAAATGGTCCTAGCAGAGGAGGGGAGACCGGCAACCGACCTACCGGAGGAGGAAGTAGTTTTCGTCGGAGCATGTCATCCTGCCATGCACCGCCGAGACACCTGGCGACATTTGTACCCTGAAAGAGACCACCGATGAGAGTTGATGTTACATAATATTGGAGATTTAATGGCGGGACAGTAAATTGGGGGGATGGAACTAACCAAACCAGCATTGACCTAGAGGCTCGGGAAATCCCCGAAAAAGAGCCCATGGGTCGGCCACGGGTATCGTACCCTGACATCCCGAATGCGGGCCACAGCCATCCCGCTCGGAACAATTGTGTTGCATTGCCATGATAACAAAGGGAAACTCGTCGTCGTTGCTGTTCGCGGACCGAGACAGGGCATAACCACAAAGTGGCGGGGTTTCAGAGGATCCATCCACATCAGCTATCGAGGTGCGAGCGCAGCGCACCCTTAACACTCGTACTACCACCGACGATATTAGAAGAACCGCGGGCCTAACTGCCGAGTTGTTCGGATTGAGTTGGACGCAATCAATGAGTTCAATACGGGGGCTGTGTATTCCCGATACCCGTGTGAGATCAGGTGCGCCTTCGGACGGGATTGAGGGAAGCCACGTACTAGGTAAGTTGTTCTAGATCACCAGGCGGCCCTACCGAATTTGTTCAGTAGATTTTGGGGTTGGCACGCGTAAGTGGCGTATCCACTTCCACCCCTCTTGTGTTTTGGAATAGATGAGAGGGGTTTGTTAGCTTCTAGGTTTACCCTATGGAAAGCCTCCCGGAGACGCCGTGCGTCGTTCGGGGATAGTTCCGTAAGTCTCTGGTTTGAGAGTGAGGTCAGTGTCAGCTGCCTGTGTCGACCCTATTTTTAATTGTGACTGTTGCAGGATGGCGGGTGAAAATCAGATGGTGGGTAGAAGGGAGGTAGCTCAGTAGCTCCCCAACGGCCACAGAGTCGGCTACAACGACCTTCGTTTACCACTGGTGGAAGAAATAATTTTGAAAGAGGAAATTTGTAAAATTGTTGAATGTCCAGGCTAAAAACTCGGGTAGGTAAATTTCGCTAAGCCTGGTGTAGTGCCCTTAGGGTTACGGGTATGGGCCACAAGATATGCGGGTCAGCCGGTATGGCTTTAGTCGGCGTTCTCGGGGAATATAGTACCTAGGGAGATAACCAGGGTGCTCTGGTGTGCTAGTAACTTGTCAAAGAACTTTGTGGTGTGGCGTCTATTGAGAGATAAGGCTCGTGGAGTTAACTCACGGGGAATGTTCTGTATACAGAATAGAATACCCGAACACAGCTATTCAGTACATGTTGAAGTAACACTCTAGTTAACAGATTGTTATTAACAGATTTGCCGTGTTCACAGAGATAGACTTCAAAACGTGTATTTTCAGTGAAATCTCAATATCAGATTGTTGGAAGGAATACAATGACTTATATACATGTTGTAGAGACCTCAACACATTTATTCGACTGTTTATTATAATAGACAAAAGCTGACAATGAATGAATATTAAATAGTCATTCTTTACCTTCCGGAATTTTTATAAGGGAAAAAAGAGAAGGAATAGAACGATACTAAATTAGTCAGTTCAAACTTCTTGTCAAATAATTTGTGTAACATCTCAACAACTGCTTCCTGACATTGAAGTATCACTGTTTGTATTCCCTCTCAACTTTGTGGTCCAATAATCCTTTACTCTATCATCATCAGTAATTCTTTTAGTCTTCTCAGATAAATATTCTTTAGTAACTCAACCCCAGCGACCGGAGATTAAAGGCACTTTCTTTTGTCTTTAGTTTGTCTTAAATTTAGTATTACTGACAGAGGAAACAATGAAAGAATTTCTGAAGTAAAGTTAAATAATAAGTTAATTTCATACAAAAGTGCACACACTTTTTAGGCTTGTGGATACAGGATAACTTAAAATGGAAAACTCATACAAATCATCTACTGAACAAATTAAGCAGGAATATATATATATATATATGGTCTAAGAATATTAAGACAAAATGTCAACCTTCGTGTACTTTTAATGTCCTATTATTCACGTATACATTCCATAATTAAATATGGAATAATATTTTGGGGTAATTCACCAGAAGCCAAAGATATATTTATTAAACAAAAACAAGCCATTCGAACTATAGAAAACAAAAGAATGCTATGCTCATGTAAGCCACTGTTCAAAAACATTTGTCATGTGTTTATATACTGGAGACAGCTTTATTTGTAAAAAGGAATAGATTTAACTTTCAAAACAACGGAAGTGTTGATATGCATTACACGAGGCATACACGTAACCTCAATCATAACTACAATGTTTAAGAATGGAGTACTGCATTCCTGTACAATAGTTTATAATTCCCTTCCTAATGACATCAAAAGCATAGATATCTACAACGTGTTTAAAGCTATCTTGTAGGAGCACAGGAAAGGAATAACCGCAATTTAACAAAACCAGATAGTCTCAGTAAGATCTTCTCAGCGATATTGTTGTAGACAAATGAGTGCTTAAGTCTTCTCCATTATGAAGTTTACGTAAAGTTAGTCTTCTGATAAACAAGTTGGCTACAACTGTTTATTTGTGAGTCAAGTTTCATTTTGAAATTAATACTTACAGCTAGCTACTTCTTAAACCTTCTGAGTCTCTCGTATTTCTGTTGTATATACAACGAAATGTGTAGTGACATTACTTCTGTAAACAGTTTAGTCCTTTTAGAAGATTGGGTTGAGCAAGAAATGTGACTATAATATTTTAACTTATCAGTATAAATACATATCATAACACTAGCGACCGTCCTTCAATTATATTCATTACTTACCAGGATGTATCATTTTACCAACCTTGTCTTTCTGTCCATAGATGGCTCTACGTGTAATATCGTGCAGCGTAGATGAATCTTTGTAGTTAGTCATGAAGATTTGCAATGATTTGTAATTACGTTCTTTAATTACGGACTAGATTTAATTGTTGATTAATTCTATGTGAATGAAAAGTAGCTGTCATATTTGCCAGAAGAATAATGAACGAATAAATAAGTTTACATGAGAAAGAAGGTTTCCTGATGTAAATATATATTCTCACGTCAATAAAACATTTGGATCGCTGACGACGTGTTTCTGTTCTGAGAGGACAAACACATTCTCAGAGCCTTCAACCCCATTCAAAGACATCTCCGCCTAACACAACAGTGGTGCCGGCGTTGGCGGATGTCCGTAAATCCGGACAAAAACCACGCCATACTTTTTACAAAGCGCCACACCCGCGCAGACTGCCCCAACTTCAGCTACCGAGGTCGAAGGATAGAGTGGTCTAACTCTGTCCAGTACCTTGGAGTCAACTTGGACAGAGGTTTAACTTTTCGCCGGCACATCAGGGACCTTTCGGCGAAGGTACAGGGAGCAATAGCCTCCCTGTACCCAATGCTGGGGTCTACCTCGATGCCAGTCCGCATGAAATTGTACCTCTTCCGAGCGCTGGTAATCCCGGTGATGCTATATGCCTGCGAGATCTGGGGCATGGCAGCAGACAGCTGTTTAGCATGGCTTCAACGTGCACAGAATAAAGGACTGCGGTCTATTTATTCTGTGGGACGTTATTTCCCTACCGGTTGCTCCACGAAGCATCGGGTCTTCCATACGTGGAGGATGAAATTAGGCACCGGGCTTCAAAATTATACGCAAGTTTACCATCTCACAGAAGCGCCCTTGTCAGATCACTGGGAAATTATGACCCCACTAGACGCCGATCTAGACTGCATCGGGTCCCCCGTATGGCATGCGGGCACCCTAGATAATACAGGAGCTGAACCTATCAGCAGCTAAAGCTGAGCTCCTCATAATTTTTCCAAGCTGTTTGGCATCTAAATTTCTCCCCAACTAAATTACAAAATATTTAAAAAAAACAAAATGGGTGCTAAGTACTGCATCCTCTCTTTCGACCCGAAGGTACCTTGGTAACCTCAAAATTAACTTCCAATCAAAAACCTACATCACCTTCATCCTACATCTTTCATTTATAATCCTACCTGCGGTAAAACCCTTAATGGGTGGGCACGCAGCAAAAACCTTCTGGCTGTATACAGCCAGCCAGCACGAGCGAGCGAGCATTTGGATCGTGAGGTTAGGTCACCGAAGGCCAAGCGCGCTGAGAGACTGGCTGCAGAGGGCGTGCCCTATGGCCGGTCCTGCCGTCGAACCCCTGCCAATGCTGGCAGAGGTCAGAATGTTGGGGTCCACGGAGACATGTTCCTCCGATAACTGTGGATGACTTCTCCGGGGCTTTTGGCTTCCTAAAAGAAGTCATGCCGACCCTGGCGCAGACGTGCACAGTGCGGAGGAACAAAAGCCGCTATATCTTCCAGGCTAAAGCGTGGAAGATTACAGCCTATTATTGCAGCACCTCAAGGAAAGAGGGATTTCCCACTTCACCTTTGGGCTAGAGAAAGTCCGTGATGTACGCCGGGTTATCCGCGGGTTGCCGGTGGATACCTCAGTGGAAGACATCAGCACAGATCTCGTCCGCCAGGGTATCACCCCCAGAGTGATAAAGCAGCTGACAAGGCCAGCTCCAGATCGCCAAGGAACTAAATCCCCCCTCCCACTGTTCCTTGTAGTGGTGGAGCGAACCAGTGACCCGGAAATTAACTTGGACGGAGTCACAACCATCTGCTACCTCCGGGTTCAAATGGAACCAGCAAAGGGCTCTGGCGGCCCCCCTCAATGTTACAGATGCCTGGGGTTTAACCACTCCAACAACTTCTGCCACCGTAACCCACGCTGCTTACGGTGCGGTGGCACCCATACCAAAGATGTCTGTCCGCGTGCCATCACTGAGGTACCCACCTGAGCTAATTGCAAGGGTGATCACATTGCGTGCTGCGGGGGCTGCGCCACTAGGAAGGCTGTCATAGCCTCTAGGAAGGCGCCAGCACCATTATTGGCTAGGCAGAAAACTGCCCCCACTGTACATGTGCAGCCTGCTGCTTCTGGTACAACTCAGAGAGCACGTGGTGTGCCTACCTTTGCGGAGGTGGTGCGCAAGCCTGCGGATTTGCCAAGGGTATAACGGGCAAAACACGCACGTCCACCTAAGGCTCAGAAACAGCCCCTAATACCACCCCCTCTGATAGAGCGCAGGGTAGACGTCCTGTCAGAGAGAAAGGGTCGGCTTCCGAGGCGTCGAGCGGGCGAGGTACTCCCAAACCCGATCTCCAGCTGAGGGACGAACGGGCTAATGGTCGGCCGGCGCCCAGGCACTCTTCAGCAACCCCCTCACCCACCAAAGCTTTCACTTCAAAAGAAGTTTCTCCTCCCAACACACAGGCCTCGGAGATGCTGGGATGGTTGCAGCAGCTGCTGCAGAACCACGGCCGGCGTCTCTGTGATCTGGTGGTGAGGTTCTTCGACACCACGGATTCTGCAGGCCGAATGGTCATTGCCATGGAGGCGCTTGCCATTTTGTCCGCAGCAAGCCGCGTGAGCCAGGATGGCGGGTCGAACTAAGTCTCTGTCCTCGTTCAGATTCGCATTCTGGAATGCGAGTGGCATCAATGGTCAACAAGATGAATTCCTGCATTTCGCGAGGTCATTTGCTTTGGATCTCATCTTGGTATCGGAAACACATCTCCGACCTGAAATGTCCTTCCAGATTTCCGGCTACCACTGCCTTAGGGTCGACCGTGTGGGCCATCGCGGCTGCGGCACGGCGATTTTTGTGAAGAGGGAGGTTGTCTTTAAACCTGTCCAGCTTCCCGCTCTTCAAACCCTTGAAGCCACTGCCGTCTGCGTGAATCTGGGCGGTTCCGAAGTCCTGATAGTGTCTGCATATTACCCTCCTAGCCAACAGTTCATTGCTTATGATTATCTGTTCAAACCACGCCCTACATCCCAACGTCATTATGGCTGGGGATTTGAATGCTAAACACCCGCGTTGGCATTCGGGTCCCCGGACAGACGCAAGAGGCAGAGAAATCATCCGCATCATAGATGGAGATCCTCAATTGAGAGTAGAGGGTCCCTGGCAACCCACTCATTTCCCGCGAATTCAAGGCCGTCCTTCGGTCATTGACTTCGCAATCATCAAACATTTTCCATTTCACTTATCACTCAATTCACAAAGCACCTTACATTCCGACCACAACCCAGTTGTGGCCGAGGTTAACTTACGGGTTGTCAGTCATGAATTCACGGTTCAAAACCGTGAGGTCGATTGGGATGGCGTCCGGGTCTGCTTAAATGACTCCATACCTCCTAACCCACACATTACAGACATACCGACCCTGGAGACGGCAATCTCCTCCTTCACCTCCATCGTAGGACGAACAGTTCGGAACCTCACCGTTCACACTCCAGCACCTCTACACCCTCACGTCATCCCGCGAGACATCCATCTTCTCATTCGTCGCTCTTGGGTGGCTCGCAGACTCTATCAGCGACACCGCACTCGCCATAATCAGGTTCTGCTCGCGCGCTTGCGCCGAGAGTTTCGACTTCGACTACGTGAGCACCGTGTGCGCTCGTGGGAGGAGTTGATGACTCGAGTGAATTTTGAGAATGGCGAGGCGTGGAGGCTTGCAAAAGGGCTCCGGAATCGTGGAGGAGTGCCAACCACCCCTATGCAAGGTACCCAAAACCTGGTATATGAACCCCAAGCCATAGCAAATGTGTTTGCCGACTACTTAGAGAGGACCATGAGGCCACGTGATGACCCCCAGGACCTAGACTTCACTGGCTGCATCAAGCGGGAGGTTCGTCAGTACCTTCGACGTCCTCTTGCTGAGGCGGACCGACTACCTGTCATTAGACCCAGTGAGCTCCAGGACGCACTCCGGCGTCTAAATCCCAAAAAAGCGTCGGGACCTGATGGGTTGACACCTATCATGCTCCGCCATCTTCCACTCAAAGCCGTTCTTTTTCTTACTCGGGTTTATAATATGTGTCTCGCCCTGGGCCACTTTCCACGTCAGTGGAGGGAGGCTCGGGTGATTTGCATTTTGAAGCCCGGTAAAAATCCGGCTCTCCCAGCCAGTTACCGCTCCATTAGCCTCCTGTCAGTCCTCTCGATAGTTTTCGAGAGGCTTGGTTTAGCCCGCTTGTCGCCCCTACTGGGGGTCATTAAAGCTATTCCCCCCATCAGTTTGGTTTTCGTCCTGGGCACTCGACATCACAGCAGTTGCTCCGTCTGGTGGAGGCCGCTGCCCTGGGTTTCCAGGAAAGGGCACTGCGGCGGTATCTCTGGTTGTCGAGAAGGCCTTCTCTACCACCTGACATGCAGGCCTCCTACACAAACTAATCACCCTGGGGCTTCCTGCACACATGATACACATTTTACACTCATTCCTCAAACACTGACATTTCACAGTTACTGTGGCGGGAAAACTATCTACCAGACGACCCATCAGAGGAGGTGTCCCAGAAGGCTCTGTCTTATCCCCTACACTCTTTAGCGTGTATGTGGCGGATCTCCCCACGGAGCTACACGTCAACATAGCCCAATATGCGGATGACGTGCTACTGTACAACACAAATAGAAACGCACGCAGAGCCTTCAACCCAATACAGCGACGCCTAAGCCTCATTCATGATTGGTGAAGGCTTTGGCGATTGTCTATCAACCCAGAGAAAAGCCAAGCCATACTCTTCACTAAGCGTCACTTTCCCGCCAACCTCCACGCCTTTAACTATTCTGGCAGAAGGATAGATTGGACAAATTCTCTAAATTACTTAGGTGTAAAGCTGGACAAGAGCCTAACTTTTCGGGATCACATCCAGGAGGTAGCTCATCGGGCATGCGGAGCTTCGGCTTCGTTATACCCCACGATGCGCTCAGGAATGCCGACACCCCTTAAGTTGCGCCTTTTTCAGGCTTTAATTCTTCCCATCATGCTTTATGCTTGTGAGATCTGGGGCATGGCCGCAGGATCCAATCTGCGACAAATTCAGCGTGTACAAAATAGATGTCTTAGGGCCATCTATTCTGTTTGCTGGAGGTTTCCCGTGAGATACCTTCATGAAGCCTCATCTCTCCACTATGTGGAAGATGTCATTAGGCGCCGGGCCACCAAATTCTACGCGAGTTTGCCTCAACATCAGAGCGCCCTGGTTAGGTCTCTAGGGAACTACAGAACAACCGAAAGACGCTACAAGCTATACCGGCTTCTCCGCATGGCATGCGGGCACACCCGGTAACAATAGAGTACTTATTTCAACCTAAAATTATTACTGTTTGAATTTAATAGACATTCTAAATTAAACTCTTCCTAAAAAATTATCACACCAGCGGTGCTAACATAGCGTTGCACCCGAGTTGGCTACCAAGAGGAGCTACGGCTACCTCCCTTCTTTTCATCTACATTATCTTAAACCACCAACCTGCAAAACCCCACATTTCCTGTCATTAAGTGGCTAAGTCCGTGTAGGACAGGTACACGAATGACACACATCGTGCTGACCCTCAGTCAGCCGCCAGCTGCTTGAATGAATGAATGAACATTTGGATATACATTCCGCATATTACAAATGTTTCTGAAGTGTAGAGTTTTAACACAGTAGTCTTGTGTAAGAGCATTTCCAAAATATCTCATGTTTTGTAGCAGCAAGTATATGAAGAGCTTGTAGCAATAATTCGTGTACTATGGTTTGACATTCTCCTCGTCGCTTATATTCTCTGATATTTATTTAATCTAGCGAGTTCCACTTCATTAATTTCTCCACTTTAATTAAACAAATTACAGGGGTGTTTTAATTATTTACTTGATGATAAATGAGAGAAACGTTTTCTGAAATTAACTAAACTTGTTTGTTGCCCTTATTATTCTGATTATATTTATATTTATTATTTATATTATATTTATATTTATATTTATTGCATACAATCAAATGACTTCAATAATACACAGACATACGAGGTATGTTCAATAAAGAATGATCACAATCTTTTGACAACGTACCTTTATTCATCCTCATAATGTTGATGGACCTTCTCAAAATAGAGTCCCCTGAATGCGATGTCCTTTTCCCAGCGTTTCTGTCAGTCTTCAAAGACATGCTGGAAACCATTTTTAAGAGATCCTTCAAAATCGCCTCCGCAGCCCTCACCACTGCTTCTGATGATGGATAATGTCTCCACGAAGGCGTTTCTTCAAGTTAGGGAATAGAAAAGAGTCACATGGGGCTAAATCCGGACTATAGCGAGGATGAGGGATGTGGACATTGATTTTTGTAAGATATTCAGCAACAAACATTGGCAATATGCGGCCGCGCTTTATCGTTGTGCAGCATCCAGCCTCCTTCATGAAAATGTGGTCTTTTGCTGCTGATATGGACTTGCAATTTATTCAGGACATACCTGTAGTGTTGTCCAGTTACTGATGTGTGTGCAGGTAGACTTTGCTGATAAACCATTCCATGAATATCTAAGTATGTGATGACCATAACTTTACCAGCAGAAGCAACCGCTTTTGCTTTTTCGGGGGTTGGTGATGAAGGAGATTTCCACACTGAGCTTTGCTGTTTGCTCTAAGGATCAAAATGATGTAGCCAAGTTTCATCAGCAGTGATTACGTTTGAAAGAAACTCCGTATCTTCCTCTAATATCAACTTTAACTGCAAGCAGACATGAACGCGAATGTCCTTTTGTTCGGGAATCAACAGACTTGGAACTCATCGCGCACAAACACGTTTTATTTGTAATGTTTCTGTCACCAACGTGTGGGTGGCACCCAATGAAATGTTCAGTATTTCAGAAAGTGATCTTAAGGTAATTCGTCGATCCTCTCTCACAATGGCAGCAGCAGTGTTGATGTTTTCTTCCGCAAGAGCAGTAACTGGAGCACCGGGTCCACCTTCCTCTGAAATTGATTGTCTCTACTCTTAAAACATTCTAAACCACCTGCGAGCTGTGCTGTAGGGAAGAACAGACTCTCCATAGACCTCCTGTAACATTGTATAGGCCCCAACTGCAGATATTGTTGAGATGAAAGCAGAATTTCAAAGTCGCATACTGTTCCTCGCGTGTTACCTCCATTGCAGTGATACTGAACGTGTCTGAACTTGTCTGTTCTCACAGGCGGGAACCAGGAGTACGAACAATGAAACTACTACGGCGTGTTTGTTTCACTTTAAGCTAACAGAATATAAGTTTGAATTTTAGTGCGAAAAATTATGACCGTAAAAAATTATGATCATTCTTTATTGAACAACCCTCGTATTTATTGCGGATGTTTACAGTCAGCTGTTCTGACAGGAATAGGTTTCTAAAAGCAATTGTACACGGCATAGAGCAGATATAAGCGACGCTCAGATGTCTCAAATTAATAACAAGTTATAGATCTGAAATTGCCCAAAAATAACCACAATTAAAGAGTCTCAAATTGTACGTTATAACGTGTAAGCAGACTTTACAGTTTATCTTCGAGTATGTGTTAGGATGCTGCAGTACCAATCTGGACCTTTGAGTTTAGCTGCTGATGGACTCACAAACGTGCCATTACCTCCTTAACTAAATCGATTTTATGACATCAAAGTGAACTAAAACTTATATTACCAATTAAAGCTTTGTATATAATTTCTGGGTGGAATGCAATACCTTTTGTACCTGCTATGTACATGATAGAATAAAGAAAAAGTGTAAGTATTTAAAATTCAAACCAATAATAAGTAACAGCCATCTCAGAAATAGCTGAGTGCTTTATTGTGATGTAGACTTTTTAAGTGAAGTAAGATTATCTGTATTAATACATAACAACAATATATACTCCATAAGGACGAGAATGTGTCTTATGACTGATACGGTAATGAAGATGGTGGTGGCGATCAAGGTTACCACAGCTCCACGTTGTAACGCCAATTTGATGCAAATATAATGGTAAGCAATGAGGTTTCTCTCAGGGTATGCGTGGATGTGTGTGAGAAGGAAATTCTACAACACTGGAATGCCCGTCTCCAAATTATTTATTCACTGCTTCTTTTCTAACCTCAAAATGGAAGCTGCCGACCGAGGGTTACCAATCTCGGTTTATAGTGACTGAATGCTAATTATATTTCTCGATAAATTTTGATGACCCGACAAATATTCAAGACAGAACAAGTAAACCGCTCTAATAGGCTTGACGTCTCAGAATCGGCTGCATGCCGAAGACTTTATAATGGCTTCCTAGCCGCGACCCCTCTCCATCGGCTAAACCCCGAAGAGTGCTAAACCACAACTGCGTGCGTGTATATATCTCCTAACTTTCCCTTTTCAAACTCTTTTACACAAACAAGGTCCTTTTGTGGCTGTTTTGTAAACGATCTATTCATATACGTCAAGTGACAATTCCTTTAGAAACCTTCTTTCATTCATGGCATTGGTATAACACTTTCCCCACTGAACTGACCTTGGCCTTGGTCGTCACAAAGAGCCAACATTCCTTCGACATCTATCACGACTGCTTCTGTCAAACCATAATTTCGGTATCATAACTTATCATTAAATTCCGGGAGCTAGTGACGTCATAACAGATATGTTTGGTTCAATTGAATGTGTGTAGGAGAGACATTTTGGTTGGCAAGTTATACATAAGGTCTATATAGCTACTTCGGCCAACAGCATAGTGATGGCAGCACGTGCAATATATGATCGCGGGGAAGAATAATATTGATTATTTATAAAGTTTCATAGAAAGTCGTAATTTTACTCATTAGGTACACTTTAAATTTGATTGTCCTTCAGTAACTTGACAACAATCAGTAGTTACAGAGTATACGAGAGAATATCTAACGAACAAACAATTATGTGTCAGAAAGGAATACTGCTAAATTAAATATATCTCAATGTATTTCACTGCAAATTGTCACTAGAATAATCCAATACATCTGAGCATTTTATCATATTTGTTGAAGCTTGTATCCAATTTTACAGTTTGGCCGGCCATTTTCCGTCTCTGACATGTTTCAAGAGGGGAAAGCAAGTTAATGCGGGTTTAGCGGGAATTTCAAGCACAGGAACAATGTGTAGTTTAAATATTTCACGTATTTTTATATTTCACGGACCAGTGGCCATATTATTATAATAGCGATAATAATAGGAGTTACGAACACTAAAATTCGGAATTCAGGCACGCAAAATATAGCAAAGAAAGTTCAACAGCGCAAGCAGTTAAGCCAAGTGGCTCAAACAAATTTAACCTGGCAACATGGTGTTGGGTTCGGAAGCCACGCCTAGCAGCATCACTGCTGATTGGCGCTAGCAGACAGTTTTAACTTCCTGACCACAACACCCGATGTAGAGACTCCCAGTACTACCAACAGATGCAGTTAGTGTGTGTGAAAGTTGTGAACGAAATATTCGAATAGAGTGATGTAATAAATATCTTGCATGATAATGAAATGGTAAGTTGTATTTCAGTGTTCGATAATTAATATAGCTTTCATTGTAAAGATAAACATGAGGATACGTTTTCAATTGCTCATTACTGTATTTTGGTACTATTAACTTCCGCTCTCAACCTTTTGCAATCGGAAAACGTCAGAGCAGGAGATACAACGGCCATAGTAGCTCAATGGTTAAGAGCGACTAGACGGAAACCAGGAGATCCGTGCTTCAAATCCCGGCCATGGCATTGAATTTTTCATTTTGACTACCTATCAAAAGCCTTAGTCTATATACGGCTAGTGTGAAAAAATCATTAATTTCCATCAATTAACTAAAAAAAAAGTTTGTTTTAAGTACCGAGGTCTGTAGATCATCTTTGTCTCCGAAAAAGTGTCATATGTATCAAATACACAGAAACATGGTGACAAGATGGGCTAAATAAAGGGATAACGTTAATGTTTTGAAAAAGTGCCAGATAACATAAGAATACGTGCAAAACAAGGAATGCTCAGAGGTATAATTAAGACAGGTATCCCACTTTTAATGTTTGAACACATTAATGGCCGATTTCGCCAACAGATGTTAAGATTTTACACGAGTTTAGCAAAAGTTAAAACAAACATTGCATTTCACCAGCAAATAATAGCGTAACACTCGTGTTTAATCTCTTGTTAAACTAACAAATCAAATTTCTATTGTTATGTCCTTAACAACTGTAAATAGTCAAGATGGCAGACGTGAACGCAGCTGTTGATGTCGATTTGCTATATTTAAGACCGTCTAAATGGCATTTGTAATAGAGTACGGCCTATGAGGAGAAATGATTTTGAGAAGCTATCAGAAGAAAATTTTCTACAGAGGCATAGACTGTTCAAACAAGTTGCTATGAAGGCTACTGCGGAAGTACAAGAGAGGTTAGAACATGCATCAAAAGCAATATGCCGATCTCGCCTTTACTTCAAGTATTAATAACTTTCCGATTTTATAATTCACTGCATTATGTCCACCTCCCGTCTGGAAACGTTCATGTCACTCGTCACTTGTCCTTCTTCGCTACTCGTTTTAAATTTACGTAATACTGAGTTAGAACTGCATCGAAAGGAATATGCCGATCTCGCCTTTGCTTCAAGTATTACAAGCTTTGCGATTTTATAAATCACTGAAACATGTGGGTAATACACTGTCTACCTCCCGTCTTGAAAGGTTCAAGTAACTCGTCACTTGTCCTACTTCGTTCCTCGTTTAAAATTTACGTAATACTGACAAGTTGTTTAGTGCTTCTAGTGGTGACATGCATATGAATTAAATTCGTTTCCAATATTTTCCCCGTGACATCTTTCTCATTTACATTCCCCGCATCCGTTCTCTTATTTTCCACGATATCCTTACAGTTCGTCACCAATTCAATTAACAATTCTTTCTCTATCGATGAGATTTGTCTCACGGCTTTATTTATGATTTTGTTCATCCGTCATGTTTCAGCTTGTGCAGACGAAAATGAAAACAAAAGCGCATCGCAGTACGTTCAGAAAATAATACGACTCATCCTTAGCCTTCTATAACTGTGATATTTACAAGTCTTTTGGCGTTAACACATGTTTGTTAACATTTTCAGAAACATTTTGGTGAAATGCAAGAGATTTAACATTAGTGTTAGCGCTGTAACAATTGTTACATTACATTTGTTAACGTCGATTTTAAGATCTGTTAAGGAAATCGGGAATAAAGATGACAAAGTTAGACTTTTTGAAAAAAAGGTTAGCTAGCACAGGCAATGAAAACAAGATGTAAATATTGAGATCAGTATAATTTCAGTCTTTTTTTATGTTTGTTTTCATTGACCAATTAAATGGTAGTTGTCTTGATATTGTTATCCATACTTTTAGATTTTCCAAATTTATTTAGACAGTTATAGAAACAGTAATTTGCCTATTTAAAGTTATTGTTTCAAATTCTGCATTTAACTTTTATTTTGAATGTATAATGTTTACAGTTTCTGTATGACTAGTAGTTAATATTATTAATCTTTTACCTAAAATCACTCATTCCTCTCAAACTACTTAATGATATGGCATAGAGTAATACTGTCATTACATTGACTTAATTGTTTTTTGTATTTTATTACGTGTTTGAGGTTCTTTGTCAAAGGTTTTTCCTTAACCTTAGGTATTGCCTGGGACAACTAATCTCATTAAGATTGAAATGCGTATTATACATAATACATAGCTAAAGTGTTATAATGTTATGTTAAACTTTCCATGTAATACAATGAATTATTCATGTTATTCATCAATTTAAACCCTTCAGCAATCTTTACAGTGTTATTACAGAACATTACATTAAAGTCTATTTGTAAAATATTCAAGTTTATCATTTCTGTTATTTATATCACTTTGTGCAACAGCTGAAGTTTTATGTTAGTGTCTCTGTTTTAAATGAAAACGTTTACTATGTTGTTCATATGATTTACAAATGTGTGTAATATTACACAGAATGTTTTGTTAAAGTTTCTTTGTAATTAAATGTTGCATCTCGTTTAAGTGCTTTGAGTTATATCTAGTATTGTTCTATATATTCTTTGTACTTGATTTAGTTGAATTACTCATGTTACTTAAGTAATTGTCATATTAATTTGTTCTATTAATGAGACAGAATAATAAAAGAAACGAGTAATTGTCAAAACAATATGATTATTCAAATTTTCCTTTCAAATACCACATTCTATTGTTAATTCCTTGACAGTTCATACAAAATTTTGAGGCAATTAAGGTGGAAAATAATACATGTGCCATACAGAAAATTCACTTAAAAGATTCAGCTGATTATGTTTCAATACTGTATTGCTACAGATTATATCAGATAATTATATAGAGCTCACGTAATTATCTTTGTGTGTCATCTGTAGTAATGCGGTATTGTCACAAACGACTGTATTAATTATTCTCTGGTGACTCAAGTAGTTGGTGTGACGTCACTCTCTCCCCTCCTTTATGACTAGATGAATAATCTTTAAGCGATAGACGCTCTCTCTGAAACTGCCGGCTGATGGGGCAGGATGATTTTGTAGGCAGCTCCGCTACTGGACAGGTAAACGGCCGTTATGGCCGCCTTTGTAAATCTGTTTGTTGTAGTAAATATTCTTATTAAGTGACTTCCACTTTTAATTAGCTTTACCCTACCTTTTTACCAATGAACCATTATAGAAAAGATCCAAACCTCTCACTAAAGCATGTAGTTCTGCTCTGGGTGTTTGCTCCCAAGTGTTCGACCTGACCACGTGTTCCTTAATTATTCACAAAGTAAGAACAGGTCCTCACATATTGGTGTTAGGCGCCATGTATAATGTCACCCAATTAGGGAAAGGGATGACCGGCGACCGCTGGAAGGACCCCGAGACAGGTGGGCCACGCCCACTCACCAGTCTCTGTCACTAACTGAGGGGGAAGGTTGGAAGAAGTGTCGCTTGCTCTGCCGGCCCCTTCCCTCTCTTCCACGGCCATCTGGAAACTTCGCTTGGGAACTAGAGAAGTCGAGAAAACGGCGATATTCCTATAAAAAGGGGCTGTTGCGAGCGAAGAGTCAGTCAGTTAGTCAGTGCTTGACGTGCTAGTGAAGTAGCGCCGTGTTAGTGGAAGAGAAGACCGTGCAACGGAAGAATTTGCGTAACTGTGTACGTGCTTCGGAAGGGTAACGGACGAACTGGTGAATCGTAATTGTGTGCATTACGTAATTTTGTGTAATTGGCAAGTGTTTAACTGTAAGTCGGTGGAAATAAAGAACATACTTGAGTTTGTGTAATTGGACTTTTCATTTCACGAACCCACAAAGTCACAGTTGGTGTCAGAAGTGCGACATAACACAATGGAGGCAGCATTAGAAAAGATTTTAGTTGAACTGAAAGAAATGAAGACGGCAAATGAAAACCTCGCTGCAAAAACAGAAGCGGCCAATAACAGCCTGGCCGCGAAGCTGGAGACTACAAATGACAACCTGGCCGCGGAACTGAAACAAATGAAGACGGCCAACGACAACATCACCGAGAAGATGGAAGAAATGAAGGCCGAGTTAACCACAGAAATGAGAGCAGCGAACGGCAGTCTGGCCAGGGAAATGAAGGCGATGAACGAGGCTCTCGCCGCAAAGTTTGAAGAACAGTTGGTCGGCGTAAAAGAACACGTCACAGAGTTAGGCGAGCGCGTCGAAGACCTGGCGAGCCGCGTTAATGAGCTGGAAGGAAAAGCCGACAGCAGCGTGAAGTCCCTGAACGCCATGTTGGAGGATGTCGTCGGCAGGAAGCTGAAGGGTTTGAAGGTCGACGCGCCCGGACGCGACACAGCATCTGCGCGCGTCAAACCTCCCAAGTATGACGGCGCGTCAACGTTTGAAGTCTTCCGCCGACAGTTCGACACAGTGGCCAGGCACAACGGATGGTCACTGGAGGAGGAGGCCACACAGTTAATAGCCAGCCTCCAGGGACGGGCCGCGGAAGTCCTAAAGGCGGTGCAGACAACGGCGGTGCCCAAGGACATCTGGGAGGCCCTGGAGGATCGTTTCGGGAACCACCGCTTAGCCGCAGCATACCGCAGCCAGCTAAAGGCAAGGTCACAGCAGCCGGGGGAGACGCTGCAGGACTTCGTCATAGCTATCGAGCAGCTGGCTAGCAAGGCCTTGGTTGACCTGCCACTGGAGTTCGTATCCCGGGAAGCCGCCTACAATTTTGTCGACGGAGTACGGGACACGGAGATTCGTCAGCGCCTAATGCTCGGGGAATATAAAACCATCCACGAGAAGCTGACAGCGGCATTAAGGATGGAGGCGGCCAAAATAACATCCCTCCCGACGTCGAGAACGAGGAGCGTCCGCTATGCCGGAGACAGAAGACCACCTGAGGGACGCCGGCGAACACCTAGTGACCTGTGTTGGGGGTGTGGACAGCCCGGACACCTGCAGAGAGACTGCCCACACCAGGAAGAGCAGGTGGAAGGACGAGTAAGGCCCGTCGTGGAGAGGGGCACGTCGGCGCCATCACCACCATCCCTTCTAGTGACACTGCGCGCCGTCAGCCGGCGTATGGATGACAGCCTCATCGCGGACGGTTGGATAAGAGGAAGGCCGTGCCGCGTGCTGGTGGACACCGGGGCGGCCGTGAACATCATCAGACCTGACGTGGTGAAGGGTTTGCCGACAAGGAAGTCAAGCCGGCCATACCAGCTTGTCACGGCATCGGGCGACACCTTGCCTGTGGAGAAGGAGGCCCTGCTGGAGCTGAACTTGGGACGGAGTGCCATGCGTCTGTGGGTGTTCGTCGCGAAGGTGGCTGAGGAGGTGATCCTGGGACTGGATGCCCTCAGGAGCCATGAGGCGACGGTCGACGTCGGCAAGAAGGTCCTGCGGCTTAACGGAGAAGAGGTTATACTCCGTCAACCCGAAGAGCGCCTTGGAATTTGCAGGGTCGTCTTGGACGAAGACGTGGTTGTTCCCGCGAGGAGCGAGGTGGTGGTGACGGCGCGACTGGAGGGCCAGAGAACCAGGAACATGATGCTGGACAAGAAGACGCCTGTAAACGGACTGTGTGTAGCCAGGGCATTGCTGCCGTGCCGAGAGGAGGTGCCGTGAGACTGCTAAATCCTACGGACGCCAATCACGACGTCCAGGCCGGGACGGAGTTGGGAATGTGCAAGCCCGTGGTGAGCGTAACAGCTATCGACGAGACCCAGGAGCCGGCGCTGAAGCAACACCTGGGGCCCCGGCTATAAGGCTTGGTGGAGAGGGCGGCCGACCACCTCACCACAGAACAGCTGGAGAAGGTTCGACAACTGCTAAGACGGTATCAGCGCGTCTTCAGCCAAGGTGATAGTGACTACGGCCGCACGGACAAAGTGCTTCACCGCATCGACACCGGAGACGCCCGGCCTATTCGGCAACCACATAGACGCGTTCCGCTGGCGAAGCAAGGGGCGGGACGAGACATGCTGGAGGAAATGAGATCCAGGGGAGTGATTGAAGAGTCTGACAGCCCTTGGTGTTCCCCTGTAGTCTTGGTGACGAAGAAGAACGGCGAGCTGCGCTTCTGCGTATTCTACAGAAAGCTGAACGCTGTCACCCGGAAGGACTGCTTTCCCTTACCCCGGATTGACGACACCCTGGACACGCTAGCTGGTGCACAGTGGTTCTCGACCCTGGACCTGAAGTCGGGCTACTGGCAGGTAGCTCTAGACCCAAGAGACAAGGAGAAGACCGCATTCTCGACAGGCCAAGGGCTCTGGCAGTTCACGGTTATGCCCTTTATCCTCTGCAACGCACCAGCTACCTTCCAGCGCCTTATGGAGTCAGTGATGAGAGGGCTGACTTACGATGCCTGCCTGCTATACCTGGACGACATCTTCATCGTCGGGAAGACTTTTGAAGATCACCTCGAGAACCTGAGTAAGGTGCTACAGAGACTGCAAGCGACCAACTTGAAGCTGAACGCGAAGAAGTGCCAGCTCTTCCGCAAGGAAGTTAACTACTTGGGGCACATGGTCTCAGCAACCGGAGTGGCCACAGACCCGGAGAAGACAAACGCCGTGAGAGATTGGCCTCGCCCAAGGGATAAGAAAGAGTTGCGCAGTTTCCTGGGGCTGTGCAACTATTACCGCCGCTTCATAAAGGGGTTCTCCAGCATCGCTAAACCCCTCACCCACCTGACAGAGGAACACTGGCCTAATGTGTGGACGGAGGACGCCGAAAACGCTTTCCAGCACCTAAAGGAGACCCTGTGCAGTGCTCCAATTTTGGGTTTCCCACAACCGGCTGGCGCCTTCATTGTGGACACCGACGCCAGCGACCATTGCATTGGAGGTGTCCTATCGCAGATCCAGGACGGTCATGAGCGGGTGATAGCCTACTACAGCAAGACGCTATCCAAGGCAGAGATGAACTACTGCGTCACCTGACGGGAGTTACTGGCGGTAGTAAAGACATTGGAGCACTTCCACAAGTACCTGTACGGTCAGCCATTCCACCTGAGGACTGACCATTCCGCGCTAACCTGGCTATTGAGCTTTAAGAACCTGGAAGGCCAGACAGCACGTTGGGTCCAGAGGCTACAGGAGTACGACTTCACCTCGGAACATCGTAGAGTGAAGAGCCACGGTAACGCTGACGCCATGTCCCGAAGACCCTGTCCGGAAGAGTGCGGCCAGTGTACAAGAGTGGAAGAGAAGGAGCGTGCCGCAGCAGTCCGAGTAGTCACGGCAGTGCCTGCGGATGGCTGGGATAGTGCAGGCCTGTTGAGGGAGCAGCTGGCGGACGCAGACTTGGGGCCACTCTTGAGGGAAGTGGAGGCAGGGACGAGACCAACCTGGGAGGACATCGCACCGAGGAGCGCCACCTACAAGTCGTACTGGGCCCAATGGGACTCGTTGAAGACCAGAGAGGGCGTGCTGTTCCGGGTATGGGAGTCACCCGATGGGAAGACGCAGAGAGAACAGTTGGTACTTCCCCGGAGTAAGGTCCTGGAAGTCTTGAAGGAAGTGCACGCCGGTGCTTCAGGAGGACACCTGGGAGCCAACCGAACGATTGACAAACTACGGCAGCGCTACTACTGGCTGAGACTCCGAGCTGATGCTGAGAGCTGGTGCCGTCAGTGTCACGTGTGCGCGGCGAGTCGCGGCCCCCAGACTAGGAGCCGGGGTCTCATGCAGCAGTACAACGTCGGAGCGCCATTCGAACGGATCGCCGTTGACATTGCTGGACCGTTCCCAGTTTCAGACCGAGGCAACAAGTACCTAATGGTGGTCGTGGACTACTTCACCAAGTGGCCGGAGGTGTATGCCATCCCAAACCAAGAGGCAAAGACAATCACAGACTGCCTCGTGGAGCAAATGTTCTGTCGATTTCGGGTGCCATTAGAGCTACCCAGTGACCAGGGTACCAACTTTGAGTCCAACCTAATGAAGGAGGCATTACAAAGGCTTGGGGTGAACAAGACCCGCACGACGCCTCTACATCCCCAGTCGGGTGGCATGGTCGAAAGATACATCAAGACCTTAGAGGAACACCTGAGGAAGGTCGTGGCCAGCCATCAGCGATATTGGGACGTCATGGTGCCACTGTTCTTGCTGGCCTACCGCTCGTCTACACACGACACAACTGGGATGACGCCAGCCAGCTTAATGTTCGGTCGAGAGTTACGCCTCACTCTTGACCTGGCTTTCGGAAGTCCTCCGGAGGCGAAGCAGCCGGTGACCGAGTAGGTGGAGAACCTGGTGGACCGCCTCCACGACATGCATGAGATGGCTCGCCAGAACATCCAGAAGGCGAGCGACCGCATGAAGACCAGATATGATAAGCAAGCCATCAGCCAAGTGTTCCAGCAAGGTGACCTGGTCTGGTTGTACCGTCCTACCCGGACCAAGGGACGCTGCCCGAAGCTCCAGCAGCCATGGCAAGGACCGTACCGGGTGGTGAAGAGGATTAACGACGTGGCCTACCGCATCCAGAAGGTTCCCCGAGGGAAGATGTTGGTGGTAAACCTGGATCGTCTAGCCCGCTACAATGGTGCTGATCGGGACGACCAGCTTTGAGGAGGGAGCAGTGTCACCCAATTAGGGAAAGCGATGACCGGCGACGGCTGGAAGGACCCCGAGACAGCTGGCTCACGCCCACTCATCAGTCTCTGTCACTAACTGAGGGGGAAGGTTGGAAGAAGTGTCGCTTGCGCTGCCGGCCCCTTCCCTCTCTTCCACGGCCATCTGGAAACTTCGCTTGGGAACTAGAGAAGTCGAGAAAACGGCGATATTCCTATAAAAAGGGGCTGTTGCGAGCGAAGGGTCAGTCAGTTAGTCAGTGCTTGACGTGCTAGTGAAGTAGCGCCGTGTTAGTGGAAGAGAAGACCGTGCAACGGAAGAATTTGCGTAATTGTGTACGTGCTTCGGAACGGTAACGGACGAACTGGTGAATCGTAATTGTGTACATTACGTAATTTTGTGTAATTGGCAAGTGTTTAACTGTAAGTCGGTGGAAATAAAGAACATTTTTGAGTGGTGAAATTGGACTTTTCATTTCACGAACCCACAAAGTCACAATAAATCTTTTTAAAGGTTCATTGTGAAAATTCAAATAAAAACAAATCTTTCGTGATATGCAGAAATTGTGTATAAAAAGTGTAAGACCAAGTGGAAAACACTTTTCTTACCCTATTCATAGAAGTAGTAGTTAAAGTAAACATTAAAAACTAATAAAAGTTCTATGTTAGTTAAGGAGTATGTTGTAACAACAAAACTACTCAATTGCTGAATTTAGAGTGTGAAACAAGTGAAAGTGTAAGTAGAAAACTTGACGTGTAAATGTTGCGTTTTTAAAGGAATTTATTTTTTGGTTCCAGTAGGTGAAACCTTTGCTATGCCTCTAACAACTTGAGGGATTCAGTTGTTAGTTCTGGCTTCATTTTAATATTTTTTTATATATTTTTTAATCCATATAGTAGTTCTGCATAAATGTGCCAGTGCCAAGTAGTAATTTTTCTTCCCATTTGTTGCTGTTCTTAGTAATTCAACTTGTGTACTGATTACAGATAATTATTTAGTTCGTCATGTCGAAGCGTACTAGGCGCCAGCCTAACTTACCAATGGAACCTTTGGTAGAGTCAGAACAAATCTCCAATTCTAGTGATTCTAGTGCTAATGTTCAGCTTGTGTCTACCCCAGGTCAAGCTATGGCTCCAATAATGCAAACATCTGTATTTAGGCCTGCAATTGAACCATCATATTTTATAAGTGCTTCTTCAGAATTACCTTGTGATTTTCTTAGAAACTTTGAAATGGTAGCCACAGCCAATGGCTGGAATGATGAAATGAAATTGAATTTTTCCCTTGTTACTTAAAAGAATCCTCTGCACAATGGTTCCAAATTTTTTGACATAGAAACCCACATCATAATTGGATAACTTTAGCTAGGAGTTTTCTTACAGATTTTCAAAATACAAATTCAGGAGATTTTCTAGGAATGAAGCATCACCAGACGGTGCAGTTAGACTCAGAACCTGTTATGAGTAATGGGTATGGTGTGTTACCTTTGTGTGATAGTATTAATCCATGTATGATACAAGCTGAACAAATTAAACATTTATTAAAAGGTTTAAAACCTCATTATGTGCAGACTCTGGTTCCCCTAAACCCAGAATCAATTGATGAGGTTCTAACTGTCATTCGTAGAGTAGATCATGCTCAGTTTTATCTACAAAGTCAACAGCACATGCTTACTCAAAATAATATAAATGCTACAGTTCAATCTTCCTTAACTCTCAACCAACCCTCAGTGCCACAACTGTTGCCACCCACTAGTACTACGGCTGCACCTTCTTTATCTATTACAGATTTAATTAGTAGAGTTGACTTGTTATGTACACATTTTAATCAGTTTTAGATACCACCACCAATGCCTGTACAGTCGATCCAGCCTCATTTACAGTCGCAGCGTAGTCAATCTTATGCATATGCTTCACGTTGTCCATATCAGAGCGATTCATCAGTTATCTCTTACAGATGTAACAGGAGAGGCCATATGGCAAGTGTGTGTCGCAGTCCCCTACCTCGCTCAAAAGACGACCAATGTCCAGCCTCAAAGGACCACACATATCAACATTACAGCAACGTTCCAGTCAGGCTTCTTCACACTCATCAATACAAGGGAATGTAGCTCCTGTATCACGTCTGATTTTAAATCTTACAGGTATAATCAATGATAAGGAAGTTAATATTCTACTGGATACAGGTAGTGCAGTCAGTATTTTAAATGTAGCTCATGTTACTGACATGTCTAAATTGCAACCTATTCAAATGATGTTGGGGACTGCTGGAAACAAATTTTTAGATGCACGCTATTGTATTGCCTTAGTATTTGTTATTCATAATTCTGTTTTTCAAGAAAACGTTTTGGTAGTTAAAGATTTAACACATGACCTCATTTTAGGTAATAATTTTCTCAATAAGCATGGTATAGTTATTGATTAAACTCAAAATTTAATTACAATGACCACTACTGAAGGTAACACTCTTGAAATGCCTATTCATCATGCCACTGCACCTTCTGCTGATATAGCCATTAACCCTTTGCAAAATGATAATTCTGATCAAGTAAATGTTGTTAAATATATTGTGGTGCAAGATGTAAAACTTCCCCCTTTAACAACTAGCTTTGTGACAATTAAACCTATGATACCGGTTATGAACAATGCTGTATTGGAACCCTCTGAATCTATTATGCAGGAAAAGCATATTTCTGTTCCCTCTCTGTTGTGTCAGTCTTCATCAGACGTGGTTATTCCAGTTCACAATAATACTGCAGTACCTCAAACATTATTTGCTAACACAGTATTAGCAAAAGCTTATCTTGTTGCTTTAGTGCAAAGTAATTCTATTGCTGGACCTGATGTTTTTATACTGAAAGCTCCCAATTTTGACTTTAATGTAAATAGTAAATTGTCTGATTCACAAAAAGCATAGCTGCATTCTTTACTTTTAAACTTTGAGAAGTTATTGCTCAACAAATAAAGGAAATCGAAGATGCTGGTATAATTCGAGAGTTGCAATCCCCTTGGGCTTCGCCAGTTGTTTTAGTCAAAAAGAAAGATGGTTTTATGAGATTTTGTGTTGATTATAGAAAATTAAATGCAGTAACTGAAACATCTTCATTTCCATTGCCACTTATTAATGATTTATTGACTTATTTGGGAGATGCAAAATGGATTCGCTCATTAGATCTTTTATCAGCATATATTCAAGTGCCAATTGGAGAAAATAGCAAGAAGTATTCTTCATTTGTCACTTTTCAAGGTCAGCTTGAATTTGAAAGATTATCATTTGGACTATTTGGATTATCATTTATCATTTGGATCATTTGGATCAATTTTTCATTTACATAGCTGTAAAGTTGCTAGGTGATCTTAAGTATATGAAAGCATTTGCTTATTTGGATGATATTATTGTATTTGCCAAAACATTTGAGGAATTATTAGGAAATTTAGAAGCTGTTTTTCAACGTTTAGAAAGTCATAATTTTAAACTTAAACCACAAAAGTGTTTTTTTTTTTTTGCTATGGAAAGAATTAAACTCTTGGGCTTTGAAGTTTCAAAGGATGGTCTTTCCCCTGATTCAGATAAAGTTGTTTCTATTCAAAAGCTACCAATTCCTAAAAATGTTAGGGATGTTAGGAAAGTTTTATGTCTTTTTAATTTTTTTAGAAAATTCATTAAAAACTATGTTATTATAGCTCAACCTCTGATACAATTGACTAGGAAAGCTCAACCTTTTATATGCGGTAGTGAACAGCAATTAGCATTTCAAGAGTGAAAACAATCTTTGATATCAGTTCCTGTCTTGGCCCATTATACTCCAGGTGCGTACACTGAGCTTCATTCTGATGCTAGCGGTCTAGGTGTTGCCTGTGTACTCTATCAAAAAATTGATAATGTATTGAAACCCATTGGTTATGCTTCCAGAACATTGTCAAAATATGAAAAAAATTATTATGTTCCAGAATTAGAAATTTTGGCAATTGATTTTGGCCTTACACATTTTCGTTTCTTTGTTTTTGGCTATAAAGTACCTATTGCTTCGGACCACCATTCCTTGTGCTATTTAAAGAATTTGAAAGATCAGACAGGCCAATTAGCTAGATGGAGTTTAAAACTGCCAGAATTTGGTTATACCATATGTTATAAATATTAAAAGCAGAAGCATTATTAACAGTGAGGTATTCTTCATATTTAAGTTTGAATTTATGAGTCACTATGTTTACACTCAGTCTTCACTTACTTGTTGTTGTATAATTGAAACGTTTTCAAGATCATTCGATCTCATCCTCAGCTGTTTGGTGACTAGATGAACCTTCCTCTTCTTCCACTACTATGGAGCTCCGATCGCTCTGCCATCTGGTGTTAGGGGCACTAAGTTTTAATACTTCATTTAATGCCGGGATTTCAAAATTTATAACTTCATCACGGTTTTTGTTTATGAATATTTTTTCCCAAATATCCAATTCTATGGGTGTACTTAAAGATTTTAACAGTTCAATGTTGTGGACAATGTTGTGGTTTTCTGTCCAAAAATGGTGTGAAACTGCAGATTTTTCTGTTTGTTTCAACTTAATGTTCCTCTGGTGTTCAGTTTCACACCATTTCTGGACAGAAAACCACAACATTGGCCACAACATTGAGCTGTTAAAATCTTTAAGTACACCCATAGAATTGGATATTTGGGAAAAAATATTCATAAACAAAAACCGTGATAAAGTTATAAATTTTGAAATCCCGGCATTAAATGAAGTATTAAAACTTAGTGCCCCTAACACCAGATGGCAGAGCGATCGGAGCTCCGTAGTAGTGGAAGAAGAGGAAGGTTCATCTAGTCACCAAACAGCTGAGGATGAGATCAAATGATCTTGAAAACGTTTCAATTATACAACAACAAGTAAGTGAAGACTGAGTGTAAACATAGTGATTCATAAATTCAAACTTAAATACCATATGTTATAAATCTGGAAAGAAACATCATAATGCAGATACTTTGTCTCGTTTTCCTGTGTTGCAACCTCAGGATACTGAATTAGAACAATTAGATGAGCTCAGTGCTTGTCTGTTGTATCCTGTTGAAGTTGCAGACCTACAAAACAAAGATCCTGCACTTATTCCCATCATTGATGCACTTAAACATTCTTCTTCTGCTCCTGCAAAATTTCAGAGACAAGCTTCCACCTATACACTCAAGTCTGGTGTCTTGTATAGAAAGAATGCTGGTTCTGCAGGTCCTCTACATTTATTAGTAATTCCAGAAGCTCTGAAGCATGAAATTTTATCATCATGAAATGTAAATCCCCTTTCGGGTCATTTAGGTTTGCTAAAACATTTGCAAAAATTCACTCTCGGTACTATTGGATTGGTATGAAGAAAGATATAGCACAGCCATTTCTTAATGTTGGGGTATTGATTTGTTAGGCCTTTTTCCAAATTCCACTTCTGCACATAAGTATATAATCATTGCAACAGAATATGCCTCCCGTTGGGTTGAATCTGCACCATTGTCCTCTGCTACAATTCTACAAGTTGATAAATTCATTTTACATAACATTATATGTCGTCATGGAGCTCCTGCTACTTTACTTTCTGTCGAGGTTCAGTCTTCCTTAGTGAAGTTACCTAAGAATTATTAAAATCTTTGTCTGTATCATATAACTTCACTAGTGCTTACCACCCAGGCTGCAATGGATTAACTGAAGGTTTTAATCAAACACTTTTGAATATGCTTAGTCATTTTGTTAATTCTAAACAGAAAAATTGGGATGTTATACTGCCTTTTGTAATTTTTTCATATAACTCCTCAGTCCAGGTTGCCACTAAATTTTCTCCCTTCTCTTTAATGTATGATCGAGAACACACTTTGCCTAATCAAGTTCAGTTGCAAGCCACCTCTAATAACCCTTTTGTGCGGTAAATTCTTCAAGATATCCAGAAGGCTCGTGAAGTTGCTATTTGTAATATCACTCAACAACCACTTAAGAAAAAGGTTTTGTATGATGCTTAACATAGAGGTGTTAAATTCAATGTTGGACAACTTCTAAAAGTTTTTACTCCCATTCCCAAAAAAAGGCAAATCTACTAAGCTGCTTCATAGGTATTTTGGACCACTTCAAATTATTAAACAAATTTCTCCTGTAACATATATCGTTGGTCGACCACAAGCCCCACATACTAAACATCAAAGTGTCCATGTTTCCATAATTGTCCCTTATTATGATCCTGTAGGCCCTTATAGGTTATAAATTTTCTCTTATGTTTCAAAGTTATATAACAAAATCCAACATAACAGATGCAATTTCATTTTATATGCTGTGGTTATTGTTTTGGGGCTTTACTAAAACTTATTTATTCTGTAGTAATCTTTTCCAATGTAATTTTTGTTTCAGGTATGTTATGTTTCAGTTATTAACGATAGTTTTTTTAAATCATGTGTTTAAATTTATGGTCTATCAGAATTATTATTTTCCCTGTTTGGCCTTGTCAACTTCTGTTTCATTATAAGTTTTGGTGTTCCATAATTTCTTAATTTAGGAATGGTAATGTCATATATTTTCTTTTCCTGTCTTAAAGTGAAAGTTGAATTTTGGCATAGTGTTATTTAAAGAAGTTTCTTTAGTAAATTTAGGTTTATTTTACTTTCACAAATAATGGGAATAACTTAAAAAGAAGTAAATTTGGGATGTTACTGTTAGGTTTTCTTGAGATGTTCCATAGTGTATGGATAACTTGGGGTTTTCTTTCCCGTGGGTTTATAATATATTTGCTAATGTTTGTTGTAGTAATTTCTGTTAGGCATCTTTGAATAAAGTTGCTTTCTTTTGGTTAGGATTTGGGTTAACAAAGAATTTGAAGGGAAGTTATGTCTAAATTACTATTCTGGAAGTTTGAGAAATTTCTGATTTTACTTGTCCTTTGTTTCACTCAACGTTTCTTTTAGGAGTAAATATGCTGTAATTTTTCTTTCCTTAATTCTTTTTATATTATTGCAGCTGTGTATGTAGTATCTTGATGGTTGCGGAAGAGTGCCTCAGGATTAATTATTGTTTGTGTGTACTGTGAAAATTATTTTGGCTTCAAGGATTTGCTGTTATGTACCCTTGAATGCAGTGTTAATATAGAGGAAGTAGTGTGAAGAAGTTTATGTGAAATTTTGCAAGGGAGCTGTTATGTGCCTGCAGAATAGATCATGTATGGTGTCAATGACCCTGTGTGGTACGTCAGTGTCGGGAGAGGTATAGAAGAATTTTTTTCTCTGTAATGAATGATTATTGCAACAGTGTCTGATGAATATTTTTTTTTCTTTACAGCTGAAGTGCTTTAGGAGAAGTTGGTGGACATCGTACAAGCTTAATCTGTAGTTTTTCTTTCACAATGATTATTTCCATCCTTTGATAATTAACCTAATTTATTAGTATACTTTTTCTAAATTTTCATTCTAGGAAAATTGAATGGTGTATCTTTATAAGGACCATCGTTTATATACTGTTGTTTATACAGTAATAATAGTTATGATTGCTCACGGACACTCATGTATCATTATCTGTATTCTGATGATAAAACATGGTTATGTGTTTGAAATAAAGGAGTTCTGGTAAAAGTATAGATGAAATTAAGCAAATGAGGTGTATTCTTTTTAATTATCTATGGTTAACATTTATCATACATCATGATGATTATTCTTATGTGCAGTCCTAGTAGGTAGGGCTTATCCCCCGCCCCTAGTTAGGAACAGGGATCCTAACCAGTTCTGGCTTCAATTTTTGATAGTATTTTTTGCTTTGTTTTTTTAAATCCACTTAGTAATTCTACATAAAGAGCCAAGAAGGCTGAAAAAGTGCTAACAGCCACTCAGTTGTAGCTTTAACGCAGTGCTGAAATGTAACCGTGAATGCCGTGAAGATAGATTTAACAGTATTTTTTGTGTGTATTTGTTAAGTTTTACAGGGTAAATGGGCCTTTAAGATGCATTGCTTGTCAGGAAGCTGATCGGTTCCTGATACAATGTTGAGATGTAATAATTTCTGGTATTCTATGTTATGCATGTTTATTAGTGTTTGGGATTTTACAGGCATGCTTGCATGTATTATTTGTATATGATAAAGTACTGTACATTGCATTATGTTGCATAAAGGGGGACATGTATATGTTTAATTAGTTATGTTAGCAGAAACAACTATGGCGTCATTATACAGTTGACTTATGCCATGGCTAAGAAAATCATTTTATTATTCAATGAGACATAGGAATAAATTTGGGTGAGATACTGACTGTACACTAAATGTACATTAAATGGAAGATTGTAAATGCAATGGAATGCTGTGTTCATCTTGCATTTGTAATCTTTTCAATATATTACTTCAAAATATTGTGTTAATGTCTGTATTTCAAATCAGTTCTTTTTTCCTCAGATGTGAAAGTCTTTTGCGATACACTTTATGATCCTGTGCTTTGTATTAATTGTCAATTTTTTTTGTCTTAGAACAAAAAAGTGATTACTAGTAAGCTTGCTTGTAATTTCTAAAATGTTAAATTTTTGTAAGTCAAATTTAGGTAGTGCGCACTACAATTTCTTTTTTCTTTTCAAGCTTACCCTTAATTAGGTTTATTTGTGGCCACACACATAGTTTTCATATTGTTAATATGTGCACATACATATTGCTGTTCTTTATTGTAATTTTAGGTTCATTTATTCAAAAGCTTTGATGTATTGTATTTGTAATCACAGCTTATTTTTGAATGTTTTGTATGTTATCTAATGTTATCTACTCAATTTGTATGTCACTTTCAATTACATGTCTTTGTCTCTGATACTCTTGTAAAATTGTTCTAGTTTGGTTAGTTGACTGTCATTAGGAGCACCAGCTATAATACATCTAGCCACTATTTACTGCAACTACAATAAACCCCAACTTCCTGCCAGGTTGCTAGCAACCTGTATGGTCATCCTCTACAGCACACTCACAATCGACATCTAAAGTGAGAGAAACACTGAGGATACATTTCTAGTAAATTCAAAATGTATATTTGATGTGTCATAAAATGTGTTGTGTTTAAGTACCGATGATCAGGTCTTCTTTTTCATACAGTCCAGCTTTTCTACTTCATTATTTAAATTTGTAGGAATTCTGTTTTTCTCTGTAGCTCAATCTAAGTTTGTTAATATACTGCCAATCCATAGGATTTGCCTATGTTTTGTTCTCTATACGTCTACAAGTTCCAACAAAAGATGCAAGCCAAGATATCAATACCATATAACCATGTTAAAACTGTAGAAAACACTTAGATATATATTTCGTTCAGAAGACATGTGTTCTCAAGTCCAATTACTTATTCGCTCAGTATTACGGTGACATATATTACAGGTACTGTCTATCTTAATATCATATGGATAAATAAAATCCAAGTCATAATTAATGAACATAATTACAACTTGTCTAAAACCTCTGTAAATAAATACAAACATTGTTGTGCACAAATCGATATTACAGGTGCTGCCATCTATGAACGTCAAGTCGAGGTTATATAAACAATGCAACCTGGCGGACAATCAATATAACTAAGAGATCGTCTCTTATCTAAAAGCATATACTTATAACGCTAAGTTGACATATTCCAACTACTTTCTCAAATCAGTCTTCTAAACAGACTTACCCGTTTACAGATGTAGCGTCATTACATATTTCGTTATGTACAGAATGATACTGAACTTAACCGAAATACTGTCAGAGCAAGAGGAGATATATTCAACAAGTAATTTGTAATAATCCCAGCATTAGCGTCATTAGCAAAACTGTATTTTATAGTACCTTATCAGATAGTGTGTATCATTAAATTTATAGAAAAGTTCTTATCATAACTGCCGTTCCTTACCTCATATTTCATGATATAATAGATTATTAACAAACTATTTATATTGGCGTAAGAATGTTTGCATAGGTTCGTGACAGGAAGAACCCCGAGTCTTTGTTTACATCAGTGAGAACTCTCCGTAATGCTGAGCCTGCAGACAGTGTGTACAATACGGAGTAGAGTTGACCGGTAAATATCGGAGTTGTTATGTCAGAGCAGTGTAAAAGGGAAAGGTTGTGTGTACATAGGAGAAATTACAAGCAGAGCAAGTTGGTGCCTGACACAGAGACATAAAGAAACATTAATAAGACGTAATTACATTGTGTAATTGTAAAAATAGAAGATGATTGTGAATAATAACTGGGTTGACAATTTTAGTAAGAAATTAAGGCAGTTAATTTTGGTCTTGTTGTTGTTGTGGCGATACAAGTAGGGATATAGAGACTCAAGGTCTTCAGTCACATGAATTAAGAGTTGGTGTATTGCAATAACTTTACGTGGTCAGGTCACACAAAATAAGCAACCTTCTCTTTGACAAAATATAAGCTTTTTGAAGTACTGACCAATATTAAGTAAATGGTTACAACAAATATTATTTCACATAATTGAGTACTTAACGTCATCTGCATTCTTTATGTTTTAAGAATTTGTCGATCTCTTACGAGTTACTAATTAAGTAAACGCCATTCAAAATGAGGACTACTTCAGAAGATATTTGTGAAAAAATAAAGAACCACGTTTAAATTGTTATAAAAATATATTAAACATTTTTAACCTAACCAAAATCCTTAGAGACGCTTTGAGAAAACCAAAATTTCCGAAAATGTTCGCATGTAACGAAGTTATGTGGGAGTTATAGATTTTGTAATCTTGCTGATTGGATGAACTTATATATCGTGTTTATTATTTAAACAAGATTTGTTTTGAGCTCGTCTTTTGCTTACGGTCACGCGTTAACATTTATTTGAGTTTAGTTTATTTTAATGAGATGTACACGACTCTGTAGTAATACTTTGTATGCTTTATCTATATTAATATTACAACGAGAATAAATCTATGTGTGGAAGTAAAAGACTACTCAACTACTCAATCCTTGATGGATAGAGTCAACATGAAAAATTCAATGCCATGGCCGGGATTTGAACCACGGATCTACTGGTTTCCGTCCAGTCGCTCTTAACCTTTGAGCTACCATGGCCAACGTGCCTTCCTGACATTAAATTCTCCAGTTGACTCGTATATTTCCCCGGTAGACCACTAGGGGCTCTCGCATCCGAGATACACCGTTCGTGGCGACTTACTATTGTAAGTACTTAAGTCCCAGGCTTCATCATTTAACTCTTATTTTAGTTAATTGACGGAAATTAATCATTTCTCCACACTAGCAGTATATAGGCTAAGATATTTGATGGATAGAGTCAACATGAAAAATTCAATGCCATGGCCGGGAGTTGAACCACGGATCTACTGGTTTCCGTCCTGTCGCTCTTAACCTTTGAGCTACCATGGCCAACGTGCCTTCCTGACATTAAATTCTCCAGTTGACTCGTATATTTCCCCGGTAGACCACTAGGGGCTCTCGCATCCGAGATACACCGTTCGTGGCGACTTACTATTGTAAGTACTTAAGTCCCAGGCTTCATCATTTAACTCATGTTGACTCTATCCATCAAATATCTTAGCCTATATACGGCTAGTGTGGAGAAATGATTAATTTCCGTCAATTAACTAAAATAATAAGAGTTAAATGATGAAGCCTGGGACTTAAGTACTTACAATAGTAAGTCGCCACAAACGGTGTATCTCGGATGCGAGAGCCCCTAGTGGTCTACCGGGGAAATATACGAGTCAACTGGAGAATTTAATGTCAGGAAGGCACGTTGGCCATGGTAGCTCAAAGGTTAAGAGCGACTGGACGGAAACCAGTAGATCCGTGGTTCAACTCCCGGCCATGGCATTGAATTTTTCATGTTGACTCTATCCATCAAATATCTTAGCCTATATACTGCTAGTGTGGAGAAATGATTAATTTTCGTCAATTAACTAAAATAATAAGAGTTAAATGATGAAGCCTGGGACTTAAGTACTTACAATAGTAAGTCGCCACGAACGGTGTATCTCGGATGCGAGAGCCCCTAGTGGTCTACCGGGGAAATATACGAGTCAACTGGAGAATTTAATGTCAGGAAGGCACGTTGGCCATGGTAGCTTAAAGGTTAAGAGCGACTGGACGGAAACCAGTAGATCCGTGGTTCAACTCCCGGCCATGGCATTGAATTTTTCATGTTGACTCTATCCATCAAATATCTTAGCCTAGATACTGCTAGTGTGTAGAAATGATTAATTTCCGTCAATTAACTAAAATACTCAATCCTTGTTGTTGATACTGAACAACTCTGTTCTTCCACAGAGACAGACATTCAACTGTCATTTATTTAGTAAGAGTTGGTAACTATGTAATATTTCACACTTAAATTTGTATGATCATACACTGGCACACGTCATATTTATATTTCTTCACATACTTATCTCAAGTAATATAAGAATAAAATAAAACAAATAATTTGTGCTTTTTTACATCATTTACAGTTTGCGAGGTATTCGTTAATTTTAGATTACGTCTTACCATTGATTTACATCTTTAAAATGTTAAGTACCTTCTTGTATTTCTCTTGATGTCATGGTAACCTTATATAATATAAAATTCAGCAAACAGCGGTCTACTTGTTAAACATTTGACTATCACTTCAGTCTCTTATATTTCTGTTGTATATACAAATGTGTAATGAAGCTACTTTACTTCTGTAAACGGTCTAGTCTTTGTAAAAGACTGCCTTGAGAATATAATATGTCAACTTAGTGTTAAAAACATGTTTTTAGATAAAGGATAATGTCTTAATTATATTGATGACCACCAAGATGCATTCCTTTAACAACTTCGTCTTGCTGTTGATAGATGGCTCTATCAGTAATATTGATTAGCGTAGAAGTATAAGTATATTTGTTTATAAAGTCTTATCATAAAATGTAATTATTTATTTTAAATATGTTATAGATTTAATTTATATGTGTGACATAAAACAAGTTACAGCTTTAATATAAGTTAAGACAGTAATTGAACGAATTGTAGTCAGAAAAGAAGCCTTCTAAAAGTTATACATCTTCACATTTTTTTTTTTTGTTTTGAAAATTGCCATATGACACTGATAAGTGCATATATGGCAGACTTCCCAACTGAGCCGCGCGTCGAAATGGCACAATATGCTGACGACGTGCTGCTCTTCTACAAAGACAGACACATTCGCAGAGCCTTCAACCCAATCCAAAGACACCTCCGTCTCACACAAGAGTGGTGCAGGCGTTGGCGGATGTCCGTTAATCCGGACAAAAGCCACGCTATTCTATTCACCAAGCGCCACACCCCCGCAGACTGCCCTGATTTCCATTTTAGAGGCCGAAGGATAGAATGGGTACCCTCTATCAAATACCTGGGAGTAGAGGTAGACAAGGGTCTGACTTTCCGTCGACACATCAGGGAACTCTCGGCGAGGGTTCAGGGAGCTATTGCTTCCCTGCATCCTATGCTGGGTTCTCGATCGATGCCAGTCCGCGTAAAGCTATACCTTTTTCGAGCTCTTATAGTCCCGTTGATGCTATACGCCTGCGAGGTCTGGGGCATGGCCGCAGATTCCTGGCTGGCATATCTTCAACGCGCTCAGAGTAGAGTATTTAGGTCCATCTGTTCAGTAGGCCGATTCTTCCCAGTAAGGTTCCTCTATGAAGCCTCGGGTGTTCCATTCGTGGAAGATGAAATTAGACGTCGGGCTACAAAATTATACGAACAGTTACCTTTGCACAGAAGTGCCCTGGTTCGGTCTACTTGTTTAATATGATCCAACCGGACGTCGTCGCCGACTATTCCGGGTCCCCCGCATGACTTGCAGGCATCCGAGGTAACCACGGAGCATTTCCAGCAGCAGCAAAAGCTGAGCTCCCACAATCTACCAAGAGTTGTTGGTCTCAAAATTAACAAAAATCAATTAAAAATAAAAAATAAATCCTTCAACGCCAGGGTGCTAAAGGAAAGCATTCTATCCTTCTAAAGGAGTACTAACCTCGAAATCAATCCACCATCCTCAAACAAAAACAGCCATCCTAAAACATCCCGAAAAGAAAATCCTATCTGTGGTTAAACCCTATCCTGGGTGGGCACACAGAAACAATCTTCGGGCTAACACAGCCTGCCAGTACCTGCGATGCGATTGCCATATGGTTATATTAGCAATTATAATTCTCTTAGAAATTTTAAGTGACTAATTATAATGAACAAAGCATTCAGAGGTAGTTTCCTTATTTCACACATCTACGTGACTTACACCGCTTTATCACAGAATGAGAGCATTTGTAGCTCTCCGTGTAAGAGGAGGTCGTTCCAGATGAATTACTTGCAATAGTTTATGTTTGGAGATTTCTATCGCCACTCGTATATTTTGTGTTCGTTTCCAAATTTCATTGATATTAGTTTTTGCACTCGTGTCTAAAAATGAGTTATTATTACACACAAGGGTGTAGCCGAGATAGGAGAAATGACAACAAGAGATTTTAGTTTGTCACCCGAAAATAGAGGCGCTGGCATACTGGATGACGAAGGCGATTGGCTGATTCAAGTTATGCTAGTGGCTTGACCATCTTGAAACTGTCAGTGAGGAAGAAGGTATGTTCCTGTAGAAGAAAGAGAATTTGATAAATCGTCTCGTGACCTTGGCTACTTACTCCAGGTAAACGGAAATGAGAATAATCAGATATTTGTGTTTAAAATTGTCATTATTATTGGAGGTCCACTGTGAATAGCTGTTGTTGCTATAACACGTGATATAATGGATTGCTGTGAAAACCATTCACGGAGAAATAAAAGCTTATTGACATTACATTACTTTGATTTTATTTTCAGATACAAAACTCAAGAAGTGAATGTTCCAATATTGAAACTGAACCTCGTTGGAGATTTCAATCATGTTCCGTCACTTGCTAACTTAACCTCCAAGTTAACATACGTCAGTGAGAATGTGATGCTACTTTTACAAAACCTACACAATCAGTTATATGAATTTCTGGATAATTTTGGTCATACTAGTTCTCTGTAGGAACGTTTTATCTCAGATTTCAAAGTGCCAGATAACATAAGACTATCTGTAAAACATGGAACGTACATAGATATAGTTAAGACATGTGTTCCAGTTCTAATTTATAAATACATTAAAGATAAGAAAAATAACATTTGTGATAAAAGAACGGCTACCACAGGCCATGACAAAAACATGAAAATATTCAGACCTGTATCATTTCAGTCCTTTCTTGTATTTGTTTTTGTTGAACTATTATATGTTAGTTGTTTTTGTATTGTGGTCCAGATTTTAAAATACATAATGATTTGAGATTTATTTAGACATATATAAAAGCAGTAATTTGTCTAATTAAAGTTATTTCTTCAAATACTGCAATTAACACTCACTTTTGTTTTTAATGTTTACAGTTTCTGGATGACCAGTAGTTAATATTAATCTTTTACCTAAAATCAGTCATTCCTCTCAAACTGCTTAATGATATGGTATAGTGTAACACTGTCATTACATTGGCTTAATCACTTTTTGTAGTTTTATTTGTGTATTGTTAATTCCTTGAAAGTCCATACAAAATTTTGAAGTAATTGAAGTAGAAAATATGTACAGGTGCCATGTAGAAAACTCACTGCAAGACTCAGCTGATCATGTTCTAACACTGTATTGCTACAGATTTTATAAGATAATTATGTGATATGTTAGAAAATGCTTCAACTTTGAAACTGCCGTCAGAACTCTCAAAGCTCACGTAATGATCTTTGTACGTCATCTGTAATAATTGAATCTGACAATTATATTTAGTTTTATTTTTGTTCGAACTTGTATCGTATTTTAATGAATGCACCTCATTTTGAACTGTACTTGTTACTTGCAGCTACAAAAGTCTCTCAAATTGTGACAAGAGCACAATTATATTTCTTATTTCTTCTCCTGTGGTGTCTTTGAAGTTGACCCAGTTATGTATGGTAGCTTTGTTCTGTCAATTGAGATGAGGACCTCCTGTCTGTTTGAATGACGTAAATGTGAAATAAAAACAGAAGGGTAAACACATAAATGTTCAAAGCTCTGTAACTTTTCAAGTATTATATAGCTTTTAACTGTCTGAAAGTATATAGCTTTTCATTTGTTAAATACTTTTGAACATCGATTGAGTTGTTTTGGTTATCAACTCAGACACCTTTCAAAGTTATAAAACTAAAATCTTTCAAAGTTATAATTGTCAGTGTTTCTATTAATACAAAGTCATATTTGTGTAATATTCTGTGTCGTGTTTTCTAGGAACAATCCGGTAATAAGTATAAAATCTTGTTCTACCAAAAGTTCTTGTTATAACATACAATTAAAGTCAATTTAATATTGTACGCAGAGTGAGCAATTTCCGAGATATTCCTTGTTATTAGTTTCAATATGCCAACAGTAATCTTTTCTTAAATGAGATGTAGTTATTTATTTTTGTCTTGGACTTGCAAATAATATGGAATGTCAGAACGAAGAGCAGTTGAAACATTTGACAGTCGCATTCCCTAATACAAATGTCTTCGTGTCAGTACAGCTGACTATAGAGATCATAACAACTAAGGCAACAATTAAGTTTAGTTAATTTAGCAAATGTTCTTGTCATTTAACATTAGCTAAATGGATAAATAAACTCCTGTAATAATAATTTGTTTAATTATGAGTGGGGAAAGTAATGTGAGTGATATTGTTAACATTAAATGAATATATTAGTGTATGAGCGACAAGGGCAATGACTAAACATAGTAAATTATTAGAATTATTACAACAAACCATTGATAAACGTGCTCCTCCTAAAGAGATATTTTGAAAACGCTCTGACACACGTCCGCTGTTTTAAAACTGTATACCTCACTTACATTTGAGAGATGCACTTCCAAATGAAATGAACGTTTCAACAAAAGTGTAGAAAGGTTTGGTTTATTGGCATAGAAGCATGGTAAAACTTACAAACTCAACTCAACTCGATGCTGGCAGACTGTTTGGAACAGCCCGAAGGGTGGTCAAATCGTGTACCTGCTCTGGGAAGAGCTTAACCACGTAGTGGCGGGATGTGGATGTTGCAGAATGACGGGTGTATATTAAGTGGGGTTAGTGTAGGGAGGTAGCTTTCTGCTCCTCAGGGAATGATGAACCGGGTGCTACGGACAGTGAGCACCGGTGGTGGGTTAGTTAATAAACTAGGAAGAAGGTATGTATAATTTTGAATATTCCAGAATAAAAATTTTGGATTAGCTGAAATTTAATTTAGGTTGGAATGGAGATCATGTGGTTACCGGTAGTGACCGCAAGACATGCGGGGTAACCGGTATCGCTTTAAGCGACGCTCACGAGGAACATAATCCCCAAGGGATCTGACGAGGGCGCTTTGATGTTGGGGCAAACCCTCGAAGAATTTTGTCGCCCGGCGCCTAATTTCATCCTCCACATATCGGAGGGATGAAGCCTCGTGAAGTAATCTCACGGGAACCTTGTGCAAACAGAATAAATAATCCGAAGACATTTATTCTATGCACGTTGGAATTTATGTTTATATCATTCATTCATTCACTCATTCAAGCAGCTGGTGGCTGACTGAGGGTCAGCACGATGTGTGTCATTCGTGTACCTGTCCTACACGGACTTAACCGCTTAATGACAGGAAATGTGGGGTTTTGCAGGTTGGTGGTTTAAGATAATGTAGATGAAAAGAAGAGAGGTAGCCGTAGCTCCTCATGGTACCCAACTCGGGTGCAACGCTATGTTAGCACCGCTGGTGTGATAAATTTTAGGAAGAGTTTAATTTAGAAAGCCTATTAAATTCAAACAGTAATAATTTTAGGTTGAAATAAGAAATCTATTGTTACCGGGTGTGCCCGCATGCCATGCGGGGAAGCCGGTATAGCTTGTAGCGTCTTTCGGTTGTTCTGTAGTTCCCTAGAGACCTAACCAGGGCGCTCTGATGCTGAGGGAAACTCGCGTAGAATATTGTAGCCCGGCGCCTAATGACATCTTCCACATAGTGGAGAGATGAGGCGTCATGAAGGTATCTCACGGGAAACCTCCAGCAAATAGAATAGATGGCCCTAAGACATATAGATATATTCTTTGGAAGACAGCCTTTCTCCTGTACAATTATTTATTCCTTCAATATTCTCTTAACATATAATAAAGCTATAAGTTATGTTCATGTAATTAAACAACAATGAAATATAAGTTGTATTTATGGAACATACTTACAATTTATATTGAAGCTTTATAAATAATTACAGCGATTCTGTTGCACAACAAGATATTACAGGTGGAGCCATCTATGGAGTGCAAGACGAGGTTGCTAAAATTTTACTTGCTGCTGAATAGTGAAGTTAACTTAAAGAAGGGTTTCTTTTAGTAATGGTATGTATTTATAATTGTAAGTTAAAGAATTATGTTTACACTACTTTCATGTTTGGTAATCTTCATATGCTTTTCTTTATATAATTTTATAAATAATTTAACATTCATACAATATTTCTTTAAAGCTTAAACTAATTTTATCATCACTAAACATATTAATGATGTTCATTTTGCTTCGCTCCCACTCCTTCAATCACTATTTTACCCTCAATTGTTTTTTATTCTCATTCCGTTTCAAATACAATTTTTATGAACTTCCAATGAGATTTGATGTAAAATAATTGCTTCAGATTGTACGAAACTAATATCTCTCTGGAAGCAGTGTAAGAATAGAAGGACACAATTACAACAGCAACTAGTCAACAACATAATGTATCTACAAGAGAGATACTTTGGAAATGCTGTCACACAGGACTACATCACGTACATATGGTGAGATGTGGAAAACACTTCCAAAAGTTTAAAAAATAACAATTGTGTTGGGACTGGCAGTGAGAGTTCATTACGGAGAGGATTCGGTACGTAGGTCACCATGCTGGGCCCTTTGTGCCTATGCCCCCAAGTGGAGCACCCCCGGGAGGAAGGATGAGGCGAAGGAGACAGAGGGTGGTCGATCCAAGAAGCCACGAGAGTACAGAGAGCTGGGTCCTTTAGTTTACTTGGATAGAGACTTCCCCCGACAAGCCAGGACAACGAACTCGCTCCCCTAAAGCGGGACAGCAACGACCTAGCAGCCAAGTCCCAAGGGTCCCTGGCTGGCTGTCACGAAATGGTCCCAGCAGAAGAGCGGAGACCGGCAACCGACCTACCGGAGGAGGAAGTGGATTACTCAGAGCATATCATCCTTCCATGCACCGCCGAGACACCTGGCGACATTTGTACCCTGAAAGAAACCACCAGATGAGAGTTGGTGTTAAATAATATTGGAGATTTAATGGAGGGACAGTAAATTAGGGGGATGGAACTAACCAACCCAGCATTGACCTAGAGACTCGGGAAAACCCCGAAAAAACACATGGGTCGGCCACGGGTATCGTACCCTGACATCCCGAATGCGGTCCACAGACATCCCGCTCGGAACAATTGTGTTGCATTACCATTATGACAATGCGAAACTCGTCGACGTTGCTGTTCGCGGACTGAGGAACAGCCCGAGATAGGGCACAACCACGAAGTGGCGGGGTGTCAGAGGATCCATCCCCATCAGCTATCGAGGTGCGAGCGCAGCGCACCCTTAACACTCGCACTACCTCCGACGTTACTAGAAGAACCGCGGGCCTAACTGCCGAGTTGTTCGGATTGAGTTGGACGCAATGAATGAGTTCAATTCGGGGGCGGTGTGTTCCCGATGCCCGTGTGAGATCAGGTGCGTCTTCGGACGGGGTTGAGGGAAGCCATATATTCCCGCGTACTACAGAAGGTGTGCTAGATCACCAGGTGGCCCCACCGAGATTGTTGAGTAGATTTTGGGGTTGGCACGCGTATCCACTTCCACCCCTCTTGTGTTTTGTAATAGATGAGAGGGGGTTTGTTAGCTTCTAGGTTTACCCTATGGAAAGCCTCCCGGAGACCCCGGGCGTCGTTCGGGGATAGTTCCGTAAGTCTCTGGTTTGAGAGGAAGGTCAGCGATAGCTGTCTGTGTCGACCCTATTGTTAATCGTGACTGTTGCAGGTTGGCGGGTGAAAAACAGACGGTGGGTAGAAGGGAGGTAGCTTAGCAGCTCCTCAACGGACACAGAGTCGGCTACAACGGCCTTCGTTTACCACTGGTGGAAGAAATAATTTTGAAAGAGGAAATGTGTAAAATTGTTGATTGTCCAGGTTAAAAACTCGGGTAGGTAAATTTCGTTAAGCCTGGTGTAGTGCCCTTAGGGTTACTGGTATGGGCCACAAGATATGCGGGACGTCCAGTATGGATTTAGTCGGCGTTCTCGGGGAATATAGTACGTAGGCAGATAACCAGGGTGCTCTGGTGTGCTAGTAACTTGTCAAAGAATTTTGTGGTCCGGCGTCTAATTTCATCTTCCACGTAGTTGAGATATAAGGCTCGTGGAGTTAACTCACGGGGAATGTTCTGTATACAGAATAGATTACCCGAACACAACTATTCAGTACATGTTGAAGTAACAGTCTAGTTAACAGATTGGTATTAACAGATTTGCCATTTTCACACAGATAGACTTCAAAACGTGTATTTTCAGTGAAATCTCAATATCAGATTGTTGGAAGGAATACAATATCTTCTGTACATGTTGTAGAGACCTCAACACATTTATTCGACTGTTTATTATAATAGACAAAAGCTATCAATGAATGGATATTAAAATAATCATTCTATATCTTCTGGAATTTTCATAAGGGAAAAAAGAGAAAGAATAGAGTGATACTAAATTAGTCAGTTTACACTTCTTGTCAAATAATTTGTGTAACATCTCAACAACTGCTTCCTGACATTGAAGTATCATTGTTTGTATTCCCTCTCAACTTTGTGGTCTAATAATCCTTTACTCTATCATCATTAGTAATTCTTTTAGTCTTCTCAGCTAAATATTCTTTGGTAAATCAACTCCAGCGACCGAAGATTAAAGGATCCTTCATTTGTCTTTAGTTTGTCTTACATTTAGTATTACTGACAGAGAAAACAATGAAAGTATTCCTGAGGTAAAATTAAATAATAAGTTAATTTCATACAAATGTGAAACAAACTTTTTAGGCTTGTGGATACAGGATAACTTAAAATGGAAAACTCATACAAATCTTCTACTAACCAAATTAAGCAGGAATATATATGCTCTAAGACAGGTGAAATTATACACACTATTAATCTATTATGTTAAATTGACGTGCATTTTATTTAACAATTACTAATAGACATTGCTATTATATAATATTGTTGCATTCCTATAGCAGACAGCTATCTCTCAACGAGGTCTGTGTCGAGTTGAATGCTAATTAAAGTATTGTTTATAGTGTGGAGTTATTTCTGATATTTAGCACTATTTCCTGTACATCTCTCGTACCTCACAACCCAAGAACAGTTATGTATGTGCAATTTAAAATCAGTAAACTTTTCATCATGGAGCGGGCCGATGCTACAGCCGAAATAAAACACAATCGAGGTAAACGTCTAAAAAGTGGCGAGAGACGAATGATCCCCCATTGCTTTGCGGTGAGACATCTGATAAACTACAGGAGCATGACTTTTGGAAAGGAACAACACGTAACGAGATTTTGGAAGTTATCATTACGAATTTGCAGTACTTAGACGTTGAAGACAATGACGTAAGTAAACATTCACAGCTATACGGATACACTGCTGGTATTTTTGTTAGATTAGAAAAATAAATAATTCATAAAGTATAATTACAACGGTCCTCGTGTACCGCTGGTGAAAGAAAATAATTAATTTTGAAGGAGGAAATTTGTAAAAGTGTTGATAGTCCATACAAAGAACTCGGGTAGATAAATTTCGTAAAGTCTGGTGTAGTGGCCTTATGGTTATGGGTATCGACCACAAGATATGCGGAACAGCCGGTATGGCTTTAGTCGGCGTTCTCGGGGAACATAGTGATATGGTTGTAGACTGTTGCAGACAAATGAGTGCTTAAGTCTTCTTCATTATTAAATTTACATAAAGTTAGTCTTCTGATAAACAAGTTGCCTACAACTGATTTACTTGTGAGTCAAGTTTCATTTTGAAATTAATACTTACAGCCAGCTACATCTTAAACCTTCTGAGTCTCTCGTATTTCTGTTGTATACACAACGAAATGTGTAATGACATTACTTCTGTAAACAGTTTAGTCCTTTTAGAAGAGCGGGTTGAGCAAGTAATGTGAGCATAATATTTTAACTTACCATTATAAATACATATCATAACATAAGCGACGGTCCTTGAATTATATTCATTACTCACCAGGATGTATCATTTTACCAACTTCGTCTTTCTGTCCATAGATGGCTCTGCCTGTAATATCGTGTAGCGTAGATCAATCTTTGTAGTTAGTTATGCAGATTTCCAATGATTTGTAATTACGTTCTTTAAGTACGGACTAGACTTAATTGTTCATTAATATATGAGAATGAAAAGTAGCAGTAATATTTGGGAGGAGAATAATGAACGAATAAATAAGTTTACATGAGAAAGAATGTCTTCCAAAGTTAACTTATATTCTCGCGTTTTTATACTTGCCCTATCTTTGTTAATGCTTATTACAAATTTTTGAAAATTGTATGCAATTAAAAACAACAAAGCATTTGCACATGCTTTCCATATCTCACTAATGTGCATGTGGTATACAGTTTTGATATGCTGCGAGTCCTAAAAGCAGATAAAACAGTTGAACTGGCCAAGATGGCAAGACAAATGAAAATAACAAGTGTGAATACAGAGGGTCAACAATATGCAGCAGGAATGTTCTGATTCAAGTGCGAAGTCAGTAATCAATATATCAACTTTTAAGCTATTTTTATCAGTTTCTTATTTTTTCAGGTTCCCGTACATTTTTTTTTAAAATCAACCAAAACTTATTGTGTATTAAGCAGACTCATATCAATAATAATAAGAATGGATTTTTCTCTGAGATTCAAGATACTTGTTTAAAAAAATAAAATTATTTGAAATCTTAGCGTCGTTTTTATAAAAATTAAAAATATATATTACAGATTATCAGTACAAAATTTTCAAATAGTCATATGTACAATTAAAGACAAAGGTTTTAAGAACACGTTTGAAAATTTTCATATACATATCAATAATGATGTCTTAGTAATGTACACTCAAATAACATGTAAATATCATTGTGGAGATAAGCAGTACCTTGTCACCTTTAAACTTATATTACCAAATAAAGCTTGGTATATAATTTCTGGGTGGAATGCAATACCTTTTGTACCTGCTATGTACATGATAGAATAAACAAAAAGTGTAAGTATTTAAAATTCAAACCAATAATAAGTAATAGTCATCTCAGAAATAGCTGAGTGCTTTATTGTGATGTCGACTTTTTAAGTGAAGTAAGATTATCTGTATTAATACATAACAACAATACATACTCCATAAGGACGAGAATGTGTCTTATGACTTATCATTAAATTCCGGGAGCTGGTGACGTCATAACAGATATTTTTAGTTCAATTGAATGTACCTAGGAGAGACATTTTGGTTGGCAAGTTATACATAAGGTCTATACACTCACTTCGCTCAGCAGTACAGAGATGGCAGCACCTGTAATATATTATCGCGGGGAAGAATATCATGATTATTTACAAAGTTTCATAGAAAGTTGTAATTTTACTTATTAGATACACTTTAAATGTAATTGATCTTTAGAAAATTGGCAATAAGCAGTAGTTACAGAATATACGAGAGAATATCGAACGAACAAACAATTATGTGTCAGAAAGGAATACTGCTAAATTAAATATATATCCATGGTTTTAACTGCAATTTTTCATAAAAATAATCACATGTCTGAACCGCTCATAATTTTTATTGGGACTTGTGTCTTATATTATTGAGTGAACATTTTGAACTGTGCCTGCTACTTGCCATTACAATCTGAAATCAAGTACTCACTACTGAACAATTTATTCTTACAAGATTGTTCATGAACTTCTTTTAAACCGAGGTAAACGTAATATGCCGTCTTAAATGACACAATAGTAGTTCATTTGATTGCAAGAGTACGTGTGACGTCACTGCCCCACTCCTTCCCTCGTTGGATAATAACTCTCTCTCTCTCTCTCTCTCTCTCTCTCTCTCTCTCTCTCTCTCTCTCTCTCTCTCTCTCTCTCTCTCTCTCTCTCTCTCTCTCTCTCTCTCTCTCTGTGAGTAGCCCTTGTCGAGTGTAGACGTATGTACCTGCAGCGGGTGTGGGGCAGGTCGCTGTAGTCACGCATGTTCCTTTATTTAGTTTAGTAAATATTCTTATTAAGTGTTACTGTTACCCAAACTTTTGCAGAAATGAACCAAATAGGAAAATCCCAAACTCTCACAAAGCATGTAAATTCTACCTATTGATCTACTCCTCCTGTGTACGGTAAGGCCATGTCCTCCTTATCCATTCTTACATCGTCACTATATATATGAACTACACAAGTATGATTATTCAGTTTTTATTATTAGTTGCTGCTGTCCCTCAGTAAAGGCAGTGTGATGACGATTTTTCAACAACTGGGTTACTCAAAAGTTGGTTCACGTTGGGTACCAAGAATGTTAACCACCGAAAACAAAGAAAGAAGGAAAACAATAACCTCCGAACACTTGCAGCGCTGCAATTTGGAGGGAGAGGAGATTCTGGAAAAAATTGTTACTGGAAGCGAAACGTGGGTTCATTTTTTTGAACCTGAATCAAAGAGACAGTCAGTGGAATTGCATCACACAGCGTCACCGAAGAAAAGAGATTCAAAACTCTGCGGTCGGCAGGGAAATTTATGTCGACAGCGTTTTGGGATGCAGAGGGTGTGCTTATGATGCACGAAAAACTCAGTCCAATATGTTTGAACTCTTAAAAAGCTGAAAGCACGTCTTAGCCAAGTTTCCCCAACAATTCAATTTTCTTGGCAATTAAATGAGAAAAAAATAGGAGCCATTAATTATTGACCCACCCCCGTATATTTATTTTGAGGAACTTAAGTTATACCAAACTTTTTTAAACATTTTTTGAAAATGTTAATTAATCCAAGGATGGTAAGTATTTCTTTTTAAATTATAATCCTCTTTTATTTTTTAAGGGTAGAAATAACATTAATGCTTTCTTGATATTTGAAATTTTAAATTTTTTCATTTATATTTTTTATTAGATCCATTAAGTAAAGCAGTATTAATAGTATGTTTATATTCTTTATTAAATTCTTCTTTATTCAGTATTATATTTATGAATCTGTAAAGCAATTTATTAAATCAGCAAATTTATGTGTAATAGGGTTAAAACTTTTATTTTTATGTAATTTTCAATATGACTAGGCTTCCTATAAATAACAAAGTTAAATTTATTATTATTTCTTATTATCTTTAGATCTAGAAAAGGAAGAATTTCATTATTTTCAGTTTCTAATGTGAATTTTATAGCTTTATCTTACAAATTTAGTAATTTTAAAGCATCGTTTATGAGTGTATCATAAGTTTTACTTGTGTAGGGCGAGTATGTGAATTTTCAGATATACCAAAGCTGTGGATGTGCATTTTTACAGAACTCAATTCTCTTTGATTTCTGTAGAATTTCTTTGTTTATAATTCGCATTATCAGCGTTTACATATAAAATGGGGACTTAAATTAAAATCTTCGGGCAACATGCTTGGATATTAACTTTTATAAAGCTTTTCTTTAAATTGCAATGATATTTTGAAGAATTAAGTTCTCTTAACTTTACTCATCAGTGTAAAGCTACATTAGTGATAAAGAATCTTATAGCTTTTAACAGCAAATTAAAAATATGATCTGAGATTCCATAAATTCAGTTTGTTCTATATTGCTTAATGCAGTAATCACTATGTAATATTGTACACACTACACCAAATAATGTACCTGAATAGCCATCTTAGAAGAGATCTAGTGGGATTAGAATTGATCTTGTAAAAGCTTTAACAAGTTTTAAGTGGAATTGGGCATTGCAAGAAATTATTAAAATGTCATTGCTGCATCATCAGCATTATATGCCATTTTTACATTTATTTCCAATATTCCACTTATTCTTAAAATATGTACAACGTCAGCTGCAGCTAGGACATAGAGAATGGCATGTTCTCAAATTATGTAGTAAAGCTTCATAATAAACAATAGGTAGGGGTAGTGATATTTAGCATTTTGATATATACATTTAGCATTTTGTAGCGTTTATACATTTACAATTTAGCATTTTATACCATTTTGAAGAAAGTTTGGGTTAATTTTGTTAAATGATAAATATATAAATGATAAATATATATGAAATTTAAAACACACTTATTGAGCGTTATTAATGACGGTGAGTTAAAAGTTCATAAAGTGTCAATTTATTTCACATTAATATAGGTTAAAGCAATACGCAGAAATATAGAACAATCTGATACAGACTAAAGCATATTGCATAACATGAAAAAGATAAGTCCATACTGATGTAGAACACAATAAAAAGAAAGTGCACTAAATTAGTCTAGTTTATGATTCATTATTGCTGTTGAATGAAGGCACTGAATATATTTCAATATTCTGTTCTGTCATTTGAGTCCTCCTGTCACAGTCAAATTATATTTACTGAAATATCTTTCAGCATCTACACTGTTGGTAGCATCCCAAATACATTGAAGAGCTTCTCGGGCAAATTCTGGGTATTTGAGCTTAACAACCAACATGCGTTACATGCAGTGATGCAAATCCACATAATTTAGAAAAGCAGATATAGCCACACCTGTATAATGCACCTGTTTCGTTCCATTGAACAGATAAGGAATTATCGACTGTCAAAAGAAATAATGCTTAGATGTGTAAGCATTTTAATTAGACCTATTGACAACTCAAGCAGACAGTTCCAGCACTTTCACAGCATGATTAAGACTACAAACAACAGTAATAGCTCTGAGGGTAACCTTTCATTGATTTACTTATGTGACACACATTCAGTTGTATGTCAGCCTGAGAGGTTTACACTACAGGGAGTACCAGATGCCATCTTAGTACATATATAGCTTAAAGTCTTAACAAGTTAAAGTAGGCCATTTACCAAAACAGTTGCTGTACCAAGCTAATCATACTTCACAGTCAGATAGTTACATGCAATTTTTTGCTGTTGGAAGATGCACTTTGCATTATCATTTACTTTTAAAACTGCTTATTTTGTTTTTCAGCATTTATTACTGTGCTTATACATGTCATTAAAGCATTTACAAATTCAAGGCTGTAATATTCCTGTGTTTCAAAGACAAAGTTAAGCTTAGGACAATTTTAAATGAATGATGCAGCTTTTATGTATTTAATATTCTTCTTAGATTCATTTAACTATATTTTTCATTCAAATCATAATCATTTATACTGCATGTGTGAATGATAATCCAATCAAAGTGATTAGAAGTATATAAAATAGTGTCTTTTATTCAATGTATGTCTTTGCCTCATGTACTAATTTGTGAGGTTTTATTAAAATCATGAATGAATCACAAATTTCAGTTTTTTCTTGGAATATTCTTATGTAAACTTGTACCTAAAATGATGTATGTACTATAGAGCTTTTGAAATTCTTAGTAAATATAAGCTATTAACAGAGCTTCTTTGTTTTCTATTTAAAGAGATAGTGCTATTCTTTGTACATAGTTATTTGTATATTCACTTACAATTTATATATACATTTCTTTAATAATGTTTTTCTTTTTGACACTTTCCTTCCAGGAAACTTTTCAACATTATTCTGTGTACAAAGAAATTGCATTACTCATCACCTTGTGATATCCTTTCCTGTTTTCCAGTACCTGTAGATTACATTGATTTAGTGTCAGGTTTTCTTGTAATTATCACAGTAACAAGCTTAGGAATTCACACTTCAGGGAAAGGAAGTACACGTGTTATGTATAACCTTGACAGCACCTGGAGTAACCTCACTCTGTCAAAGTTGTAATTGTTTTTTAAAGATCTATTTATTCATTTATTACATGAATATAAAAGCTGTAATGCTTAGTGGAAACAGGAGAAAGATCAAGTTTGGAAGTGGCTTCTGAGACCTTTCTTTCCTAATTTAATTGGTCAACTTCTTTCGAAGTCACCTCTCACACATTGATGAATAATTTACGCACATTTACTCAGCATATTTAGCGCGTATTATGTGATAAATGAATTGTGCCGTAAATTATTCGTTGTTACACGAGATTAGACTTCGAAAGATGTTGTACTCAATCAGTCGCTGATGACGACTGATTGGGGTGGGGGGGTGGAGGTGAATGTGCCATAGCTCGGTCGAAATAGACGCTCACTGCAGTTTCGACCACATGTTGGTTAGTTCACTTAGCTGGCATCGAAAGGTACAGGAGGAGCGCCAGTTGCGTCTTCAGTTTTTAACACGGAGGTGAGAATCTGGTATTAATTTGTGATCGTACCTGAAAAATATCCAAATAGAGCATTTTTATACCCCAATTACGTTTTCTCTCTCTCCACAAAAATTTACTTTTTGGCAACAACATCCTTTTTCATGTCAACTCTTCAATTTGTTTTCTTGTCTCATATTTTTTGGTTTAATATATTATTAACGAACTCTTTATACTGACGTAAATTAAATGAATAAACAGTTATTGTAACTAAATCTGACAATCATGAGAGATATTTTGGAAATTCTATCGCACACGTTTACTGAATTAGCTCTATTGAGTATAGGACGTGTTTTGGTTTTGTGTTTTATAAGTTTACACAAGTAACAACAAAATGAATCATAGAAATAACTCATTAAGATATGACCATGCTAAAACTTTCCACGGGGTGCGCGTCGCTGGAAAGTTGGCCGCCTTGCAGGCGGTGCTTTCCTGACTGTTTCCGTGCCAGGACTAGGTCCTTTGCTGGTAGAAAGGTGGTGGTTAAGAGCAGGTGGTGGTAAAATGGTGGAATAGCGTTTGCGAATTTTTTATTTATTAGAAGATAGAGTGTGATATTGAGAAAGGGGATGGTTTGATAAATTTTGAAGATTGGGTGATTTCAGTTGGTGAGGAGAAGTCTTGGTCGTTTGTAGCTTTCGCCAGGGTCAATGTCATACTCTCCGAGACCTCGTATGAGAGTATTACAGGTTTGCGGGAGAGAGTCGAAGAATTTTTGTGATAGAGAGAGAATATAGTCACGTAGGGTGGGCATGGATGTGTCACGGTGAATATTCACATTTGGAATATACCAGCCAGCGTTAACCGATGTCCTGAGGAAACGGGTTTGGAGGACTTGTAGTCTTTTAAAGTGTCGTTTTGCAGCAATGCCCCATACTTGGCAAGCATAGGTAATGGCGGGACGAAGGACTTGCTTATAGAGCAAGAGTTTATTGTGAAGGGACATGCAGGAATTGCGATGATAGAGGGGATAGAGTAGGGCCATCCTACGGGAGATCTTGTTGTGCACATATTCTATGTGCGATTGCCATGTGAGCCTGTTGTCAAGAATGACGCCGAGATATTTTACTTGTGTTGCCCAGTGAACAGAACTGCCAGCAATGCGTAGATCCGGGACGTTGTCTTCCCTTCTCCTGGTGAAGGTGATGGCTTGTGATTTTGTGGGATTTACACTAAGCCGCCAGGTGTTGAACCAGGTTGTTAGTTGGTCCGCATATTTTTGTAGTCTACGCATTGCAAGTTCATGGCGTACAGAGCTGGTGGCAATCGCAGTGTCGTCCGCAAACTGGTAAAGCGTGCAGCTGAGGTAGGATGGCAGGGTGTTTATGTAGATGAGGAAAAGAACGGGTCCAAGGACACTGCCTTGAGGTACACCGGCGTGAATTGGAAAGGTGTCAGAAGTGACTTCCTCAATAGTGACACTGAAGGTTCTGTTATGGAGATAGGTATTGATAAGGTGAATAAGGTAAGAAGGAATGTTATATTGTATAAGGCGATAGAGCAGGCCTGCATGCCAGAGAGAGTCGAAGGCGTGAGTTAAATCGAGAAGCAGGGCTACGACGAAGTGGCGGTTGTTGAAGCCAGTGATGATGTGATTCACTAGGCGGAGAAGTTGGTGGACTGTGGAGTGTTGCCTCCTAAAACCAAAATGCTCTGGTCTTAGAATCTCAAGTGTCTCCAATGATTCATTAAGTCGAGATTGGATGACTTTCTCGAAGATCTTGCTCAAGCTGGGGAGCAAGCTTATAGGTCGATAACCCTCCGGAGTGGAGGAATCCTTTCCTGGTTTCGGGAGGGTGATCACCTTGGTATGTTTCCAGATGGACGGGAAGTATGCCAGTCGTAGCAGATCATTGAAGAGATTGACTAAGGCTTTCTTCCAGCAGTTTGGTAGTTGTTGTAGCGCCTTGTATGGAATGTTGTCGTAGCTTGCTGCTTTGAAAGGTTGGACAGAGGGTAGGCATTGTTGCAGTTCAGTCAGGTTTGTAGGTGGGGGTTGTTCGTGATCATGTGGTCGGGAGAGGTATGCCCTAACTGCCTCGTTAGTTTGCTGGATGTGGTCCTGATTGCAGGTGTTAGCTGGATGGAAAGTGGTTTCCAGATAAGTGGCCATCAGTCCCACTTTTTCTCTGGAAGACTGTGCTATGGTGTTACCATGGCGAAGAGGTTTGTCCTGTGCCGGGAGGCGTAAGAGAGCTTTGGACATTCTCCAGAGAGACTGGTCTTCTGTGTTCAGGGTAGAGAGCCGGCGTTCCCAATCTGCATTGGCATGCTCTTGAAGCTCTAGTTTGAGATTACGCCTCAATCTATTATACTCCCTGCGATCCAGGGGACAACCTGAGTGCTGTGCTTTACGCCGAGCCTTATTTTTCGCTGCGATTAGATCGCTTAGGTGGCGAGGGAGCTTCCGGACTGTGCCATGGTTGTTGCGGGTAGGTGGTGTAGCCCTGGTAATTGCATCCGCGATGCTGGATGAAATTTTCATGAGCACAGCGTCAGCGTCATTGGTGGTCTCACATCTATTGAAGGTCGGTGGATTTGCTGCCATTATCTCACTGAACTCCTCCCAGTTGGTGCACCAGGGGTTTGGTAATAGGCGTTTTGCCTTGAAATTTGGACGAGATTGAAATAATAAGAGAACAGGATAGTGGTCAGAAGATAGTTCGGGAAGGGTGAAAAGCCGTGTATGGTATCGGACATTTTTAGCTAAGGCTATATCTAGCCAGTCCGGCGGGCTGCGATCACCATGGTGAATTGTGGGAGTTGAGGGTGAGAGTACCACGAGGCATCTGTTGTTGACGTAGTGCTCCAAGGTTACTCCTCGCGCGTTTCTGATGTTGGAATTCCAGGCTGGACTTTTGGCGTTATAGTCACCCATAGCCAGGGTGGCAGCAGTGGAAGTGAACAGTTGGTCCAGTTCTCCAGCAACTATGGGTTTGCCGGGAGGGATGTAAACGGAGTAAAGATGAAGAGGCCCTCTGTTTGTGTCCACCTGTACACCTGTAGCTTCCAGGTTGGGCGTTTGTGGGGTGACCAATGGGTGATGGGCAATGTTGCGGCGCACATAGATGGCGGTGCCACCATAACCATCTGCTCTGTCTGTGCGATAGCACGTCATGCCAGGTATTCGAGCTTTGATATTCGCAGGTAGAAATCACGTAGATATATATTTCCTTTAGAAGACATGTCTTCTCGCGTACAATTACTCATTCGTTTAGTGTTACGGTGACCTATATTACGGGTACTGTCTATCTTTATATCTTAAGGAACCATAAAATCTAAGCCACAATTAATGAGCATAATTACATTTTGTAATAAAGCTTTATTAATAAATACAAATGTTCTTCTACATTAAACAATGTTACAGGTGGCGCCATCTATGAACCACAAGACGAGGTCGTTATAAACAATGTACCCTGGCGGACAATCAATATTACTAAGAGATCGTCTCTATTCTAAAAGCATATACTTATAACACTAAGTTGACATATTCCAACTACTTTCTCAAGTCAGTCTTCTAAACAGACTTACCCGTTTACAGAAGTAGCGTAATTACACATTTTGTGTTATACAGAATGTTACTGAACTTTACCGAAATACTTTTAGACCAAGAGGAGATATATTAAACAAGTAATTTGTAATACTCTCAGCATTAGCGTCATTAACAAAACTATATTTTATAATACCTTAACAGTTAGTGTGAACCATTAACTTTATAAACAAGTTCATATGATAACTGTCGTTCCTTACCTCATATTTTATAATATAATAGATTATTAATAAACTACTTCTATTGACGTAAGAATGTTCGTTTAGGTTCGTGACAAGAAGAAGCTCGAGTCTTTATTTACATAAGTGAGAACTCTCCGTAATGCTGAGTCTGCAGACAGTATGTACAATACAGAGTAGAGTTGACCAGGAAATAACGGAGTTGTGTCAGAGCAGTGTAAAAGGGAAACGTTGTGTGTACATCAGAGAAATTACAAACAGCTCAAGTTGGTGCGTGACACAGATATAAAGAGACATTAAAAAGAGGTAATTACGTTGTGTAATTGTAAACAGAAAAGATGATTGTAAATTATAACTCAGTTGTCAGTTTTAATAACAGATAAAGACTGTTAAGTTCAAGTTGTTGTTATGACGATACAAGTTGGGAATATAGAGACACAGGGTCTTCAGTCAAATGTTTTAAGAGCTGGTGTATTGCGATAACTTTACGCGGTCAGGTCACACAAAACAAACAACAACCTTCTCTTTGACAAAGTATAATCATCTTGAAGTACAGACCAATATTAAGTAATATCCCGGAAATGGTTACAACAACAAATATTATTTCACATAATTGAGTACTTAACGCCATCTACATTTTTTTATTATTTAAGAATTTGTCGATCTCTTACGATTTACTAATTAAGTACAGGTCATTCAAATGAAGATGACTTCAGATGATATTTCTGAACAAATAAAAACATATTTGTGAAAAAGCTAAAGTTTTGTGTTGATTAGCACTTTGTACACGCTCGTCGTTTGTTTACGGTGACGTGTAAACCAAGTGTAGAGAAGAGGACTTAAGTCGTTGTAGTACAGTCAGTTGTTATTCTTCCAGAGACACGGAACCTATATAACGTTCACAAAGATCTTACAACAGTCACACTTAGTAACAACTGATAACTATTTGTGACATTCTGATTGTACCATCATACACTGACACACTATAATGAACCTATGACACAAGTTCCCGAAAAGTGTTATTAAATATTTTCTTTGACAGACTTCCTTTCTGGAATACAGGTTGTTGTTCCTTTGATATTGTCTGTGTATTCATATTGAATCTACTTTATATATACAGAGGGAAAGCAAATGAAATATAAGCCAAAAAAATTGAACAACCTATGAATATACCTAAAATATTTATAGATAATTATACATGATAATCCGCGCAGTAAGATGTTACTAGTGGTGCCATCTGTAGACAGCAAACGCACTCAGTGGGAAGATTGAGGGTATTGCCTGTCAACCGAAATTTCTCTCCAATGGCACTATAAAGTGCGTTGCTATATGTTGCTTTTTAATGTTCATGTTATTCCAATGAACGGCGGAGATCAGCTTGAACTATAGACAACGAATAATCCTGAAATGGCTAATGACATAAAATAAGTAGCGACAGGTTATGTACTTTAATGAGATAGGCATTTGTTGTGTAGACTGTTGACAGATAATTCAAATTATACAGTCTGTGTCATATGATAGTAAATATATTAAATCCATTATAATTTGATGAAATCGTTAACCATAATTTACAAACTAATTAAACTGACAAATTTTGTGTTCGTAGATAGCTACATTCCTGGATAATACTCCACTTACTCTCCTAGCGGACGATCAATACAACTAAAGCATTTCTTATGTTTTGTCAAGTCACTCTTTTAAGAATGCTTATTCCGCTCCAAGTTTAAGATGTATATTTAGAGAAATAGTTTCATTACACGTAACGTTAAAGATACAAGAGGATATGCAGGGGAAAGAAATGATAATGAAATGTTATTATATCACGAGAAAAAAAAGATTGGAGCTTTGAAATTTAAGTTGTGTAAAGGATATTAACATTGCAAAACAACAGAAATAGGGCAGTTACAGAAATACGGAACTATAAGACATTTAGCTAAGACGGGATTGTTGTTATACGTCGAGCGGAAATAGCTACCTGTACCGGAGATATTAAAACTAAACTCACGGATTGCTAGTATCGAGTTATAATGTGATCGTATGGAAGTTTACACTAGAAAATAAATACAAATTGTTTTTCAATCTGTGGTAGTTACCTCGTCATATATCACTACATTTTCTATTTCTATTCCTTTTTTCATTACATTCCTTTAAATACTCGTGAGTTTATGTCTGCGTTACTGGCTTAACAGTGAGTCTTGAATTTCCTGTAAAAGTTTTAATTTGAAATCTATCACATAGTATCTATGATATTTTATAATTTCTCAAAGTTTACTGTATGCTCGTATAAGGAAGTAAATATATTTGTTGTGAGCTCTGACGTTACAGGTAACTACACAAATACAAACTCTATAAAAGGATTAAAAACAGAATAATTAAAAGGACTAAGAGCTTACTGTGAGTAAGTGTTTTAACTCGAAGAGAAAGCTTGTAATAATACGCTGTTGAAAAATGTGTGACGAAAGCAATATGAATAAGACTCCGAATATTTTCGATATGATCACTAGATATGCTGCAGTGAAATGACGTATGACGTTAAATCTGAAAGCCTGGTCATTTGATACGCTTCTCTACTCTCCTCATATGACGTTAACAAGGTATGGCTCACTTGACCAACTAACAGGCAGATCACAACACGAGCATTTTAAGCACATTAAGTTCCAAATAAATTTCATTGAGGTAATGGGTGGTGTGCAAAGAATTTATGAAACCAGCCATCTCAAAAAGTGTTTTCAAATATTTGCTTTAGAAGACTACTTTTCTCGAATACTGTTGTTTGTTCCTTTAATACTGTCTCTGTATTCACACTGTATCTATTTTATATTTACACGGAGAAAACAGATGAAATCTAAGCCATAGGGAATAAACAAGGTTACTATACCTAAAAGCATTATGGATACCTATAAACGATAATCCGCACAATAAGAAGTTACGTATGGTGCCATCTCTGGAGAGCAATACGCAGTTAGTGCAAAGATTGTATATTTCATAATATTTCGTGTCAACCAAAATTCCTTTCAAAGGACAATAGATATAACTAAAAGATTTTCGCCTGAACAATATAGTATATTGTTTGTAGCGCTAAAATACTCGATGAAATTAACACTATCTTCTCGAGTTTCTGTTCAAGGAATACTTATTCTATTTTCTGCTCCAAGTTACAGAAGTAGATCGATTACACTTGTAGTTGTTGATACTCTATACAGGCGAATGAAGTGATAGTGAAATGTTTAAAAAGCGGGTTGTCATGTTTGTCTTTTGGCTTTCATTTTATTCCAATGAACAGCAGAGTGTGGCTTAAGAATTTAAAGATGTAAAATTTGAAGTAAAGACATCGAATAACTTTGAAATGGTTAATGACATAAAACAAACACATATAGCTTATGTGGTGTAATAAGATATGCATTTGTTGTGCACTAATATAATATGTCAATTATACAATATTGTTTCACAGACTGTTGCCAGGAAATGTAAGATGTACACTTTGAAATTAATGCTAGGAAATATATTAAACTTATATTTCGATGAAATTTTTAGTAACACTTTACAAAACAAAAAATTTCGCCATTTGTATTCCTGTATATTTCCATTCTTTTACAATTATAAAAATGACTTTTTATTTGTTTGGAACTATCGGTTTATTACTCGTGCTGAACGTATACATGGAGACAGGAATCACATGGAACTTTGTATAAAACCGCTTTTAGAGATTAAGTGGACACCCGAAACTATATCTTCGTTTAAATTTTAACATAAAAATGTTGGTAGAACATTTCCATATATAATATAAGTAGAAATATACCGAAACATTATTCGATTGAACATGCATGAGCTAGTTATCAACTCTAACTTAGTCTCATAATCGCAAATCCTCACTCTCGCTCTGGCACAAGTGTGTGGTGACACGTCATCCGAAGATAACAAGTATCGATCATTTTTTATAAGATTTGACTTGAGGTGTTGTTACACTTCTACTGATTTTGCTATTCGCAATGTATATACAAGGAAATATACATTTTAGTTTAACGAAACTTCTACCTTACAGATAGACAGTACAGAGATTCTCAAATGAATACAAACAGAATAAGTAAGACAACAAAGGAATTCAGTTTATTGCTGCAAATTTTTCTCTCGATATTAGAGTTCAACAAATAAGATTGTAATTCTTGACTTGACAAAGGGAAAAGTTCCTCTGTACGAGATTTGTGTAATGTATGGGAGACTAAGATTGAAGCTCCTCTTTAACGTGAGATAATTTTAGAAAGTACTTGTCCACTTTGCCGCAAAATGCCACATGTGAAATATAAAGACAAGCATTTTGAGGTTGTATTCATTAAAATCGTTTACATATTTCAACAAAAGCATTTTTCTGCTATAATAGACCAGCACCCCCTACATAGCCCTAGAGGTCGACTCGTCTACGAGTCGAAAGAAAAGGCAGAGGCGCTAGCAGATTATCTGGAGGCTCAATTCCAACCCAGGGTAGAGCCAATGGACGATGACCATGCTGACCTCGTGGAACAGGTGGTGGAGGACTTCCTAGAAGCTCCGCCCCCTGACCACGAGGAGTTCCACAATCCCATCGTTACCCCTAGAGAGTTAGCGACCACGCTTAACTCTCCAACAAAGCACCTGGGCAGGACCGTGTGACAGCGCAAATGCTCAAGCACCTTCCACGAAGAGCCGTGATTCACTTAACCCGGATTTATAACGCGTGCCTATACATGCGCCACTTTCCAGCTATCTGGAAGGAGGCGCGCGTGGTGTGCGTTTTAAAGCCGGGGAAAAATCCGGTTTTTCCTTCCAGTTACCGATCAATCAGCCTTCTCCCAGTTTTATCGAAGGTATTCGAAAAACTGCTCCTCTCCCGGCTCCTTCCTCATCTGGAGGAAAGGGGCCTAATCCCGGAACACCAGTTTGGCTTCCGTTCTGGCCACTCCACGACCGAGCAGCTACTGCGGGTTGCCGAGAAGGCCTCCCTGGGTTTCCAGGAAAGGTCTAAAACGGTAGCAGTGCTGCTCGACGTGGAGAAGGCATTCGCCACTACCTGGCATGAAGGACTCATTTACAAACTCCTGGAGCATGAAATTCCCCGTCCATACATTTCCTTGGTGGCCGGTTTCCTCGGAAACCGAAGCTTCCGAGTAAAGATGGAGGGGAAGATGTCCACCGAGCGGCCCATTGGCGCTGGAGTACCGGAAGGCAGCGTGCTGTCGCCGGCGCTCTTCGCAGCTTACATGGCCGACATCCCAACTCATCACAACACCCAAACCTGTCAGTATGCGGACGATCTCATGATCTTCGCAGTCAATAGGAATACACGGTACAGCTTCCGGCAAATCCAAACCCAGCTCCGGGCCATTGGCGAATGGAGCGCAAAATGGCGAATGGCAATTAACCCGGAGAAGAGCTCTGCTATTCTCCTGGCGAAAACCATAGCCAACCGGTTGCAGCAGAACTTCGTTTTACGGCGCCGTCGAATCCCTTGGGTGCAAACGGCGAAGTATCTCGGGGTGACGCTGGACCGCAAGTTAACTTACGTTCCGCACGTCAAGGGCAAGGTCCAGCTGGGGCACGTCGCACTTCGGAGCCTATACCCTATCTTCAGATCAACCATGCCGATCCGTCTCAAACTCCAACTGTATCGGGCGATCATTCCGCCTATGATTCTGTACGGCTGTGAGATCTGGGGAACAGTGATTATGCCATATTTCTGTAAAGTACTCGTACATCTACTAACTTTAGAAGAATTCCTTTCTCACACGAATCGATTCCTTACTTTGTTGTTAGCTAAAGGTACACTGCAGTTAATTATTGTTTTAAACATGTAAAGCATAATTAAGTCCACAAAATATGAATAAACGTAGTTACAATTTAATATAATACTTTGAATATGATTATAAAAATTGTTGCTTGTGATAAAATATAACAAGTAGTGCCATCTCTAGAGAGCAGGATGAGGTTAGTTTGTGTTTGCATTGCTTGTCCATCAAAACTTCTCCCCTAGCGGACGATCAGTGTAACTAAAACAACGTTTCTTACCATATGTTTTCTCAACGCATTTTCTAAGAATACTTATCGATTTCCGAGTTTAAGATGTATATTTAGACAAAGTTTCATAAAACGTCAGGTCATTGATACAAGAGGCAATACAGGGGGATGAAGTGACAGTGAAATGCTTCCATGGTATCAGGGACACAAAATATTGGAGCTTAGAAAGGATAATAAAATAGAAACCTAAAGTAAAGAATATTTGGTCTACAATCACAACAGTAATGACGAACGGATAAACAGGCGTTATTAATATTAATTAGTCAACATCCTACGTATGTGCTCTTATTTAATATCGCTTTGCTGATCTTTAACTGTAAAATATAGGTATGTTAAGAGGATAAATTTATATATTTAAACAGTTGAAGAACAGAATATATTTGTAAAGATTGTATGTAACTGAACTGCATTAGGAAGTTGTAACTTGACGTTACGTGTTCAAACAAGAGTTCTATGACATTACGTCATTGCAATTTGTTTTTTATTATAACGAAGTGTACAAACGTGTTTTGTTATTGTGTGTAATTCACTATATTGAAAGAGAAAGATGGAATTATGCGACGAGTATTAAAGACGCGCTGTTCCTCTGTCTACAAAAAGATGGTTCCCATTCAATAAATACTCAAGTCAAATATATTTCATAGACGCTAGACAAATAACTTTCCCTGTTAGGCGACTTTTCATAGACTTGTTGCAGATTTTTATAATTACTTTTACTAAAGTAATTAGCTTATCTTTTTTGAGTGGCGTATGAGATCTTTTTCCTTCTGTGTGACTTTTGTGTAACGGCAAAGGTAAGACATAAACAGAATCGTACAACACAAAATTGTAGATCTCTGATATATGTTATGATATAGGAAGTTGTTATTGTTTTATATGTTCTGGTTTTGCAAAGCGAAATTAATATCAAAAACATGAAACAGCGAGCGATTCTTAATTTTGAGTCGCCTAAAGCCAACTGTACTACAAGGAAAGAAATAGTTAAATAACAAGAAGTAAATACAGAAATGTGAGCATTTATAAATAATAATTTGTACATGAATGACTAGAAAAGGCATTTGATATGACTTCAAAATTCTTTTACGTGTAATAATGCAAAAAGCACCAAATATATTTGAAATGCATCCCCTAGCAACGAGTTCTCTAAACATTTGACTGTACTGGCCGTAAAGAAAATAAGTAAACACGGAATAGGACAATAAATGGTTTTATTATTTCCTCTAAACGTTTATCTCGATTCACATAAAGGAAACGAAAAAACGTATATAAGAGTTTCTTGAAGGGTTAGGGAAGTTATGTGAATGAAATTCGTAATATTTTAAAATAAAAACCGTTGTAGATATATAATAACAAGATTTAGTTAGTCGAATATTAGTGTATATAATAATTTTTTCATCTTTGTTATATTCTGACAGTGATGTTGTATTTTAACAAATGATATTGTCATTATACAAACTACACACGCAGTTCTCAGAGTGACTGTGCTATCTCGTGTTGATTCTCTTTGGTCTAGTCTCGACCGTCCATAGAATTCTATATGTATCTCAGCTGGTCTGTTTGGTAGTGCCAAGCTTAGATCTACTATACAAGTACGTACATCAGTCTACCTGGCGCTGTTATTACAACTACTTTAAAGTATATTGTCTTTATGTTTTGTTTTCTGATGTTCACTCGTGGATAGTTTTTATATTATTTGGATGTCCTAAGCGACAATAGGTATATGGGGTAGTGAAACTCGTAATTGCAGGCAAAGAGAATGCTGCTACCAACATGACAGAAATTAAGGTAATGCCTATCCTCGTTTCACACAAACACTATACTGCGTTAAGAGTCTATACCTAGTTACTATTGTACCATTAGTACATTATCTGTATTTATACAAGTATCAACAAAATCAAGTGAGAAAATTGTGCATACAATAATGAAATATATTTGCTGTTTCAATGTATTTACTTTATTTGAGAAGATTTCGTTTCATATTGACCATTATTTGTCAGTTTGATATTGTGTCAATATGCATTATAGTTAAAGATTAAATTCACACAACAAAAAACAATATAATCTAAGCTATATCTAAGGAACATAATGAATATTTGTTATAAAATGTTATTTATAATAACAGATCATGCTTGCCGAGATAAGATATTACTAGTGGTGCCATCTCTAGGCAGCAAGGCACGTCGGTAAAAATATCGTATTTCTGTTAGCGTTATCTATAAATTAAAATTGTCCTCCTTTGAACAATCGATATAACTAAAGTGAAGTAGCCTATGTAATATGTTTATAACAGAAACTTAGACATTACATTCACAGTACAGTTAGACTCATACAATCAACTTTTTTGTAAATGATCAGAACTTTAATGAAACATTAAAATAATGGGTATATTCTGTTTAATAATAAATGGATAAAATGTAATACTTATTCCTGTCCGATTTATTTTAAATGTGGATATTTAACACATTATAACTCATTTTGGAAGTGTTTGTGTCTGGTAATATCAAAGAAATTGAAAAGAAGAACCAGGAATTTATTGACATTTTAGCTATAAGGCAAACTTCCTTGTTTCTCATTGTGGAGGTAAATAATTTTCTTGACATTCTTTGTTAGTCTTTGAAGTTCTGCTTTGGTATGATTTTAAATAGTAATGCAATAGTTTCCATTTATTAAGTTGCAGTTATGAAAAGAGAATGGAGCTTTTATCATCACATAGTGAGTAGTTCTTAAACGGCTTACCCAATTTATCGTCAAGGAACAGATAAATAAATACATACCTTTGTGTCAGATAACGTGTAGTAGACAAAAGAATGTACGTATTAAACAGTAATTAGTGCAACATTAGCTTACAGCTCTTAAGATATTTGATAATTGTACTAAGTTAACTCTATGCTTGTATAAGAAAATAAATAAATTTGTTGTCATCGCTGACATTGCACGTAACAATAGAGAATCAAACTTTAGGAAAGGAATTAAAAGAGAATAACTAAGAGAAAAAAGAACTTATTTTGACTAATAACCTGGTCCTGTGACTAATAACTGGTGAGAGTAAAATCAACTCCAATCTCTGCAATGCAAGCCTTAACCCGGAATTATCCCATGTATCTAACTTTAGAACAGCAATCACTAATACAACATGAAAATGTGGGACAAAAGATTACTACAACCAATCAAGTTGAAGACACAAACACGTTTCCTAAAGAAAGTTATGGAATTAAAAACAGATCTGAATCTTCCTAATTCTAAAGTACACATTTTAACCAAAGAAATCCCACTGACTTTTGAACCAATTAATATCCAAGGAGATTTAGAACACATAGTTACAAAACCTGGAACTACCAAACCTGTACTAAAATCACTAGCATTAGAAACTTTGTACAATAGATAACCATCAGAACAATGGTTACATATCTACACAGCTGGATCTAACTTAGACAACAACTCAGGAGCAGGAATTAAGTGTACACTGTTTTCATTCTATCAACCAGCAGGATACCACACAACAAATTTTGATGCAGAAGTAACAGCCATTCATATTTCACTCCAACACCTTCTATACAGAATAGACAAATTCAAAATTGCTGTCATACTTTCTGATTCTAAAGAAGAATTATGTGCAATAAGTTCATTTAAAATGAGATCAATCCAAATTAAAGAATGTCACAAAATGATCAAACAACTTCAAAAACTACAGAAAAGAATTATGTTACAGTGGATATCTCCACCTTGTGGAATTGCTGGAAATGAATCAGCTGATTTTCTTGCCAAAGAGGTGGAAATTTAATGCAGAAAAAAGTAAAAACTTACACTTTACATCCATAAAAAAAAAACAATAAAAAAATATCAAAACCAACAAATCAACGAATATCTAACAAAGCCAATGACAACAAATGGAACATTTTAATTAAAAATCCTGAAATTATTCCAGGAATCCCACGTAAAGCTGCAGTAGCAAATTTTAGATTACTTACGGAATATAATCATTTGGCCAAACACTTACACAAAATAGGAATTGTCCTCTGTGCAACAAAGAAGAGGAAATGACTGAATAACATCTTCTAACCTGTGAAGTCCTACCTGCCGGAACCACTACACAGAAATATTGGAGAGCAAGAGAGCTAATGGCTTCATTGCCAAAGCCAGGTATTTGACTACAAAGAAGAGGAAATGACTGAAGAACATCTTCTAATTTGTGAAGCCCTACCTGCTGGACACACTACATTGAAATATTGGAGAGTAAGAGAGCTAATGACTTCATTGCCAAAGCCTAGCACTTGACAAAAAGGAGAAAATGACTGAAGAACACCTCAACTGTGAAGTCCTACCTGCCGGACCTACTACACAGAAACATTGGAGAGCAAGACAGCTGATGGCTTCATTGCCAAAGCCAAGCATTTGACAACAAAGAGGAAATGACTGAAGAACATCTTCTAAACTATGAAGTCCTACCTGCCGGACCCACTACACAAAAATTTTGGAGAGCAAGAGAGCTAATGGCTTCATTGCCAAAGCATAGCATTTGACAACAAAGAAGAGGAAATGACCGAAGAACATCCCGTAACATGTAAGGTCCTTACTGCCGGACCCACTACACAGAAATATTGGACAGCAAGGGTGCTAATGGCTTCATTGCCAAAGCCTAGCATTTGACAACAAAGAAGAGGAAATGAATGAAGTACATCTTCTAACCTGTGAAGTCCTACCTGCCGGACCCACTACACAGAAATATTGGAGGGCATGAGAGCTAATGGCTTCATTGCCAAAGCCTAGCATTTGACAACAAAGAAGAGGAAATGAATGAAGTACATCTTCTAACCTGTGAAGTCCTACCTGCCGGACCCACTACACAGAAATATTGGAGGGCATGAGAGCTAATGGCTTCATTGCCAAAGCCTAGCATTTAAAAACAAAGAAGAGGATATGACTGAAGAACATCCCTTAACCTGTAGAGTCCTACCTGCCGGACCCACTACACAGATATATTGGAGGGCATGAGAGCAAATGGCTTCATTGCCAAAGCCTAGCATTTGACAACAAAGAAGAGGAAATGACTGAAGAACATCTTTTAACCTGTGAAGTCCTACCTGCCGGACCCACTACACAGAAATATTGGAGGGCATGAGAGCTAATGGCTTCATTGCCAAAGCCGCGCATTTGACAACAAAGAAGAGGAAATGAATGAAGTACATCTTCTAACCTGTGAAGTCCTACCTGCCGGACCCACTACACAGAAATATTGGAGGGCATGAGAGCTAATGGCTTCATTGCCAAAGCCTAGCATTTAAAAACAAAGAAGAGGATATGACTGAAGAACATCCCTTAACCTGTAGAGTCCTACCTGCCGGACCCACTTCACAGATATATTGGAGGGCATGAGAGCTAAAGGCTTCATTGCCAAAGCCTAGCATTTGACAACAAAGAAGAGGAAATTAATGAAGTACATCTTCTAACCTGTGAAGTCCTACCTGCCGGACCCACTACACAGAAATATTGGAGGGCATGAGAGCTAATGGCTTCATTTCCAAAGCCTAGCATTTGACAGCAAAGAAGAGGAAATGAATGAAGAACATCTTTTAACCTGTGAAGTCCTACCTGCCGGACCTACTACACAGAAATATTGGAGAGCAAGAGAGCTAATGGCTTCATTTCCAAAGCCTAGCATTTGACAACAAAGAAGAGGAAATGAGTGAAGAACATCTTTTAACCTGTGAAGCCCTACCTGCCCGACCCACTACACAGAAATATTGGAGAGCAAGGGTGCTAATGGCTTCACTGCCAAAGCCTAGCATTTGACAACAAAGAAGAGGAAATGACTGAAGAACATCTTTTAGCCTGTGAAGCCCTACCTGCCGGACCCACTACACAAAAATATTGGAGAGCAAGAGAGCTAATGGCTTCATTGCCAGAGCCTAGCATTTGACAACAAAGAAGAGGAAATGACTGAAGAACATCTTGTAGCCTGTGAAGCCCTACCTGCCGGACCCACTACACAGAAATGTTGGAGAGCATGAGAGCTAATGGCTTCACTGCCAAAGCCTAGCATTTGACATCAAATAAGGAAATGACTGAAGAACATCTTGTAGCCTGTGAAGCCCTACCTGCCGTATCCACTACACAGAAATATTGGAGAGCAAGAGAGCTAATGGCTTCATTGCCAGAGCCTAGCATTTGACAACAAAGAAGAGGAAATGACTGAAGAACATCTTTTAGCCTGTGAAGCCCTACCTGCCGGACCCACTACACAGAAATATTGGAGAGCAAGAGAGCTAATGGCTTCATTGCCAAAGCCTAGCATTTGAAGACAACAACAAGATTAGTTTGTCTAGTTCAATTTACAGAGATAGGTTAACTTGCAAAAGAACACAGTTGAAGAATGTATGGGGAAAACAATGTGAACAAAGTTTGGAATACTTTAAAATAAATTCACTAGATATATGTGCAGTGAAAGACGTATGAGCTCAGGTTAAATCATATTAGTAATATAAATAGTACATAATTTATAGAATTTAAGGTTTTGGTCAAATAGCTGCATATAGGATCTCGAAAATGGTTATTAAATATTTGGTTTAGTAGACTTCCTTTCTCAAATGCAGTTGCTTGTTCCTTAAGATAGTGTCTCTGTTTTTGCACTGTATATACTTTATATCTGCATGGAAAAAACAAATAAAGTCTAAGCTATTAGCAATAAACAAAGTAATTGCATACGTAAAAGCTTTATGGATAACAATAAAGATAATCCGCACAATAAGATGTTATCTGTGGTGCCATCTCTGGCGAGAAATGCGCAGTTGGTTCAAATATTGTATATTTGATAATATTCCTAGTCAACCAAAATTCCTCTCCAAAGGGCAATAGATGTAACTAAAAGATTGTCACCTAAACAATATAATACATTGTTTGTAACGCTAAACTACTCGATGAAATGAACACTATCTTCTCGAGTTTCTGCTCAATGAATGCTTATTCTCTTTTCTGCTCCAAGTTACAGAAGTAGATCGATTACATTTGTAGTTGTTGATACTCTATACAGGCGAATGAAGTGATAGTGAAATGTTTAAAAATCGGGTTGCCATGTTTGTCTTTTTGTTTACATGTTATTCCAAAGAACAGCGGAGAGCGTCTAAAAATTTAAAGTAAACACAACGAATAACTCTGAAATAGTTAGACGTAAACTAAATAGATATAGCTAAGTTTTATACATTTGTTGTGCATTAATATAATATGTCAATGATACAACATTGTTTGACACACTGTTGCCATAAGATTTAATATATACGTTTGTGTCTCATGCTAGTTAATATATTAAACTTATGATATTTTGATGAATATATTAGATATATTTACAAAACAGAAACCTTCACTATTTGTGTTCGTGTATAGCTCCATTCTTTTCCACTTATTTTGTACCATTGTTTCATTTGTTTTGAAATATCGGTTTATTACTCGTGCTGAACGTACACACGAAGACACGTACATAATCACACAGAACTTTGTCTAAAGACGCTTTTAGAGATTAAGTGGACATCCAAAACTATATCTTCGTTTAAAAATTATCATAAAACGTTGGTAGAACATTTCCATATATAAGTAGAAATATACCGAACCATTATTCGGTCGAACATATATGAGTTTAGTTATCTACGGATCGCTCCCGCTCTGGCACAAGTGTGTGGTGACACATCATCCGAAGATATCAAGTATCGATCATCGTTTATAACATTGGACATGAGGTGTTGTTACACTTCTACTGATTTTGTTATTCACATTGTATGTACAAGGAAATCTACATATTAGTTTACCGAATTTTGTACCTTACAGATAGACGGTACAGAGATTCTGAAAATATGAAATGAATACAAACATAATAAGCAAGACAACAAAGGAGTTCAGTTTATTGCTGCAAATGCTTTTCTCGATATTAATTTGTTTTTATTTATCCAGATTTATGAACCCTATTTTACACAGTGGTATATTAGGGTTATAGTTGATACATAAAAATACACAATTTTAACAAAAATATTTTAAATACTAGAAGGAAGAAAATATGTTATAATCTGATGCATATTAATTTAAACTATTTCAGACGTTTAAACACTGAGTTTATAAACATCATGAAAGTGGTATATTAGGGTTAGAGTTGATATATAAAAATACACAATTTTAACAAAAATATTTTAAATACTAGAAGGAAGAAAATATGTTATAATCTGATGCATATTAATTTAAACTATTTCAGACGTTTAAACACTGAGTTTATAAACATCATGAAGTACTTATACTGTTGTGGCTTCATTAGTAAAGATGTGAGCGGAGCAGAAAATTGAGTTCCTAGAGAGTCTAGCTTGAATATTAATTCTTGTCTTTCTCTCCAGAAAAAGGGGACAACAGAAAAGGAAATGAACCACAGTTTGAAATTCTTCACCACACATGCACTCGGGGTTGGATGTTAAGTGAAAACGTGATAAGTATTCACCAAATTTACCATGTCCACTTAAAAATTGTGTCAAAACAAAATTTTGTACAAGAGTTTCACATTTTCCTCTGTCATATACACTAGGGAAAAATAATGTTTTTGTTAAACTTCCATTTGGAGTTGTTAGCCATTCTTCAAGAATATGTTAATGTATTACTCTCCTTACAGTAGAAATAGGACATAAAGAGTATGTCACAGGAAGATTGGATTCTGCATCCTTCTTAGCCAAGCATTCAGCTCTCTCGTTACCTAAAATTCCACTGTGTCCTTTAACCCATCCCATGCAAATATGTCCTGGATGATTTTGAAGGAAGGTTCTGATTTCATGTGCTAATGAATTTAGGTTGTATTTATCATTGATAGCGAGTAGAGCTGATTGTGAATCACTAAGAATACGGGCACTGTTCCCATTAACAGTACACCATTTTATAGCTTTTTTAATTGCTAAGAGCTCCGACTGGAATACAGAACATTCAGGTGACAATTTAAAAATGGAGTGAGTTAGTTCCGTTTGGTTTTCATAAACAACAAACGCACATCCTACTGCAGATATATTATCTTCAAATTGGTAACGCGAACCATCTGTATATATGTAATAATCATGTCAATTACATATTTCCTTTAAACAGGTTACAAAACTTGATGGGTGTCCTGCTGTGGTAGGATGCTCCGGGATTTGTAGTTTTAAGTGAGACAGATAAGACGCATATTCACGTTCATGTCTTAAATTCATAATAGTTGCTGTTGATAAACCAGTGAGAGCCATAGGTTCGATGTTAGCTATAATCTGAGCTGCATCAGTGGAGATTGTACGATATCGTCGAATTATGCGAAGGAGGAATCCCCTTTGAATTTATGCAAGTTTTTTAACTGCCCATCTTTTATTAAGAACATCCTGGAATGCAGATACACCATACAAAATTAAGGGCATAACAGCACCTTGATATATAATTTTAAGAATACTAGAATTCAGACCCCAGGTTGGTCTTTTTGTTGTTGTGAGGGCACCAAGGAGCTTGCTGGCTCTTTCAGCAATGTAATCAAAGTGTGATCGAAATGTTCATTTACAATCCAGTATAACGTCAAGGTATTTTACCGTAGATACCACCTTCAAGTTGACGATATTCTAGGTAAGAGTAATGGGCTCCATTTTTCTTCTTCTGGTGACAATCATCACCAAGGTCTTGTAGGGATTAAACATAAGTTTATTTTTAATTCCCCATGAGTGTGTTATTTTAAGTGCTTCATTAGTTTTTTCTTCAAGGATTTAGCGTCACTTGATTTAACAAGTAGTAAAGCATCATCTGCATAAGCAAAAATACTACAATCTGACGGTAGTTGTTGCTGTAACAGATCACCATACAGTATAACCCAAAAACCTGGACTACACGCAGATCCTTGGGGGCAGCCGCGTGTAACATTCTTTGTGATGGTTTCTCCACTTACAGTAAGCAAGGATTCGCCATCTCTAAAATAATTCACGATTAAATTGTAAAAATTTTTTGGGCATTTTTTACTTTTCAATTGATGTAAAATCTTGGGCCACCAAGCATGATCAAAAGCACCAGTTACATCTAAAGAGACTAAAACACCAGATTGTTTATTTAGGTATAAATTTTTCATCCAGTCTACCACCTTATATATTGCCATTTCAGTTGATTTTTGAGCCATGAAACCAAACTGAAGGTTACTAATTGAGCCATGTTTTAGTAAATGATACATTACACGATCAATTACAAGTTTTTCTAGGCATTTGCCTAGCAGAGGTAGCAGGCTTATTGGTCTGTAAGCAGCAGCAGTCTTTTTATTATTTACATAAGTTTTGGGTATAATTTTCACAACTGAAATTTTCCACTGATTTGGGAACACACCTAATTCTAGACATTTATTGTAAATGTTACTTATGAGAGTTGGATGTACATAATGCACATGTTTGATTATATTGGCACTAAAAGCATCATGTCCTGGAGCTTTACGGTCATTTTGTTTTAATATTATTCGTTCCACTTCAGGATAAGTAAAAGGAAAGTCATCCGATGTATCAGGTTCAGTTTCCACCTCATGTCGGATCCTCCTTTGGTGGTCATCATCTTCAGTATCATCTGGGAAAAATTTACTTGCTAATACATTTGCAGTTTCTATTGCATTAGCAGTGTACCCGTTTTCAGCTTGTAACGTTGTTAAAGTATTATTTAAGCTTTTTGAATTCCGTGTATATTTATACACAATGCCCCATGGATTAACTTGTTCTGTACAGAATGTTTTCCAGCTGGTGAATTTTGCATTTAAGATCATTCTTTTATATTCAGTTCTTAGCATAATGTAAGTCTTTTCATATTTTATTCGCAGTAGCTCGCATTTAGCACGTTTGAATCTTCGTTGACTCGCCAACACTCGTTTCCTCATTATTGTAAGATCAGAGTTCCACCATGGTTTTTACAGCGTTTTGTTGTTATATTTGGGAGATGCGAATCACAGATGAATGAAATACACTTGGTTAACTTATCGACGAAGTCATTCAAGAGTGTGGGGTTCTTCACTTTTTTCAAGTCATCTAACATAGGGTCAATATTTTTCTTAACTGCAAGATGAAAATGTGACCAAAGCACATTATTAGTTCTATATAAACGTGTTAAATAGTTATTGTTGAACTTAGCGTTGACAGTATGATTAAAATTAAGTTTTATCGTAATAAATCTATGGTCTGAGAGGGTATTATCATCTATATTCCATGAAGTAACATATGGTAGCATAAGCGAATTACACATACTGATATCAACAAAGCTTGTAGAATTTCCTCTTCGAAAAGTTGGAGTATATCCTTCATTTAGAATATACAGATTGTTTACACTACAAAAGTCATTCACTGCTCTTCCACGGGAATCAGTAAAGGGGCTATTCCAAGCAGTGTGCTTCGAATTAAAGTCTCCCGCAATGATTAGCCGATTCCCTTGTACAGTATTACGTATTTGAGTCAGTAAGTTAAAACCATTTTCTATATCCTTGTCAGGGTCACAGTATATCGAACACACATATATATATTCATTTCACCAATAGCGATATTAACTAGGACACAATCGAAAGAACAAAGTTGGCTTAATTTTATAATATTTTGATATTCAGTAATGATGCCAGCACGTATTCTTCTGCTATTGTTGTCAGTTGTAAAAGTTGGTAAATTAAATCCCGTTATTCTGTTTTCTTTTGTATTGGGTTCTTGTACACAAAGAACTTTAATAATTGAGTTGTTTGTGCAAAAATCTGTGCTTGAGCATTGATTAGAGACAGTTATTAGCTCTTCAGTGGGTTGTATTGATTTATGTAAATTATATTGGTATATGTGGAGTTCAGCAATAATTTGTTTTCGATCTTATTATTTCCACAATCTTTTTATAGGCTGGGCAGTCAAAAGAGCTAGCAGGATGGTTAGTATCAGATGCAGTAAAATTAGTTTTCTTATTTAACATTTTATTATTAAAGTTTTTACAATTAATGCATTCAAAGTGGGTTTTAGGACATGCTTTAGTATCATGTTCTTCTGCGCAATAAGAACAGCTTTTAAGTGATTGACAGTTAGCAGCCACGTGTCCGAAGCCAGAGCAATTATGACATCTTATCACATGAATATTGTCATACACTGAACACCGTGAGTATCCAATATACAGTTTCTCTTCTTGTTTCACTGCCTTGTAGATGATAGGAGAAGTTTCAATCACGGCATATTGTGAATCTCCTTTCCTGGTCTTTCTAAATTAAACTCTTCCTAAAATTAACACACCAGCGGTGCTAACATAGCGTTGCACCCGAGTTGGCTACCATGAGGAGCTACGGCTACCTCCCTTCTTTTCATCTACATAATCTTAAACCACCAACCTGCAAAACCCCACATTTCCTATCATTAAGTGGTTAAGTCCGTGTAGGACAGGTACACGAATGACACACATGTGCTGACCCTCAGTCAGCCGCCAGCTACTTGAATGAATGAACTTAGCGGCCAGGTCCGATGCTACAAGGTCGCTCTTAGGAGCTCATAGAAATCAAGTATCGGAGAAATATTGCGGATAACAAATTGGCGCGAAATGCGACTCTAGGCCACAGAGTACAAAGTGGCACTAACCCATGTAGTGGCCATGACCTCCCTTTTGATCAATTTTACAAACATTTACTACTGATACATGAATTACTATTCAAACATCTCCGGTTTGCAGTCGACATTTGTATTAGGTGGTTCCATAAGTTGGTGTTCTGGGGAATTTATTGTGTTGCTTTGGTTTGGCAATGCTATATACAGGAGACCATGTCTAGTGGTTCGTACATTGCGAGCATTTATCAGTCTTCAGTTGTTAATCAACAATCACAAAATGAGATAACAAATCTGAGCTTAGAGACCTTCTAAAACATTACAGGAAACAAGATTACAAAGTCGCTGTCACTGCTCGAAGGATATGTGATGTGTAATGAGGACTTGTGGTTAGTGAGCGTGTGACACAACGATAGTACCAACGTTTCGACAATACACACGAAAACACTGAAGAGAGAGAAAAGTTTGCAAATGTTTCGATTATTATAAACGTAATAGCCTCACATTTTATCTTTCTGCTTCACATATCACAAAGATGTATTCCGTATACTATATACAGATTAGACAGAAGACAGGTCAAATTATACACACTATTAACTTATTATGTTAAATTAAACTGCATTTTATTTAACAATTACTAAAGGACACTGCTGTTATATAATATTGTTGTATTCCTATATCAGACAGCTCTCTCACAACGAGGTCTGTATCGAGTTGAATGATGATTAAGATGTTATTGTTTATAATGTGGAGTTGCTTCTGATATTTAACACTGTATTTCCTGTACATCTTACGTACCTCACAAACCCAACAACACTTATGTATATGCAATTTAAAATCAGTAAGCTTTCCATCATGGAGCAAGCCGGTGCTTCAGCCGAAATAAAACACAATCGAGGCAAACCTTTAAAAAGTGACGAGAGGCAAATGATCGCCCATTGTTTTGCGGTGAGACATCAGATAAACTACAAGAAGACGACTTTTGGAAACAAATAGCACGTAACGAGATTTTGGAACTTATCATTATAAATTTGCAGTACTCAGAAGTTGAAGACAATGACAATGACGTAAGTAAACATACACAGCTATACGGATGCACTTCTGGTATTTTTGTTAAATTAGAAAAATAAATAATTCATAAACTATAATTACAACGGTCCTCGTGTACCGCTGGTGGAAAAAATAATTAATTTTCAAAGAGGAAATTTGTAAACTATTGATAGTCCAGACAAAGAACTCGGGTAGGTAAATTACGTTAAGTCTGGTATAATGGCCTTAGGGTTACGGTTATTGACCACAAGATAGGCGGGACAGCCGGTATGGCTTTAGTCGGTGTTTTCGGGGAATATACTACCTAGGGAAATAACCAGGGTGCTCTGGTGTGCTAGTAACTTAAAGAATTTGGTGGCCCGGTGTCTAATTTTATCTTCCACAGAGTGGAGAGATAAAGCCTCGTGGAGTAAACTCACGGGGAATGTTCTGTATACAGTTATTGAGTCCAGAGGTTCTACTCCAATTGGTCCTGGACCCGTATAGCAAGACCCGGACCTCTTCCAACCAGGGAATATCCAAGCTGTTCCAAAGGGTGCCCGGCGTCCTCCGTGGGGCTTTCCATAGGAAAAGCCCTGGGTTAATAACATGCCCCCCCCCGCTCATCTGGTCGAAGGACTCAAGACGGGATGGAAGTGGATACGGCACTTACGCGCACCAACACCAAAATGGGAAGGCTACCGATATGACCTCGTTAGGGCCGCCTGGCGATCTACACACTTTCTACTAGCTATGCTAGGTAGTATGCGGGAATATTGATGGCTTGCCTCAACCCCGTCCGGAGACTTACCCGTTCTCCCACGGGTATCGGGATCCACTGCCCCCTCGAGTCCAACCCAATCTGAACAACTCCTAATCTGAGAGGGCCTTGAAATGTTCTGTATACATAATAGTTTACCCGAAGACAGCTATTCTGTACACGTTGAAGTAACAGTCTAGTCAACGCGAGAGCAGGTCGGCCTCATGTTTTGACGAATCCATATAATCGTTTTAAAACACAGACCTTCCTTCTCCCAGTCCTTTCTGCAAGGTTGCCACATTTCGCGATACGTCATGTGTATCGTACGTGGTTTCGTCTAAATAAATTATCTTGTGTCTATTACTGCAAAACTTCCTTAGTTTAAACAAATATATATCGCCAAGCTACAATTCCAATGGATTCCAGAATAACCCTTATCTTATTCAAAGTGCGGTATTTGAAACCCAGCTGCTTTAGGAGACCGCGCAAAGTGCAGTGCCCATAAGGAAAATCAGAAATTTCTTACAAATGTGTACCCAATTAATCTAAGGTGGGCGCTCTACCTTTTGCATAGAATCTATAAACTTTTGGGGAATTAAATCGCATGTGAAGTTATGGAAAATTTAGAGATAGGTTTCCATTTGTTTTCACACTTGATCGTCGTCTTTGGTGTTCCTTTCGTCACAATATTTCTTACTCTATATCTGTGAATACCCAGAATTTATCATCAGGTTCATTGCATGACCCCTTATCAAGATTATTTGTCAGCATAATTTATATATCTTCCAAAGAAGCGCTTGAATTTGCTCAGAAACAGTTCCCGTTATAACTTTGTTTTTTTGAGGCTTCTCCAGTATCATAACTCGGCCCAGTTATTCACACTATTGTCTTCACTTTGATTATTTTCACTTGACTGAAAATTATCTACTACTTCATTTGCATTGGCCTTTGCATTTCCCTCCCAGGGTCTCCACATCGTGACAGAACGAATTTCTGCACGTAATGAAACAGATCAACTGGAAGTTGGAACTTTGGCTACTGAGACTCCACGTGGAGTAAACATGCGACTGTTATTTCCAGAAATTCAGGGTTGTTATTGGTCCTCAACGACAGTGTTCCATTTCTCAAATCTGGAGATAGATTTATGACGGTCATTAGTGGGCGGTAGGGTGAAGTTCCTTTGAAACGCAACTGCACTCGTGTTGACTAGACAGACTTTAGAGACTGCGGCCATGTCCTAGACCTCGCACGCATAAAGCGTAACGGGGAGGACCAAAGCCCGGAAGAGATGCAACTTTGGGGTAGCTGACATCACAGACCGCAGCAAGAGACATAACGAGGCCGAGGCCCCCCACGCCCAATGTTACAGCTCCTGGATGTGCTCCCGACTAGTTAGGCCCTTGTCCAATTTCACTCTCAAGTATTTGATAGAATTCTTCCATCTTATTCTTCGCCCAGAGTAGCTGAATGAGGGGGAAGTTGGCTTTTCTCCGGGTTGATGGGCAACCGCCAAAGCCTGCACCAATCTCGGGGAAGGCAAAGAGTCGCTGAATGGGGTAGAACATACATTTTGTTTAACATGAAGTAGACAGTGGAATAAATACTGTAAGTATAGCTTTCTGTAAGAGTAGAGAAAGTCATGTATCTTAGGCCCGGATGTATAAAAATCGCTAACTGCATTTAATTTATAATCGAAGATCAAAATTTAACCAAGTTTACGTACCCGCGTGAGTTGTGAAATGCTGATCTTAGAACAGATGAACGCCGTTTACTACTGATCTGAGATCACAAAAACAAATGAGGCATCATCGTCAAACATGATGTAACTCTCGTGTTGTATCGAAAGTATTCGAGAATTATCGGAACTATTCAACTATGTTTAATACACGAGCACAGAGTAGCCAATCTAGACATAACAAAAACTAAATAAATCTTTCGCCTTATGGTTATTCGTCCTAGAAATAATGTTATTTTAAATAAACCGTATAGGAATTTATTCCATGTTGAAATAGTATTTATCAAAAACTTAATTATTTGCTTACTTTACCTCCATTATATGCTCAATGTACATCTTTTTCATTTTCGTCTGTTTACAATACTGTGAGTTCTAAAATATAAACAAAAAATGGAAGTTTAAGCAAAAGAGAAGATATGTTCAGCTAACTTTAACTTATTTCACCCTTTTCCATAGACATCCTGATGAAATGAGATCTTAAAGCTGCAATCTCCTTGTAACTTTGTGTATTGTTCTAAACGCAGTCCCTTTATTTATATTAAATATTTTCCCAATCGCCATCTGGAAGATTTCTGTTAAATAGAGCCGTAATGTGAGAAGGATCATAAATATTGGATTAAGTGCGTATTTCCTCAGGGTTTGTGTTCTTAATTGTGAATGTAGCCTATGCTCCAGTTCTTCAACTACATGCTTTTATAGTCGAAATCTCATTTTGATTTTTCTGTTATTTAATTCTGAGATGGGATTTCCCTATGTTGGAAAACACTAGGACACCTTTCAATTTGAAAATTCAAATCATCAGGAAATAATACAAATGTATAGGTTATGAACACAAACAATGCATCTTTAACATACATTTGAGAAATAAAGAGGCTAATTATTTATGCAAGTAACCACAAAAAATGATTTATTTATTATTTAAATCTGCACCATTCGCAAACTATATTTGTAAATTCTGCAGTTATGCTGATCTAAGTTCAGTCAAGTTAACTGGAGAAAATTCACAAGTTAGATTTGATCTTAGATCAAGAGGCCATGAACCTCCATCAATGTTTATACAAACAAAATTCGAAGTTAAACTTGACTGAAGTTAATTTTCATTTGCTTGAACTTAGATTATGTTTTATGCAACCGGGCCTTAGACACTCCAAGAGACTGGAATTTGTTATTTTGACACAACGTTAAACTGCTAAATATAAACTAAGTATAAAACATGCCATGCCATGCCATGTGGTGCTGACTGGCTGTATAAAGCCAGAAGGTTTTTGCTGCGTGCCCACCCGTTAAGGGTTTTACCGCAGGTAAGGTAAATATCGGGATATTGTAGGGCGAAATGTAGGTTTTTTAGAATGGTGAATTTTTATGAGGTTAGTAGTATGTACCTAGGGGTTGAAGGACAGGATGCAACACCTTGGACCCTGGTGTTTTATTTGTGTAAATTTTTGGGTAAATAATTTTGATGCTAAGCAGCTTGGAAGAATTATGTGGAGCTCAGCTTTAGCTGCTGTTCGGATTTGCTCCTAGGTTATCTCGGATGCCTGCAAGCCATGCGGGGTAACCGGTGCTGACTAGAGCGACGTCTAGTGGGGTCATAATCTCCCAGGGATCTGACAAGGGCGCACTGTGGTTGGGTAAACTGGCGTACAATTTTGATGCCCGGCGCCTGATTTCATCCTCCGCGTATGGGAGACTCGAGGCCTCGTGAAGCAACCTGCTAGGAAAATAACGTCCCACAGAATATATAAACCTGAGTCTTCTATTCTGTGCACGTTGAAGCCATGCTAGCACGCTATCTGCTGCCATGCCCCAGATCTCGCAGGCATACAGCATAACCGGGATTACCAGCGCTCGGAAAAGGTACAACTTCATGCCAACTGGCATCGAGGTTGACCCCAGCATTGGATACAGGGAAGCAACTGCTCCCTGTACCTTAGCCGCTCGGTCCCTGATGTTTTGGCGAAAAGTTAGATCCCTGTACCTAGGTACCGGACAGAGTTAGTCCACTCTATCCTTCGACCTCGGGACGTAATGTCAAAGCTAGCTTACAGCTCCTAAGATATTTGATAATTGCTCTAAGTTTACTGTATGATTCTATAAGGATATAAATATATTTTTTGTCCTGATTTTTGGCATTACAACAATTAGAATAACTAGAATAATTAAGAGAGCAAACCAGTTAATTTGAGTAAAAATTTAACGCGGTTTACACGAAGTAGAGGGGTATGCTTGTAATAATACACTGTTGAAGTAGGTGTGACGAAAACATTGTGAATAAATTTCCGAATACTTAAAAATGAAATCACTATATATAACGGGAGAGAGGGATGTATGAGTGCAGGTTAAATGTAAAAGCAGATCATTTGATAAACTTCCAGACTCTCAAGTGCCACACGACGTTAACAAGCTATCTCTTGCCTGACCAATCAAGAGTCAGATCAGAAAACAAGATTTCCAACTGGATAATCATATAAAAATTTCCAGGTATATGACGCTAAGCGTTCAGCGAAATAACAAAGAACCTATGAAACGAGATTTCGATAAGTGTGATTAAATAGTTAGTTTCATAGACTTCCCTTCTAGCATGTAGTTATTTGTTTATTTGATACCCTCTCTGTCTTCTTACTGTATCACTTTATATCTACACGGAGAAAACAAAATCAAATCTAAGCAACAATCAATGAACAAGGTAAGAGTGTACCTAAAAGCTTTATATACAATTATGTGATAATGAGCGCAATAATATGTTACGAGTGGTGCCATCTCTAGACAGCAAGAAGCACTTAGTGGAAAGACTGTATATTTGATGATATTGCTTGTCATGCAGGATTCCTCTCCAATGGACACTAGACGTAACTAAAGGGCTGTCTCCTAAACAATGTAATACAGTGTATACAACAATAAAATACTTGAGGTAATAAATACTATCTTCTCGAGTTTATGTTCAAGAAAACTTATTCTCTTTTCTGCTCCATATTTAAGATAAATGATAAGTAAATGAATTACTTTCCGTTGTACATACAATAGAGATACAGGCGAATGAAGTGATAGTGAAATGTTCATAAAACGTTCGTCAAGTATCTATATTGAACGTAACCGGTTTGAAATTTGGTAGCGTAATTGTGAAACAGCTTACAAAAAGTATCATATAGCCGCTGTATCTGGAAAATAGTGTTTTCACTTTGGTTCGAACCCGGAACATCTAGTTGCCGACGTTCCCCTAAACCTCACTTCCTCACTCACTCCATTTTTCTGTATTCAGGGATCTCTAAACCTGTATTTGCCGAGAACTCGCTATCAAATGTTTTGGCTACTAGCTGCTATGTAAGTAGAAATATACAGAACCTTCACTTGTTCCAGCTTTGAGACTAGAAGTTGCCGTAACTTCAGTTGATGATACAAAATCTATATAACGCTTTGTTTCTGCAAATTTCAAATCTATAATAAGAGATATTTCCAAAATTGATGACGTGATAAAATATTGTATAATATAAATTGTACTTTTAAAGAAACCTACACTTTTTGTGGTGTACGTTTGTCTTTATGTTACACTCAAACAAATTGTGAGTTTACACAAAATTCTTTCCGAATAAAGACGTCTTTACCTGATATTACCAGAAAATCAATATAACAAAAATATCGTAAATATATGGAGTTTTAATGAAAATGCAACATTTCTGTTTCAATTAATGCCGTTAAACACACCGACACTTTTATAAAAATATGTTTTACCTTATCTAACGAGTACCTAATTGCATACAATAATTTAATACTTTCACATAACTGGAAAATCTTGCAGAGATAAACAAAACTTAATTATACAAAGCTGCAGATGTCCTTAAAGCGCAAAATTTATATATGTCAAATAATGAAGTTAACTGTTTTTAAGATATTATTTGTTGTTAGATTGAGTTTTCAAGTATTTATGCTTTTGTCATATTTGATATTATCAATGTTTATTGTTATGTCGTGGCAATAAAAAGAGAATGCAGTGTCAAAGCCATTACATAGCTACTAGCTGATAAAGGTTTTGATGTACTCTTGGTCTACTGCATTTCCCAATTTGTTTTACTTATCTATATAATAAACATGAATTTGTAAATCTTCGTAACCGCAAAACTTCGAAACGGCTGGGCAAACTTCGCTAACTCTTTTTTTCAAATATTTGTTTAACTGCGAGGAAGATTCTTATAAACAGAAAGATTGCGCAGAAAAACGAGAAATACCACATTTTCTTTTTCCTAGTCAACTGTATTATGATAGATAAAACAAAAGAGAACCGAATCAGGAAATGAAGAAGAAACAGTTGAAATTTGATTAGTATCTCTATAATTTATGATCGTAACGTTAAAGTTAATATAAACTATTTGAATGCAACCGGAATTTCGACACTTTCTTTTTCTACGATATAAAGTTTAACTGTTTGAGAGGTCTCAATTAGTGCGTGTTATTTCAAAGTTCCTCTATTTATCTCTGGTTGGTTGGTTTATTTTATGTGTTTATACTCAGTTCAAGATTCATGTCGTCTATAAGACGTGGGCGAGCAATTTAAGTCGAAGTACTCCGGATGGTATAAAGCAAACTAATTTTCGGTGTAATCGGACTGTACAGGAACACAAAGAGTGGAATGGAATTGTAAGGACTAGGTTTTCACAAACACATTATTCAACTAATAATCTTGCAGGTTTGAAACAAGCTGCTTTTAGTTACGATGTTTCAGTTGACTACGGTACCGACCAATGCGTTGTTATTGGATCTATGAACTCAGTTTTTCGCCGATATTGTAAGACATTTAATTACAAGAGAGAAGCTGCTAGATTGGTTGTACAAATGGCAAAATGAAATCACTGTCATTGCTTCCGTCATTGTACTCATTGGTTTCAGGAACAGCAACGGATTCCACACATTACCTTACAAATATACAAAAATATAACGACATTTTCAACAAGTGTACAACGGCAAGTGTTTTGAAGTAATTTAAGTTGATGATGTAAGATGGATGCATTAGACTGAACCATACAAGATCTGCGGAACAATCGAACACGATTTGGTAGTGTCATGATTTTGTTAACATCAGATTTTCGTCAAACATTGCCAAGGTCAATGCCAGCTGATGAACGTGATGAACTAAATTTGAAAACTCAAAATGCAATTGCCGGTGAACTGAGGACATACAAATCAGTTGATGCCGCTACAAACCAAGATAAAGCCATCAACAATCCACACGAATTTCATCTCACTGTATTTGCCAGGATTCCAGCCTCACAATCCTCAATTAAAGTTCTAGGTGATCATAATTTTCGGAAATATCAGCCAAACACGTCTTTGTAATGGCACACGGCTAGTGGTGAAAATATTACTGAACATCTTGATCGTAGCAAGCATTCTAAAGAGAAACGTGTTGATAACACGCATTCCAATGTTCCGACTGACAAAACATTTGAATTTAAAGGACTGCAGTTTCCAGTGCGGCTTGCTTTAGCTATGACCATAAATAAATCCCAGGAGCTGTCATTAAGTGTTTGAGGGGTTAACCTTGAAAACCCAGGTTTCTCTCATAGTTAATTGTGTAGGAAAAGTCATAAGATTTGTAATAAAATTACTTCTACGAATATACTAACACAAAGCACAATCAGCAAATTACTCTTGTAAAACGCACAAGTGCAGAAAGTCACAGGTGTGTACTCCTCAAATTTCTTGTGAATAATCATTATTATATATGTGCCACCAACCTTACGATTTGAACAAAAGTATTTTATATCCCAAAGCTGAATTAGAAACCATTAATACAATTTTGTTGTCTAAAGTGCTCATATATCTATTTACTTTAGAAGACTACCATTGTCACACAAAATAGTTCGTTAGTTCGTTATTAGCTAAGACTAAAGTATACTTTGTTATTGCTCTTGTCCTATAACACGCAGCTAAATCCATGCTACATTAACAAATATAGTTGTCAATTCTTATAATACTTTTTTATATAATTATAAATGGTGTTCTTCGCGTAAAGATATTACAGGTGGCGCCATCTCTAGGCAGTAGGATGCGGTCAGTTTGTTTTGGCATTTCTTGTTCATCTAAACGTCTCTCCTAGCGAAAGATTAATATGAGTACAACATTTTTTATAATATGTTTTCTGAACCCACTTTCTGAGATTGCTTATTTTTCTCCAAGTTTAGGCTCTATATTTAGAGAAATAGTTTCATTACACGTATCGTTACAGATACAAGAGAAAGAACTGACAATGAAATATTCTCATATCACACAAACACAAGTTTGAAGCTTTGCAGTTTGAAGAGGTATAAATGATAGTAATATTGGGACCGAAAGTAAAGAATATTTGATGTACAATCACAGCTGTAATGACCAACGGATAAACAAGCGCTAGTAATATTAATTAGTGAATATCCTACATAAACAACAAATGTGTACGCTCAAATTTAATATCCATTTGCTCATCTTTATCTCGACAGTATATAAAGAGTATAAATTTGACAGCTTAACAGATGAAGATAATATATTTCTGTATGTTTTCTGTAATATGAACTGCGTTATGAAGCTGTAACTTGACGTCACGAGTTGAAAGTTTTCTACTACATTGTGTCACTGCAATTTGTTTTGTGTTAGGCATAACCAGGAGTGTAAACTGGGAGACAGCCTCTGATTCCCTCCCCATTAAGCTCCTCGTAACGGTCGTGCGCAATATTGGGCGCTGCAAATCAACTTTAAAATTTGTCGGTGTCAACAGATGTCACTCATTACACAACTTTAAAATCTGTCGATGCCACAGGTCGGTGTTATGGGCATCTAAGCCAAACCAAATGAAACGTGAAAAATGGTCATCAACTTGTAAAATTCGTAAGACCTGTAAGGACTGCGATGACATATGAGCAGCAAGAAGGACCTTCACAAAGACCTATCGGTAAGTAAGATGTTAGCATGTAGCTAAATACAGAAAATTGATATAACCTAACCTGAATTTTACCTTCATACACTTTCATTTGTAATTAACTTCTTTAGATTACGTAGCACTTTATAATGTATCAAGGTTGTTTTACATGAAAAAGCATTAGTTTCAATAACCTTGTTACTTAATTATTAATGCAAAAACAATGTTTTTCTGCTTTTTTTTAGCTACCTCATCATCTCAGGTTACCAGGAATATGATGGCAGAAATCAAAAGTGCTGCATGATTAGACATTTTGTGTTTATTGTTTTGGTGATGTGCAGTGATCTTCAGGAACATTATTAGTGTAGAACAAATCTTTCTTTCTCACCTATACAGCAATTTATTTTGGCTTATCAGATATTTCTTGAAGTTTTTCATTTCAATATCAGTGGAAAATTAACAAAAACTTTCTTTGAGAAGTGTTGTGGCCAATATGTTCTAAATTTTCAGGAAAAGTGAAGTTATTTTAGGCAGTTGATTGGATATATTCGTTGGTTTTGTGTTAGAAGTTTTAAATTTAAAATATTTGAGTCATATATAACAGTCCATGTAAGGTAAGTAGTTTCCGGTTTAAATTACTGCAAAACTAGCTTTCCTAAATTGCAGATATTTTATAATTTTCATTTGATTTCCATGAGTTAATATAAAACAACTGTAAGCCAAAATTAAACACCATTAATATTATTATGTGTTTGTTCAATATTTAAGCTTTGTTCTGGAGGTGGGGTTAATTTAGTCCATATAATTAGCTATCATCAAGGACAGAAATATTTAAACAATTGCTTGTTAGCTTTATAGAAATATCTTTTAATTATCATGCTGCTTGTACTAATATACGTACAACAAACTTATACAAAAATATTTTCAAAAAAAATTCTTCCATCTCAGACTACATTTTAGATGAAACATTTGTGCATTTCAGCCACAGTACTTTTCCTGGATTAAGTAATCTAAAATATATGAATTGTTTATAAGGATGTATTTGCAATGTTTGGTGGCAGCATCTGTTTTGTTAATGATATACTGTTTACCTTGTGTATTACATGCTTCGCTGTATCATTCTAACCCAAGTATGTGAGTTTTCAGATATACCAAAACTGTGGCTGTGGATTCAATTCTGAATTGAATTCAATTCTCTTTGATTTCTCTAGAATTTCATTGTTTATAATTGGCATTATCTGTGTTTACATATAGTCAGGGGCTTAAATTAAAACCTTCAGGCAACATGCTTGGATATGAACTTTTATACAGTTTCTCTTTAAATTGCAATGATATTCTGAAGAATTAGGTTCTCTTAACCTTACTCATCAGTGTATAACTACATTAGTGATAAATAATCTCATAGTTTTTAACAGCAAATTAAGAATATGATCTGAGATTCCATAAATTCCGTTTGTTCTATACTGTTTGATACAGTAATATTGTACACACTACACCAAATAATGTACCTGAATAGCCATCTTAGAAGAGATCTAGTGGGATTAGAATTGATCTTGTAAAAGCTTAAACAAGTATTAAGTGCAATTGCGCACATAGAGGTTGGCATGTTCTCAAATTAGTAAAGCTTCATAATAAACAATAGGTAGGGGTAGTGATATTTATCATTTTAATATTTACATTTAGAATTTTGTAGCATGTATACATTTGCAATTTAGCATTTTATGGCATTTTGAAGAAAGTTTGAGTTATTTTTGTTAAATATTGTATAAATATTATTTATATTAAATTTGAAACACACTTATTGAGCGTTATTAATACCGGTGAGTTAAAAGTGCATAAAGTGTCAATTTATTTCACATTAATATAGGTTAAAGGAATACGCAGAAAAATCTGATACAGACTAAAGCATATTGCATAACACAAAAAAGATAAATCCCTACTGGTGTAGAACACAATAAAAAGAAAATGCACTAATTTAGCCTAGTTTATGATTCAGTAATGCTGTTGAATGAAGGCACTGAACGTATTTCAACATTCTGTTTTGTCATTTGAGTCCTCCTGTCACTTACAGTCAAATTATATTTACTGAAATATATTTCAGCATCTACACTGTTGGTAGCATACCAAATACATTGCAGAGCTACTCGGGCAAACTCTGGGTATTTGAGCTTAACAGCCAACATGCGTTACATGCAGTGATGCAAAGCCACATAATTTTGAAAAGCAGATATAGCCACACCTGTATAATGCACTTATTGTTTTGTTCCATTGAACAGATAAGGAATTATGGACTGTCAAAAGAAATTATGCTGAGATGTGTAAGCATTTTAATTAGACCTATTAATGACTCAGACAGTTCCGGCACTTTCACAGCATAATTAAGACTACAAACAACAGTAATAGTTCTGAGTGTAACTTTTCATTGATTTACTTATGTGACACACATTCAGTAGTATGTCACAGCCTGAGAGATTTACACTATGCAGAGAGCACCAAATGCCATCTTAGTACATATATAGCTTAAAGACTTACCAAGTTAAAGTAAACCATTTACCAAAACAGTTGCTGTACCAAGCAAACCATACTTCTCAGTCTGATAATTACATAAAATTTTGTGCTGTCGAAAGATGCACTTTGCATTAACATTTATTTTTAAAACTGCTTATTTTCTTTTTCAGCATTTATTACTGTGCTTATACATGTCATTAAAGCATTTACAAATTCAAGGCTGTAATATTCCTGTATTTCAAAGACAAAGTTAAGCTTAGGACAATATCAAATGAATGATGTCGTTTTTATGTACTTAATATTCTTCTTAGATTCATTGAACTGTATTTTTCATTCAAACCATAATAATTTATACTGCATGTGTGAATGATAATCCAACCAAAGTGATTAGAAGTATATAAAATAGTGTCTTTTATCCAATGTATGTCTTTGCCTCATGTACTAATTTGTGAGGTTTTATTAATATCATGAATCAATCACAAATTTCAGGTTTTTCTTCGAATATTCTTATTTAAACTTGTACCTAAAATGATGTATGTACTATAGAGCTTCTGAAATTCTTAGTAAATATAAGCTATTAACAGAGCTTCTTTGTTTTTTATTTAAAGAGATAGTTCTATTTTTTGTACATAGTTGTTAGTATCTTCACGTACAATTTATATATACATTTCTTTAATAATGTTTTTATTTTTACACTTTCCTTCCAGGGAATTTTTCAACATTATTCTATGTACAAAGAAATTGCATTACTCATGACCTTGTGATATCCTTTCCTGTTTTCCAGTACCTGTAGAATGCATTGATTTAGTGTCAGGTTTTCTTGTAATTATCACAGTAACAAGCTTAGGAATTCACACTTCAGGGAAAGGAAGTACAGGTGTTATGTATAACCTCAACAGCATCTTGAGTAATCTCTCTGTCAAAGTTGCAATTGTTTCTTAAAGATCTAGTTATTCATTTATTACATGAATATAAAAGCTGTAAGTGGCAACAGGAAAAAGATCAAGTTTGGAAGTGGCTAATTTAAATGGCCAACTTCTTTCGAAGTCACATCTCGCACATTAATGAATAATTTACGCACATTTACTCATCATATTTAGCGAGTATTATCCTAATATGTGATAAATAAATTGTGTCGTAAATTATTCATTGGTGCACGAGATTAGGCTTCGAAAGATGTTGGATTCAACCAATCGCTGAACACGGTTGTGAAGGTCAAGGGGAGGCGAATGTACTAAAGCTCGGTCGATATAGAAGCTCACTGCATTTCCGACGAAATGTTGGTTAGTTCACATAGCTGCCACCGAAAGGTACAGGAGGAGCGCCCTAACCCGGAGTTGAGAATCTCGTATTAATCTGTGTTACTAGCTAAGAATAAATTATAGCCCATTATTGCTTTTATACTCTAAAATACAATTAATCCATGCTATACGTGCCAAAATTGTTTATAATTTCTTGAAAACTTTCTGAACAATTATAAATATTGTTCGAAGGGTAAATATATTACAGGAAACACCATCTCTAGACAGCAGAATGCAGTCAATTCTGCTGACATATCTTCTCCTTCAAAACGTCTCTCCTGGCGGACGATCAATGAACTAAAACAGAGTAATGTTTACGATATTGTCTCTGCAATTTGTTTTGTATTATAACAAAGTGTGCAAAAGCGTTTTGTTATTGTCAGCAATTGACTGTGTACGAAATAGAGATACAAAGACTGGGACAAGATAAATAAAATAAGACCGGTCTTCATTTGCAGTTCTTACAACACGATTAACATTGAACAATTGACATACGAGATCGCAGCCGGGAAGTGCAGTTAGAGAAATACAAATTGTTTATTAATCCGTGGCCGTGACCTAGAGATTACGTGATCTTGTATCACCTCATTTTCAATTTTTATTCTTTGTCATTACGTTCCTTTGAGTATTCCTGTGTGTATTATGTGTGAGTTACTGACATAACGGTGGGTGTTGAATTTCCTGTAAAAGTTTTGATTTCAAATCTGTCATATAGTACCTGAGATATTTGATAATTGCTCAAAGTTTACTGTATCCTCCTATAGGGAGGTAAATATTATTTGTTGTCGTGATCTCTGACGTTACAGGTAACTATAGAGATATAGACTTTATGAAAGGGATAAAACAGAAAAATTAAACGAACAAAGAACTTACTTTCTGTAAATGTATAACTCGATTTATAAGAAGCAGAGGAGTAAGCTTGTAATAATACATTGTTGAAGAATGTGTGGCAAAAATAATGTGAATAAATTTCGGAATATTCTAAAATAAAACCATTACAGTGAACCACTTATGAGTACAGGCTAAATCTGAAAGATCATTTGATAGGCCTCTGTACTGTCCTCACATGTCATACGACATTATCATGTTATGGCTCGTTTGAGCAACTACCAGATCAGAAAACGAGAATTTCCCACTGGATATTCATATAAAAAGTTCCAACTAAATGGTTTCACTGATGGAATAATCAATGACCATATGAAACAAGTCCAAGTCCAAGTCGTGTACTGACAGGCTGTTAACCGCCAGAAGGTTTTTGCTGCGTACCCACCCAGGTTTTGGGTCTGACCGCAGGTTGTTTATTGTGGTATTTGTAGGATGATGTGATATTTTTTGTTGAAGAAAATTTTTGTTGAGGTAGCTTTTTGCTCCTCTTTAATTTTGTACAGGATGCCAAACCGCTTTTTTGTTTACACCCTGGTGTTTTATTAATCTAAAATGGGGTAAATTTAGTAGCCAAACAGCTCTTTTGGAGATTTGTAATTTAGCTTATGCTGCTGTAAGGATTAACTCCTTTGTTACCTCGGATGCCCGCAAGCCATGCGGGGTACCCGGTAACGCCTTAAGCGGCGTCTCGCAGCGTCGTAGTCTCCTAGAGACCGAACCAGGGCGCTTCTATGAGCTGGAATTTTATCGTAAAATTTTGTTGCCCGGCGTCTAATTTCGTCCTCCACGTATGGGAGAAGGGAAGCTTCGTGAAGTAACCTCACGGGAAAGAACGGCCCACAGAATAGATGGACCGGAGTCCTCTATTCTGTGCACGCTGAAGGTATGCTATCCAGCTATCGGCAGCCATGCCCCAGATTTCACAGGCGTACAACATAAGTGGGATTATCAGCGCTCGAAAGAGGTGTAGCTTTAAGCGGACTGGCATCAAGCGCGAACCCAGCATTGGGTACAGAGAGGCAATAGCCCCCTGCACCCGTGCCGATAGTTCCCTGATGTGTCCGCGGAAAGTTAGGCCTCTATCAAGCTGAACGCCCAGGTACTTGATGGAATTAGTCTACTCTATCCTTCGGCCCCTGAAGTGGAAGTTTGGTCGGTCAGCGGGGGTGTGGCGCCTCGTAAAAAGAATGGCGTGGCTTTTGTCCGGATTTACGGACATCCGCCAACGCCTGCACCATTCTTGTGTGAGACGGAGGTGTCTCTGAATTGGGTTGAAGGCTCTGAGTATATGTCTGTTTTTGCAGAACAACAACACGTCGTCAGCATATTGTGCCATTTCGACCTGTGGTTGAGTTGGAAAATCTGCCATGAAAACACTAAATAGTGTGGGGGATAGTACAGAGCCTTCGGGGACTCCGCCTCTCACGGGTCTCAGTGTAGATGTTTTCCCCGCTACTGTGACTTTAAATGATCTGTGCCTGAGAAAGCTGTGTAGGATGTTGATTAGCTGTGTAGGTAGCCCCAGTTGGATAAGTTTGAAGATCAGACCGGCATGCCATGTCGTGGAGAAGGCCTTTTCGACATCCAAAGATACCACTGCCGTGAAGGCGCGTTCCTGGAAACCCAGGGCCGCTGTCTCCACCACACGTAGCAGCTGTTGGGTAGTCGAGTGCCCAGGACGAAATCCGAACTGGTGGTCAGGAATAGCTTGAACATCTCCCAAGATGGGAGTCATTCGGGTTAGGATTAACCTCTCGAATACCTTCGAGAGGGTAGAAAGGAGGCTTATGGATCGGTAGCTGGAAGGATGTACAGGATCCTTCTCAGGCTTCAATATACATATCACCCGAGCCTCTCTCCACTCGCGAGGAAAGTACCCCAAGGTGATGCACATATTGAAGATCCTGGTTAGGAAAAGAACGGCATTGAAGGGAAGGTGACGAAGCATGAGGGGTGTCAGCCCATCCGGCCCCGCCGCCTTGTTTGGTTTGAGGCGTTTGAGTACGCCCTGGACTTCACTGGGGCGAATGACGGGAAGTCGTTCCGCGTCCTCGGGAGGACGTCGAAAAAATCGGCGTACCTCCCTACGAACGCGTTCGGAAAAGATGTCGCCCTGGGGGTCCTCTCTCGGACATAGAGTGCGTTCAAGATAGTCAGCGAACGCATTTGCTTTGGCTTGGGGTTCATAGGCGAGGCCTTGGGTGCCATGGATGGGTGAGGTGTATTGACCTTTGCGATTCCTGAGGGTCCTGGCGATACGCCACACGTCGCCATTTTCAACGCGCAGTCTGGCCATTGTGTCCTCCCACGCTTGCACCTTGTGCTCACGCAGTCGGACCCTGACCAGTCGACGTAAACGTCGCAAGAGCGCGCGATTATGTGGCGTGCGGTGTCGCTGGTGCAGTCTCCGTGCCGCCCAGGAGCGGCGGATAAGAAGGGTGATGTCTAAAGGAAGAACGTCTGGATGAAGAGGTGCAGGTCCATGAACTGTTAGATTTTTGGCAGTTCGCGTCAGGATAGAAGTGAATGATGAGATTGCCCTCTCAATGTCCGGGATGTTTGTAACTTTTGGGTTCGGTGGAATGGAAGTGCGGAGGCAGCTCCTTACGCCTTCCCAATCGACTTCTCGCGTTTGAAGCGAGGTGTCATGACTGGCAACCCTAGTGTTGATTTCTGTCAGCACCGGATTATGGTCAGAATGAAGTGCGTTTAGTGACGTAAGAGTGAGATGAAATGGAAAATGCTTTGTGATTGCAAAGTCAATGACTGATGCCAGTCCTCCACCTCGCGGGTAGTGCGTTGGTTGCCAGGGACCCTGCACTTGAAGCTGTGGGTCTCCATCTATTAGGCGAATGATTTGATTGCCTCTTGCATCTGCCCGACGACCACAATGCCAACGCTGATGTTTTGCATTGAAGTCCCCGGCCATGATAGCACTTGGGTGTAAGTTTAGGATAGATAGATAGTCGTTTGGAACGAACTGCCGGTTGGGGGGGGGGGTGATACACAGAGACCACCAGGACCTCAGTTCCGCCAAGGTCAAGACAGATTGCCGTGGCCTCTAGGGTTTGAAGAGGAGGGAGCTGGATGGGTTTGTGGACTACATTTTGCCGGACAAGTACCGCTGTACCACCGCCAGGGCGGCCTTGGCGATCCGTGCGATGGCAAATGTAGCCCGGGATGCGGAAACGGGTGTCTGGACGGAGATGCGTTTCGCTGACTAAGATGACGTCTAGGGCATTTGCTCGAGCGAACTGCAATAGCTCGCCCCCCTGATCAACCAGGCCACACGCATTCCAGAATGCGAAGCGAAAAGAGGTACGAGACCTAGTTCGATTCGCCATTCTGTGATTGCTGGATACCAGTTGACAGTAGGGCAAGTCCCTCCATTGCAGCCAGCATCTTGCTTGCCGGGTCTGAGGCACAGAAGAACTTCACTAAGATCTCACAGATCTTTTGTCCATGTGATTGCAGCAAATTCTGCAACCACCTAAACATCTCCGTGAGATCCAGGGAAGCCGTTAGTTGGGTGGAGCTCATGGTAGAGGGCACTATGTTGGTGTTGGCTGGAGAGGATGACCTAAGGGGAGCAGGCCTACCTCGAGCCCTTTCGTCCCTCAACTGTCTAGGGCGCATAGGTTCGCTATGCGCCACCACCACAGTCGGGTTCTCGGGTTGGCGAGATAGTCTCCTCTCATTGAGGTCTGGTTTGGAAGCTGCGCTTCTTGGGGCTGGGGCCCGTGTCTGATTGTGTTTCTGTGTGGGTGCTGGTGTTTTCCTACGAGACTGTTTTGGGGTGTCAGAGGATCTTTGCACAACTTCAGCAAAAGATGGGCGCCGTTCAACCTGCTGACAGTGTTCATTTGGTGGCTGCCTGCTGGATGTCGTAGCCTTGGAGACTGAGGAAGGGAGAGCCCTGGTCTCTTCCCTGGCTGGCGCTCTTTGAAGTGTCCTTTCCTGTGCCGGTCTTCTGGCAGCTATAACCGCCTTCCTTGTTGGGCAGCCGCCATAGCAGGCAATATGCGCACCTTTGCAGTTTGCGCAAGTGGGCGCATCGGTAAGCGACCTCGGACATGCCTCCTTGTCATGAGGTCCTCCACACCGCAGGCAACGCTGCATTCTGCGGCAAAACCTGCTGGAGTGGTTAAACCCCAGACAATGGTGGCACTGAGGAGGACCGCCAGAACTCCTGACGGCCTCGACCTTTACACGGAGGTAACAAATAGTTTTGACACTATCTATCTTTGCCTCCGGGTTGTTGGACCGCTCTACTATCACTAGATAGAGAGGGATGGGGATGGGGCCAGGCTGACCTTGCGGTCCTGGCTTGGTCAGCTGCCTGACCAAGCGCGGTGTTATACCCTGACGGGTGAGGTCATCGCTGATTTCGCTTACCGGTGTATCCACTGGTAGTCCTCTGATCACCCTTTTTAAGTCTCGTGCCTTGTCCAGGCCGAAGGTAAAGTAGGGGATCTTCTTCCCCTCGAGTGCCCTGAGGAGCAGCTGGTAGTCCTCTATGTTTGTCGCCTTGAAAACAAAGCGGCTCTTCGTCCTCGTCACCTCGCATTTATTCGAGAGGGACGGCATTACTTCCTTTAGGAAGCCTACCGACCCCCGGAAATCATCCACGATGATGGGAGGAATATGCCGCTTGGGTGGGGTTCGCTGGCTGGTAGCATCAGTCTTCAGGACGTTTGACTGTCCCTTCTTCCTCCTTGAGGTTACCTCCTGGAATTCCGCCTCATCGACGTCTGTGGAGACATCCGAGGAGCTGGTCTGGAAGTCCTCTTCCTCCATCCTGGAGGACGAAATCTCTGGAGCCGCAGCTCCGTGGAAATATTCTCCTTCTGATTCTGAGGAGTCGTTTGATGAATTTTGGCCTGAACGAGAATTTTTATCCCGGGAAGGGCCCTGGTTGGTGGCCTGTTCGGCTATAGCCAAACGTTTTACAGCGCCATTTCCGCCTTCTTTGCGTTGTCGGCGCTGCCTTTTGGTTCCTGTAGCAGTGGTTTTTATCCTGTCTACAGGGTGAGTCACACCAGTGCTGGTGCTTGGTTTGGCATCCTGTGATGGTTGTTTCGATGAGGGATGGGTGGTGGGTTGGTCAGAACCCTCACCTGGTGTGGGCATTTTGCCCTGCACCAAGGTGCAGTTTACAGCTAACCTTAGGCTATTAACTTACCTGGCAGTACAGGCTGCAAAACTGCGTGAAACACAGAGGACCGGACAATTAAGCGCCTTTATAACCACCTTTCGGTGTTGGCTGTGGCCTTGTGTTTCCCTGTCTGCTCTGATGGTGTGTTTTCTATTAGGTTGTCGCTCGCTCGCACGCTGTTGCTGCTGCTCTCTTCTGGAGATTTGCCGGGAGCTTCCCGAGGGTCCCTCCCGATGGCGGCAAAAGATGACTCCAAAGCTCTATATGCTCGCAGGCGATGTTTCTTCTTCGGCGTCTCGAAGCGGAATGTTGATATGAAACAAGGTCCCGAAAAGTGGGATTAAATATTTTCTTTGATAGACTTCCTTTCTGGAATACAGTCACTTGTTCGTTTGATATTGTCTCTGTAGTCATACTGTATCGAATTTATAGCTACATGCAGAAAAAAAATAATATCTAAGCCATAAACTATGAACCAAGTAGGATTATAACTAAAATATTTATAGAGAATTATAAATGATAGTCCGCGCAGAAAGATGTTACGAGTGGTGCCATCTGTAGACAGCAAACGCACTCAGTGGGAAGATTGTATGTTTGAGGGTATTGCCTGTCAACCGAAATTCCTCTCCAATCGACAATAGACATAACTAAAAATTGTGTCCTAAATAATATAATATATTGTTTATAGCATTAAAATACTCGCGAAAATGACCACTATCTTCTCGAGCTTCTGTTCAAGGAAAAGTTATTGTTCTTTATGCTCCAGTTTATGATAAATGTTTGTAGAAGTAGATAACTTACACTTTAAAGCCAGTTGCTATATGTTGCCTTTTAATGTTCATGTTATTCCAATGAACATCGGAGTTCAGTTGTCATTTAAAGAAGGAAAGTTTAAACTAAAGACAACAAATAACTCTGAAATGGCTAATAAAATAAAGTAAGTAGCGACAGGTTATGTACTTTATTGTGATAGGCGTTTGTTGGGCACTAAGACTTGTCTATATCATATGATAGGCCGATTATATAACATTGTTTCACAGATTTTTGACAGATAATTCAGATTACATAGTCTGTGTCTCATGCTAGTAAATATAACAAATCTATTATAATTTGATGAAATTGTTAAACAATAACTTACAAAATATTAAAACTAACACAATTTATTTTCGTAGATAACTGCATTCCTGGATAATACTCCACTTACTCTCCTAGCGGACGATCAATATAACTAAAGCACTTCTTATGTTTTGTCAAGTCACTCTTTTAAGAATACTTATTCCGCTCCAAGTTTAAGATGTATATTTAGAGAAATAGTTTCATTACACGTCACGTTACAAATACAAGAGGAAATACAGGGGAAATAACTAATAATGAAATGTTATTATATCACGATAAACAAAAGAATGGAGCTTTGAAATTTAAGATGTGTAAAGGATAGTAACTTTGAATAACAACAGGAATAGGGCAGTTACAGAAATACGGAACTATAAGACATTTAGCTAAGACGGGATTGTTGTTATACGTCGATCGGAAATAGCTACCTGTACCGGAGATATTAAAACTAAACTCACGGATTGCTAGAATCGAGTTATAATGTGATCGTATTGAAGTATACACCAGAAAATAAATACTAATTGTTTTTAAATATGTGGTAGTTACGTCGTCATATATCACTACATTTTCGATTTATATTCTTTATCATTACATTCCTTTAAATATTCGTGAGTTGATGTTTGAGTTAGTGGAGTAACAGCGAGTCTTGAATTTCCTGTGAAAGTTTTAATTTCAAATCTACCACATAGTATCTAAGATATTTGATAATTGCTCAAAGTTTACTGTATGCTCGTATAAGGAAGTAAATATATTTGTTGTGATCTCTGACGTTACAGGTAACTACAGAGATACAAATTTTATAAAAGGATCAAAACAGAATAATTAAAAGGACAAAGAGCTTACTGTAAGTGTTTATCTCGAAGAGAAAGCTTGTAATAATACGCTGTTGAAGAATGTGTGACGAAAGCAATATGATTAAGACTCCGAATATTTTAGATAAAATCACTAGATATGCTGCAGTGAAATGGCGTATGACGTTAAATCTCAAGGCTGCTCATTTGATACGCTTTACTCTCCTCATATGACGTTAACAAGGTATGGCTCACATGACCAACTACTAGGTAGATCACAACACGAGCATTTTAAGCATATTAATTTCCAAATAAATGTCATTGAGGTAATGAGTGGTATTCAAAGAACTTATGAAACCAGCCATCTCGAAAAGTGTGATTAAATATTTGCTTTAGCAGACTTCCTCTCTCGAATACAGTTGCTTGCTCTTTTGATACTGTCTCTGTATTACACGGAGAAAACAGATGAATTCTAAGCCATAGGCAATAAACAAAGTGACTATACCTAAAGGCTTTATGGATAACTATAAACGATAATCCGCACAATAAGATGTTACGTGTGGTGCCATCTCTGGAGAGCAATACGCAGTTCGTGCAAAGATTGTATATTTGATAATATTGCGTGTCAACCAAAATTCCTTTCAAAGGATAATAGATATAACTAAAAGATTGTCGCCTAAACAATATAGTATATTGTTTGTAACGCTAAAATACTCGATGAAATTAACACTATCTTCTCGAGCTTCTGTTCAAGGAATACTTATTCTCTTTTCTGCTCCAAGTTACAGAAGTCGATCGATTACACTTGTAGTTGTTGATACTCTACACAGGCGAATAAAGTGATAGTGAAATGTTTAAAAAGCGGGTTGCCATGTTTGTCTTTTAGCTTTCATTTTATTCCAATGAACAGCAGAGTGTGGCTTAAGAATATAAAGATGTAAAATTTGAAGTAAAGACAACGAATAACTTGGAAATGGTTAATGTTATAAAACAAACAGATATAGCTTATGTGGTTCAATAAGATACGCATTTGTTATGCACTAATATAATATGTCAATTATACAACATTGTTTCACAGACTGTTGCCAGGAAATGTAAGATGTACACTTTGTGATTAATGCTAGGAAATATATTAAACTTATGTTACGATGAAATTATTAGTAATACTTTACAAAACAAAAAATGTCGACATTTGTATTCGTGTATATTTCCATTCTTTTACAATTATTAACAATGACTTTTTAATTGTTTGGAAATATCGGTTTATTACTCATGCTGAACGTGTACACGGAGACACGAATCACATGGAACTTTGTATAAAGACCCTTTTAGAGATTAAGTGGACACCCGAAACTATATCTTCGTTTAAATTTTAACATAAAAATGTTGGTAGAACATTTCCATAAATAATATAAGTAGAAATATTCCGAACCATTATTCGATTAAACATGCATGAGCTAGTTATCGACTCTAACTTACTCTCATAAGCGCAAATCCTCGCTCTCGCTCTGGCACAAGTGTGTGGTGACACGTCATCCGAAGATATCAAGTATCGATCATTTTTTATAAAATTTGACTTGAGGTGTTGTTACACTTCTACTGTTTCTCCTATTCCCATTGTATGTACAAGAAAATATTAATATTAGTAGTTTAACGAAACTTCTACCTTACAGATAGACAGTACAGAGATTCCGAAATGAATACAAACAGAATAAGTAAGAGAACAAAGAAATTCAGTTTATTGCTGCAAATGTTTTTCTCGATGTTAGAGTTAAACAAATAAGGTCGCAATTCTAGACTTGACAAAGGGAAAAAGCCCTCTGAGGGAGATTTGTATAATGTATGGGAGACTAAGATTGAAGCTCCTCCTTAACGTGAGATAAGTTTAGAAAGTACTTGTCCACTTTGCCCAAAAATGCGACATGTCAAATATAAAAACAAGCATTTGGAGGTTGTGTTGATTATAATCGTTTACAGATGTCACAAAAATGTTATCGTGACTTAGAAGAAGGCTATTACGCCAAATTTCTGTAAAGTGCTCGTACATCTACTAGCTTTAGAAGCATTCCATTCTCACAGAAGACAATTCCTTATTTTGTTGTTAGCTAAAAGTATACTGCAGTTAATTATTGTTTTTAAACGTGTAAAGCATAATTAAGTCTACGATGTATGAGCAAACCTAGTTACAATTTAATATAATAATTTGAGAATAATTATAAATATTGTTGCTTGTGATAAAATATGACAAGTAGTGCCATCTCTAGACAGCAGGATGAGGTTAGTTAGTGTTCGCATTGCTTGTCCATCAAAACGCCTCCCCTAGCGGACGATCAGTGTAACTAAAACAACGTTTCTTACCATATGTTTCTCAACGCAGTTTCTAAGAATACTTATTGAGTTCCGAGTTTAAGATGTATATTTATAGAAACTTTCATAACACGTCAGGCTGCAGATACAAGAGGGAATACAGGGGGACGAAGTGACAGTGAAATGTTTCCATGGTATCAGGAAAACAAAATATTGGAGCTTAGAAAGGATAATAATATAGAAACCTAAAGTAAAAGATATTTGGTCTACAATCACAACAGTAATGACGAACGGATAAACAGGCGTTAGTAATATTAATTAGTGAGCATACTACGTATGTGCCTTTATTTAATATTGTTTTGCTGATCTTTAACTGTAAAACATAGGTATATTAACAGGATAAATTTATATATTTAAACAGTTGAAGAAGAGAATATATATGTAAAGATTGTATGTAACGGAACTGCATTAGGAAGTTGTAACTTGACGTTACGTATTAAAACAAGAGTTCTGTGACATTACGTCATTGCAATTTGTTTTGTTTTATAACGAAGTGTACAAACGTGTTTTGTTATTGTGTGTAATTCACTATATTGAAAGAGAAAGATGGATTTATGCGACGAGTATTAAAGTCGTGCTGTTTCTGTGTCTACAAATAGATGGTTCCCATTTAATAAATACTCAAGTCAAATACATTTCATAGATGCAAGACAAATAACTTTCCCTGTTGGGCGACTTTTCATGGACTTGTTACAGAGTTTTATAATTACTTTTACTAAAGCAATTAGCCTATCTTTTTTGAGTGGCGTATGAGATCTTTTACCTTCTGTATGACTTTTGTGTTACGGCAAAGGTAAGACATGAACAGAATCGTACAACACAAAATTGTAGATCTCTGATATATGTTATGATATAGGAAGTTGCTATTGTTTTATATGTTCTGGATATGCAAAGCGAAATTAATATCAAAAACATGAAACACGCGAACGATTCTTAATTTTGAGTCGCCCAAGCCAACTTTACTACAAGGAAAGAAATAGTTAATAACAAGAAGTAAATACAGCAATGTGAGCTTTTATAAATAATAATTTGTACATGAATGACTAGAAAAGGCATTTGATATGACTTTAAAACGCTTTTACGTGTTATAATGCAAAGAGCACCAAATATATTTGAAGTGCATCCCCTAGCAACGAGTTCTCTAAACATTTGACTGTCACTGGCCGTAATGAAAATAAGTAAACACGGAATAGGACAATAAATGGTTTTATTATTTCCTCCAAACATTTATCTCGATTTACACAAAGAAAACGAAAAAACGTGTACAAGAATTTCTTGAAGTGTTGGAGAAGTTATGTGAATGAAATTCGTAATATGTTAAAATAAAAACCGTTTTAGATATATAATAACAAGATTTAGTTAGTCGAATATTAGTGTATTGGATAATTGTTTATTCTTTGTTATATTCTGACTGTGATGTTGTATTTTAACAAATGATATTGTCATTATACAAACTACACACGCAGTTCTCAGAGTGACTGTGGTATCTCGTGTTCATTCTCCTTGGTCTAGTCTCGACCGTCCATAGAATTCTATATGTATCTCAGCTGGTCTGTTTGGTAGTGCCAAGTTTAGATCTACTATACAAGTACGTACATCAGTCTACCTGACGCTGTTATTACAACTCCTTTAAAGTATCTTGTCTTCATTTTTTTGTTTTCTGAAGAAAACTAGTGCATAATTTGTGTATATTATTTCAATGACCTAAGTGAGAATAGGTATATGGGGTAGTGAAGCTCGTGATTATAGAGAATGCTGTTGATCAACCTGACAGAAATTTAGGTAATGCCCATCCACTTTTCACACAAAAACTATACTGCGTTATAGGACTATACCTAGTTACTATTGTGCCATTAGTGCATAATCCGTATTCTGTAGTTATGCAAGTGCTAAAAAGGTCAAATTTAAGAAGTATCTATATAAAAATGAAATATATTTGCTGCTTGGATGTATTTATATTATTTTGGAAGTTTTCCTTTCCCGTTCACAGTCATTTGTGGGTTTAATATAATGGTAAAATACATTTTAGGGAAAGATTACCTTCAAATAATAAGAGACAATGAAATCTGAGCTATATAATAGGTAGATAATGACTATTTGCTATAAAATTTTATACATAAAACAGAACATACCTGCCGAGATAGGATCTGACTGGTGGTGCCATTTGTAGGCAGCAAGACACGTCGGTAAAGAGATCGTTACCTCTAAATTAAAGTTGTTCTCCTTGTGGACAATCGATATAACTAAATTGAAGTAGCCTATGTAGTACGTCTATAACAGAAACTTAGACATTAATTTAACACTACCAATAGAAATCCCACAGTGAACTATTTTTTAAATGATCAGAATTTTAATGAAGCATTAATATTATGGACATATTGTATTTAATAATAAATCGATATAATGTAATACCTACCGATGTATATTAAATGTGGATGTTTAACACATTATAGCTAATTTTGAAAATGTTTGTGACTAATATATAAGAAATTGAAAATAACAACCAGGGATTTATTTACATAAGTAAACTTTCTCGTTACTCATTGTGGAGATAAATAATATTTCTGACATATTCTGTTATTCGTTGAAGCTCTGGACTGATGCGCTTTTAAATAATAATGCAATTGTTTCCATTTATTAACTGGTAGGTACGAAAGAGAGGGGAGTTTTCATTATCATGACATAGTGAGCAGTTATTAAATGGTTTAACAAATGTTAAGGAATAATTTGTACATCATTAAGCAGAAAAGGTCAGTTGAGCTTTTATGTACAATCATGCAAGAAGGACACAAGAAAACAAATACAAATTCTTTATCAATCTGTGGTAGTGACATAGAGTATACGTAGTCCCATATAAACACATTTTCTAGTTTTATTCGTTATCTCTAAAGTGCTTTACGTAATCTTGGATTTATGTCTGAGTTCCTGACATAACAGTTAGTTTTGAATTTCCTGTAAAAGTTGTAATTTCAAATCTACCACATAGTAACTAAGATATTTGATAGTTGCTTAGAGTTTACTATATGCTCCTATAAGGGAATAAATATATTTGTTGTCATTATCTCTGACCTTACAGGTAACTATAGAGATACCGATTTTATGAAAGGAATAAAACAGAATAACAAATAGGAGAGAAACTTACTTTGAGTAAATGTTTATCTCGATATACACGATGTAATAATACATTGATTAAGAATGTGTCGCCAAAATAACGACAAAAAGTTTGGAATATTTTAAAATAAAATCACTACATATGTGGACAGTGAAAGATGTATGAGTACAGATCATTTGATAAGCTTCTCTACTCTCCTCACACATGGCATACAACGTTAACGAGGTATGACTCGATTGACCAACTAACAGATCAGAAAACGAGAATTTCCAACTGGATAATCATATAAAAAGTTCCAACTAAATGACAATGGGTGCATAGTGTAATCATCAGTGAAGTTAAGGCTTAGGGATTAAGGCTTTTTATTTGTAACTTCTTTTTATTTTATTATTTTTTTTATTTATAACTTATTTGCCTGGTGCCGGTACATTGGACCCGGCTTACAGGCTCTAAATTTACATTGGTTTATAATTCTGGGTATGATTTTTTATTGTCTTTGGGGTTCTTCTAAAACCCATACGGCGACCTGTTCTGAGACCGCCAAGAACCTGTTTTATCTCGTTATTTGCCTCTGTCTTTCTTTTTCTTGTTTTTATATTTACACTGCGCGCGCGCGCGCACACACACACACACACACACACACACACACACACACAGACACACACCCCTGGGCATAACACGTACGTCCCAATATCACACGCACTTCACTGTACAGACTTGGCTATGTACAATATTTACAATGTTCGCAGTTAGTCTGTGCGGCAGCGGGTAGCTGACTCCTGGGCTGCCGATGATGGCTCCCTCTTCCGAAGAGCGTGGTCTGAGCCAGGAAGGGTTGGGCGCGCATAATTTGGCAGTCGTGTTTTTTCTTCTTCAATATGCTTTGATTCTGGCGTGTTTTCGGTGCTTGGGTTCGTCTTTTCCAATATTGTGTATGGTGGGGTTTTGATGGTGTCGGATGCGTGCCCAGATGGAAGAGGCACGTTTGTTGATGGCCTCGTTGATGTAAGGGACGTGGGTTTCTCGGTGAATGGTGGCAGTTGTTGTTCGGATAGGAGCAGACAGGATGTTGGGTAGGGATAGATTTTGTAGGGTTTGGAGATACTTTAGGACGATATTGGAGGCGTTGGCCCAGACCACGCAGGCGTACAGGACCACGTATAAAATAAAGGATCTATATAGGATGATCTTCGAGCGCAGCTTTAGCTGTTTGCTCCTAAATATGGGGGCGCACATCTTTAATCGCTGCCGCGTTTGTTGGCGCTATCTCTTAGGTGGGTGGTCCAATGCATTGTGCGTGTCAACGTCACGCCGAGGTACTTGACCTGCTGACGACAGTGGAATATATGACCATCGACCCAGCAGACCAGCAGAACAATCGAGTCGTCCAAGTTTACCTGGACGGAATGGCTTCGCCCAGCACCTAGCCGCTGACTGCGGCTTTATCTGGGTGGTGTAATAGTCTTCTGTCTTTTGTCTCAAGCGTTTATGTCGGGGCATAGGTTTCTCTGATCTGTTGGGTTAAGCCGCCCAGGCTGCCGCCTGGGGTACATATTCCCAAGGCCGTCTTCACCCGAACTCTCCGCTTGAAGAAGGTCGGAGTGCAGACAGCACGATCAGAGGGGATAGGAAGCTATGTGGGGAAATTATCTAAACCCATTTCTGGTTCTGGTGTTTTCGGTGTGATGGAGAGAACCCCTTCTGGCTAATAGTCCATGGCGTCCTTGGGGAGTTTGTACCTCCTCCTCCTGCGAGGAGCTCTGTGGTCATACCGACCCAGGTTGTTGACCAGCTCTCGGCTAAATACCTGGGTGTCCTGCTTGATCGCGGGCTAAACTTCACTCCCCATGTCAGGGCTAAGGCGGGACTAGGCCATGTTGCACTCAGGCAGTTGTACCCCATTTTCAGGTCCAACATGGCTGCGACTATCGTCCCCAGATCTGGTAAAGTGTGATTTACTTTGTTTCATAGACTTACTTTCTCGAATGCAGTTATTTGTTCCTTTTTTACTGTCTGAGTATTGATACTATAGGGACTTTACGTCTACAATTTAAAAATAAATAAAATCTAAGCCATAGCCGATAAACAAAGTAGGAGTATACCTAACAGCTTTATAGATAATTATAAATGACAATCCGCGCAATAAGATGTTGCTGGTAGTGCCATCTCCACAGTGCAAGGCGAACTAAGGGGTTTATGTCCTACACAATATAATATAATGTTTATAACGCTAAAATACTCGATTAAATTAACACTATATTCTGGAGTTTCTGCTGAGTTTATTCTGTTTCTCGCTCGAAGTTGCAGAACAAATCAATTACCCCTGTAGATACCTACAAGTGAGCAGATAAGCTGAATTAAGTTATGCTGACATGTTTAAAAAGCGGGTTGCCATGTGTTGCCTTTTAATATTCATGTTATTTCAATGAACACCAGAGTGTAGCTGAGAAATCTAAAGACGGAGAATCCTATACAAACAACAAAAGTGTGTGCTCCAATTTAAATTTGATTTGTTCATCTCACCTGCACAATATATATGAGAGTATAAATATGTACATTAAAATAGTTAAAGAAGAGAATATATTTGTAAATTATGTGTGTAATAAGAACTGCATTATGAATCTGTAACTTGACGACGCGTCTTAAAGCGTAGTTCTATGATTTTGTGTATCTGCAGTTTTACTGCATGCTCGTATAAGGCAGTAGCTATATTTGTTGTTATCTGTGACGTTACATGTAACTATAGAGATACAGATTTTATGAAAGGAATTATAACAGAAGAATTAAAAGAACAAATAACTTACTCTGAGTAAATGTATAACTCGATTTATACGAAGTGGAGGAGTAAGCTTCTAATAATACATTGCTGAAGAATGTGTGCAAAAATAATGTGAATTAGGTTCGGAATATTTTGAAATAAAATCATTACTGTGAAGTACTTATGAGTACAGGCTAAATCTGAAAGGTCATTTGATAAGCTTCTGTACTCTTCTCACACATGCCATACACGTTAACATGTTATGGCTCCCTTGACCAACTACGAGATCAGAAAACGCGAATTTCCAACTGGATATTCACATAAAAAGTTTCAAATAAAGAAGTTTATTCATTTAATTAATCAATGAACCAATGACACAAGTTCCCGAAAAGTGTTATTAAATATTTTCTTTCACAGACTTCCTTTCTGGAATACAGTTTGTTGTTCCTTTGATATTGTCTGTGTGTTCATACTGTGTCTACTTTATATCCACAGAGGGAAAGGAAATGAAATATAAGCCAAAAAAATTAAACAACGTAGGAGTATACCTACAATATTTATAGATAATTATACATGATAATCCGCGCAGTAAGATGTTACGAGTGGTGCCATCTGTAGACAGCAAACGCACTCAGTGGGAAGATTGAGGGTATTGCCTGTCAACCGAAATTCCTCTCCAATGGCACTTTAAAGTGGGTTCCTATATGTCGCTTTTTAATGTTCATGTTATTCCAATGAATAGCGGAGTTCAGCTTAAACTATAGACAACGAATAACCCTGAAAAGGCTATTGACATAACATGTAGCGACAGGTTATGTACCTTAATGAGATAGGCATTTGTTGTGCACACTGTTGACAGATAATTCAAATTATACAGTCTGTGTCATATGATAGTAAATATAATAAATTTATTATAATTTGATCAAATTGTTAACCATAATTTACAAAATATTAAAACTTACACATTTTGTGTTCGTAGATCACTGCATTCCTGGATAATACTCCACTTACTCTCCTAGCGGACGATAAATATAACTAAAGCAATTGTTATGTTTTGTCAAGTCACTCTTTTAAGAAAGCTTATTCCGCTCCAAGTTTAAGATGTATATTTAGAGAAATAGTTTCATTACACGTAACGTTACATATACAAGAGGGAATACAGGGGAAAGAACTGATAATGAAATGTTATATCACGAGAAACAAAAGATAGAAGCTCTGAAATTTAAGATGTGTTAAGACCAGTAACGTTGAATAACAACAGGAATAGTGCAGTTACAGAAATACGGAACTATAAGACATTTAGCTAAGACGGGATTGTTGTTATACGTCGAGCGGAAATAGCTACCTGTACCGGGGATATTAAAACTAAACTCACGGATTGCTAGAATCGAGTTATAACGTGATCCTATGTAAGTTTACATCAGAAAAATAAATACAAATTGTTTTTCAATCTGTGGTAGTTACGTCGTCATACATCGCTACATTTTCGATTTCTATTCTTTATCATTACATTTCTTTAAATACTCGTGAGTTTATGTCTGAGTTACTGGTATAGGAGTGAGTCTTGAATTTCCTGGGAAAGTTTTAATTTCAAATCTACCACATAGTATCTAAGATATTTGATAATTGCTCAAATTTTATTGTGTGCTCGTATAATGAACTAAATATATTTGTTGCGATCTCTGACGTTACAGGTAATTACAGAGGTACAAATTTTATAAAAGGATCAAAAACAGAATAATAAAAGGACAAAGAGCTTACTGTAAGTGTTTATATCGAAGAGAAAGCGTGTAATAATACGCTGTTGAAGTATGTGTGACGAAAGCATTATGAATAAGACTCCGAATATTTTAGATAAAATCACTAGATATGCAGCAGTGAAATGACGTATGACGTTAAATCTGAAAGCTGGTCATTTGATACGCTTCTCTACTCTCCTCATATGACGTTAACAAGGTATGGCTCACTTGACCAACTAACAGGTAGATCATAACACGAGCACTTTAAGCATATTAAGTTCCAAATAAATGTCATTGAGGTAACGATTGGTATTCAAAGAACTTATGAAACCAGAGAGAGAGCCAAGAGCGAGAGCAAGTCGTCCGGGTGCTCCCGGACGGTGGGTAGAGCGCCACGGTACCTATCCGCTGTGCGGATTTACCCATGCGGTCTTATAGAGTTTGTCTTTCCTCCAAAGCTTGGATGTCCTTGTTAACTGATGGACCAGCTTTGACCTCTACTAGTGCTCCTGGCGGCGGGATGAGCTTCCAGGTAGGAGGCCAGTGCCTTAAACCGCCACGCTAGGGGCGGCCTGCGTTGCGGTGTCCGTCCAGCGTGGCGGGGTCAGGAGCGAGAGTTCGGGTGGTTGGGGACCGTTTAGGTTATGGTTCTCCTCGGGGTCACACAGGGGGACCTGGCTGCCGGTAGTCAGCCGACGGGCCAGATCCAGCCCTGATGTGGCCGGAAACGGGGTGTAGTGTTGAGGGGATGAGAGGCTGGTCTCACCACCCAAGGGCGTCCTTGGGGAGGCGGTAGCTCTTTCTCCTCCTGGGCAAACGGTGGTCTGATTGTCCTAGTGTGTTCACTGGGTGGTTGGGATGGGATGCAATCCTGGCATACAATGTGCGCGAGCGTTCACGCACAACGTCCTCAATGTAAGGTATGATAGAATGGGAGTGTAGGATGTGTGATGGAAACATACGTTCGGTTTCGTAGATCATCCTAAGCACTCTCTTCTGCACGGCTTGCAGTCTGCGGATGGTGGTACAAGCCACCGATCCCCAGACCTCGCATCCATACAGGATCAGGGGCGGGACGATCGTAAGATGCACCCGTAGTTTCAGGCGAGTGGGCATTGTCGAACGGAATATAGGGTACAACTGCATAAGGGCTGCATGGCCGAGGCCGATATTTTCACGGGAATGTGGAGTGAATGTGAGGCCTCGGTCCAGTCGGACACCCAGATATTTGGCAAATCGGACCCAAGGAATCCTCCTCTGCTTCAAGCGCATGTCTCCTTCCGGGCGCCAGCGGAGGACCTTCCCCAGCAGAAGGGAAGAGCTCTTCTGTGGGCTGATGGCCATCCTCCACCTTTCACTCCACGTGCCGATGGCTCGGAGTGATCGCTGCAGTGGAGGGAGGCAGTAGCGGACGTTTTTATTCTGGGCCAAGATGAGGACGTCGTCAGCATATTGGCACAGAACAGTGCGAGGCTCTGTAGGGAAGTCAGACATGTAGACAGCAAAGAGTAGCGGCGACAGTACACTGCCTTCCGGGACTCCCGCCGCTATGGGTCTGACGGAGGAGAGTTTGCCTTCGACCCGCACCCCGAAGGTTCGACCCCGGAGGAAACTACTGATCAGGGTGATCTCGAAATGTGTGATTAAATATTTGCTTTAGTAGACTTCCTTTCTCGAATACAGTTGCTTGTTCCTTGACACTGTCTCTGTATTCACACTGTATCTACTTTATATTTATACGGAGAAAACAGATGAAATCTAAGCCATAGGCAATAAACAAAGTAACTATACCTAAAGGCTTTATGGATAACTATAAACGATAATCTGCACAATAAGTTGTTACGTGTGGTGCCATCTCTGGAGAGCAATACGCAGTTACTGCAAAGATTGTATATTTGATAATATTGCGTGTCAACCAAAATTCCTTTCAAAGGACAATAGATATAACTAAAAGATTCTCGCCTAAGAAATATAGTATATTGTTTGTAAAGCTAGAATACTCGATGAAATTAACATTATCCTCTCGAGTTTCTGTTCAAGGAATACTTATTCTCTTTTCTGCTCCAAGTTACAGAAGTCGATCGATTACACTTGTAGTTGTTGATACTCTATACAGGCGAATGAAGTGATAGTGAAATGTTTAAAAAGCGGGTTGCAATGTTTGTCTTTTAGCTTTCATTTTATTCCAATGAACAGAAGAGTGTGGCTTAAGAATTTAAAGATGTAAAATTTGAAGTAAAGACAACGAATAACTTTGAAATGGTTAATGGCATTAAACAAACAGATATAGCTAATGTGGTTTAATAAGCTATGCATTTGTTGTGCACTAATATAATATGTCAATTACACAGCATTGTTTCACAGACTGTTGCCAGGAAATGTAAGATGTACACTTTGTGATTAATGCTAGGAAATATATTAAACTTATATTTCTATGAAATTATTGGTAATTCTTTACAAAACAAAACATTTCGCCATTTGTATTCGTGTATATTTCCATTCCTTTACAATTATTAACTATGATTTTTTATTTGTTTGGAAATATCGGTTTATTACTCGTTCTGAACGTATACATGGAGACACGAATCACATGGAACTTTGTATAAAGACGCTTTTAGAGATTAAGTGGACACCCGAAATCTTCGTTTAAATTTTAACATAAAAATGTTGGTATAACATTTCCATATATAATATGAGTAGAAATATACCGAAACAATATTCGATTGAACATGCATGAGCTAGTTATCGACTCTCACTCTCATAATCGCAAATCCTCGCTCTCGCTCTGACACAAGTGTGTGGTGACACGTCATGCGAAGATATCAAGTATCGATTATTTTTTATAAGATTTGACTTGTGGTGTTGTTACACATCTACTGATTTTCCTATTCCCAGTGTATTTACAAGGAAATATACATATTAGTTTAACGAAACTTCTACCTTACAGATAGACAGTACAGAGGTTCCCAAATGAATACAAACAGAATAAGTAAGATAACAAAGTAATTCAGTTTAATGCTGCAAATGTTTTTCTCGATATTAGAGTTAAACAAATAAGGTTGTAATTCTAGACTTGGCAAGTGGAAAAAGTCCTCTGAGCGAGATTTGTGTTAAGTAGGGGAGACTAAATTTTAAGCTCCTCTTTAACGTGACATAAGTTTAGAAAGTACTTGTGCAGTTTGCGCCAAAATGCCACATGTCAAATATAAACACAAACATTTTCAGATTGTATTCATTATAATCATATACAGATGTCAACAAAAGTGTTATCTGATATAATAAAAGCCTATTATGGCATATTTGTGTAAAGTGCTCGTACATCTACTAACTTTAGAAGGATTCCATTCTCACACAAAACAATTCCTTACTTCGTTGTTAGCTGAAGGTATACTGCAGTTAATTATTATTGATTTAAACATATAAAGAATAATTAAGTCCACGATGTGTGAACAAACGTAATTAGAATTTAATATAATACTTTGAGAATAATTATTAATATTGTTGCTTGTGATAGAATATGAGACGTAGTGCCATCTCTAGACACCACGATGAGGTTAATTTGTATTCGCATTGCTTGTCCATCAAAACGTCTCCCCTAGCGGACGATCAGTGTAACTAAGACAACGTTTCTTGCCATGTGTTTCTCAACGCAGTCCCTAAGAATACTTATTAATTTCCGAGTTAAAATGTATATTTAGAGAAAGTCTCATAACACGTCAGGTTACAGATACAAGAGGGAATAGAGGGGGATGAAGTGACAGTGAAATGTTTCCGTGGTATCAGGAAAACAAAATGTTGGAGCTTAGAAAGGATAATAATATAGAAACCTAAAGTAAAGAATATTTGGTCTACAATCAAAAAAGTGACGAACGGATAAACAGGCGATAGTAATATTAATTAGTGAACATCCTACGTACGTGCTCTCATTTAATATCGTTTTGCTAATCTTTACCTGTAAAATATAGGTATGTTAAGAGGATAAATTTATATATTTAAACAGTTGAAGAAGAGAATATATATGTAAAGATTGTATGTTACTGAACTGCATTAGGAAGTTGTAACTTGACGTTACGTGTTAAAACAAGAGTTCTATGACATTACGTCATTGCAATTTGTTTTGAATTATATCGAAGTGTACAAAGAGATTTCTATAATTACTTTTACTAAAGTAATTAGCTTATCCTTCTTGAGTAGCGTATGAGATCTTTTTCCATCTGCATGACTTTTGTGTAACGGCAAAGGTAAGACATGAACAGAATCGTACAACACAAAATTGTAGATCTCTGATATATGTTTATAGGAAGTTGTTATTGTTTTATATGTTCTGGATATGCAAAGCGAAATTAATATCAAAAACATGAAACAGCGAGCGATTCTTAATTTTGAGTCGCCCCAAGCCAACTTTACTTTAAGGAAAGAAATAGTTAATAACAATAAGTAAATACAGCAATGTGAGCTTTTATAAATAATAATTTGTACATGAATGACGAGAAAAGGCATTTGATATGACTCTAAAATGGTTTTACGTGTAATAATGCAAAGAACATTAAATATATTCAAAGTGCATCCCCTAGCAACGAGTTCTCTAAACATTTGAATGTCACTGGCCGTAAAGTAAATAAGTAAACACGGAATAGGACAATAAATGGTTTTATTATTTCCTCCAAACGTTTATCTCGATTTGCACAAACAAAACGAAAAAAAAAAACGTATATAAGAACTTCTTGAAGTGTTAGAGAAGTTATGTGAATGAAATTCGTAATATTGTAAAGTAAAAGTCGTTGTTGATATATAACAAGATTTAGTTAGTCGAATATTAGTGTATATAATAACTGTTTATTCTTTTTTATATTCTGACAGTGATGTTGTATTTTAACAAATGTTATTGTCATTATACAAACTACAAACGCAGTTCTCAGAGTGACTGTGGTATCTCGTGTTGATTCTCTTTGGTCTAGTCTCGGCCGTACATAGAATTCTATATGTATCTCAGCTGGTCTGTTTGGTAGTGCCAAGCTTAGATCTACTATACAAGTACGTACATCAGTCTACCTGACGCTGTTATTACAACTCCTTTAAAGTATCTTGTCTTCACTTGTTTTCTGATGGTCACTCGTCGATAATTGTATATTATTTCGATGTCCTAAGTGACAATAGGTATATGGTCTAGTGAAACTCTTAATTTCAGACAAAGAGAATGCTGCTTACCAATCTGACAGAAATTTAGGTACTGCCTCTCCTCTTTTTACACAAACACTGTACTGCGTTAGAGGACTATAGCTAGTTACTATTGTACCATTAGTACATAATCTGGATTTATACAAGTATTAAAAAAGGAAAGCTTTAGAAATATCCATACAACAATAAAATATATGCCATGCCATGCCATGTGGTGCTGGCTGGCTGTATAAAGCCAGAAGGTTTTTGCTGCGTGCCCACCCGTTAAGGTTTTACCGCCGGTAAGGTAAATATCGGGATATTGTAGGGTGAAATGTAGGTTTTCAGAATTGAGTTATTTATGAGGTTACAAGTATGTACCTGGGGGTGGAAGTACAGGATGCAACACCTTGCACACTGGTGCTTTTTTATTTTATTTTGTTTTGGGAATAATTTTGATGCCAAGCAGCTTGGAAGGATTATGTGGAGCTCAGCTTTAGCTGCTGTTCGGATTAGCTCCTTGGTTATCTCGGATACCCGCAAGCCATGCCGGGTAACCGGTGCTGACTAGAGCGACGTCTAGTGGGGCATAATCTCCCAGGGATCTGACAAGGGCGCTTCTGTGGTTGGTTGGACAAACTTGCGTACAATTTTGATGCCAATAAAAGATATTTGCTGTTTCTATGCATTTATATTAAATTATAATATTTCCTTTCTGGTTCACAACAATTTGTTGGTTTAATATTATGTCAAAATACATTATAGCTACAGAGTTATTCAAATAATAAGAGACAATGAAATCTAAGCTATATAATAGGAAGATAATTACTATTTGCTATAAATGTTATATATAATAACAGATCATCCCTGCCGAGATAGGATATTACTGGTGGTGCCATCTCTAGGCAGCAAGAGGCCGCGCCGTGGCTCAGTGGTTAGACAGCTTGGCTCTCACCAAGGCGGCCCGGTTTCGATCCCAGGCGACCGCAAAGTGAGATTTGTGGTGGACAACGCGGCGCTGGGGCGGGTTTTTTCCGAGACCTCCGGTTTCCCCCGCCATCTCATTCCACCGGTGCTCCATCTTCATCTCATGTATCATCAGTGTCACCGCCTGCGGTGCCGTATATAGTAAAAGCGGGCGTTAAACACTACACATTTTTTCTAGGCAGCAAGAAACGTCGGTAAAGAGATCCTTATCTCTAAATTAAAGTTGTTCTCCTTGTGAACAATCGATATAATTAAACTGAAGTAACCTATGTGATACGTTTATAACAGAAACTTAGACATTAATTTAACAGTACCGATAGAAATCGCACAATGAACTATTTTGTAAATGATCAGAATTTTAATGAAGCATTAATATTATGGACATATTGTGTTTAATAATAAATCGATATAATGTAATACCTACCGATGGATGTTAAATGTGGATGTTTAACACATTATAGCTAATTTTGAAAATGTTTGTGACTAATATATAAGAGATATAAAATAACAACCAGGGATTTATTTACATAAGTAAACTTTCTCGTTACTCATTTTGGAGATAAATAATTTTCCTGACATGCTCTGTTATTCGTTGAAGCTCTGGTCTGATGTGCTTTTATATAATAATGCAATTGTTTCCATTTATTAACTGGTAGTTACGAAAGAGAGAGGAGCTTTACTATCATCAAATAGTGAGCAGTTATTAAACGGTTTAACAAATTTTAAGGAATAATTTGTACATCATTAAGCAGAAAAGGTCAGTTGAGCTTTTACGTACAATCATGCAAGAAGGACACAGTAAAACAAATACAAATTGTGGTAGTGACGTAAAGCATACGTAGTCCTATATCAACACATTTTCTAGTTTTATTCTTAATCTCTACAATGCTTTAGGTAATCGTGGGTTTATGTCTGAGTTACTGACATAACAGTGAGTTTTAAATTTGCTGTAAGACTTTTAATTTCAAAGCTACCACATGTTAATTACGATATTTGGTAATTGCTTAAAGTTTACTGTAAGCTCCTATAAGGAAATAAATATATTTGTTGTCATTACCTTTCAGGTAACTATAGAGATACAGATTTTATGAAAGGAATAAAAACAGAATAACAAATAGGAGAGAAACTTACTTTGAGTAAATGTTTATATCAATACACACGAAGTAATAATACACTGTTTAAGAATCTGTCGCAAAAATAATGACAATAATTTTGGAATATTTTAAAATAAAATCACTACGTATGTGGGCAATGAAAGATGTGTGAGTACAGATCATTTGATAACCTTCTCTACTCTCCTCACACATGACACAAGACGTTAACCAGGTTATGACTCGATTGGCCAAGTAACAGATTAAAAAAAGAGAATTTCCAACTGGATAATCATATAAAAAGTTCCAACTAAATAACAATGGGTGCATATTGCAATCATCAGTGAAGTTATTAAACGAGATTTTTTTTTTTTTTTGAATAAGGTTTATTAAAACAAATAAAAAGGAGCATCGCTTCTCATATGGAAGCGGGGTTAGGTGAGGGAGAGTTCAGGTAGGGTTGGGCAGATACCGCAATAAAGCACTCTGGTAATTGACGTTGGTTTTGTACCAGCACCTATCATGCTGCTTGGCGTAAAGTATGAGGCCAGGATGGCAGGCATGGCTTGCGCCCTGGAAGCCAAACTAGGAATTCTGTGGCGGAGTTGCTTAGCGGTATTTTCTGGAGGGTCCGGGCCGAGAGGGTGTTCCGGTACCGGTATGTTGGCGTGTTGCTGCGTCATTTGGTCGGGTTTGGAGTTCAATGAAGATCAGGTCAAGAGATTCGTCGAGCATCTTGTGGTATTCTTCCACGCGATGCATTTTGTTGTCGTAGGCGGTGGTAAGTTGAAGGTGATGGTCAAGTCTTGCTCCGATGTTGTTGATTCCATCCTGTGTAGTGTGTTGTGATTCTATTGTCTGCTTTAGGGAGCCTTCTAGTGCTGTGAGGTTGGGAACTATTGCTGCAAGATGTTTCTGTGTGTCGCGGTTGTTCTTGGCAAGGGTAGTCGTGATGGTGTCTTGAAGCGTTGCGAGTGATGGTGCAATGTTGCTGACCTCGGTGTGCAGGCTTTGCAGGCTATCGGTGAGGGCGGATGCGGCGGTCGAGGTCTCAAGCGAGGTGAGGCGCCTGCTGATGTTCTGTACCTCTTCTTGAAGACTCTGTAGAATGGTCCTCAAGTCCTCGCCGGGTGCGGCAGCGGTGGTAGCTGGTGGTGTAGGTGTTTGTTGTGTCGCTGGAGGCATCTCTGTGGTGAGTCGGCGAGGGTAGAGAGGGCACTGCGCCTGGCCTGTGAAGTGGCCTAAGCCATCGCAGGTGGCGCAGTACCGGCGTCGGTAACGGAGGTTGTGACTGGTGCACTGCGACGTCAAGCCCGGTGCTCCGCAATAGTGGCACCTGGGAGGTGCTGCGCAGGAGGTGGCGACGTGGCCGTAGCCACAGCAACGGCGACACGGAGTGTATCTACGCGCTCTACTTGCCTCGATTTTGAGACACCGCCCTAATAAGGGCAGGCCCGTCCTCAAGGCAGCTTCGAGGTCGGCGGCGTCGGTGAACTGGAGACGGACCAGGTTCGAAGGTCCGTGGCGGGTGGAGATCCTAGTGGCCCTGAGCGTGGAAGGCCAGCGTAGCTGTGCGGCAGCGAGGATGAAGCGTGTGGGCAGGTCTCGTGGTGCCCCGCGGATGACTGCTGTGCATGTGGTGACTGCGGAAGCTGCGGTGGGCTCCCTGGGTGGGAGTCGGACTGGCTCGGCGGCTGGAGGAGTGTTGAGGGCTTCGGCGTATGTGGCCCGCATAGGCGAGCATGGTGCAGCGGTGCGTGGAGAGAGCTCGCTGGGTTGAGCTGCTACCACAGGAGCGGCAGCTGCTTCGTGCTCAAATGGGTCTGGCAGGACGGGCCGAATGGCTTCGTTTGCCGGACGTGGATGCGGCGGGCTGGACTGTCGGGTGGCGGCTGGAGCTGGCTCGGCGCTAGCCCAGAACTTGCCCCCGGGCTCAGCGGGCTGCCTGGACTGGGCGAGCAGTGGGAGACTGCGCCCGAGAGCTAGCAGGGGAAGTGCTGGCAGAAGAGGGCTGCGGTGGCTGCTTCTTAGCTCCCCGGCTGGGTTGCTTCTGCTCGGCGATTCCCTTCTTCTTTCCGGCGTTCTTCTTCCTCATGGTGAGCTCCTTCCCCGGTGTCAGTCTGACGACAGACAGACAGACACAAATCTGGCAGGCTGTTTGGAACAGCCCGAAGGGTGGTCAAATCGTGTACCTGCTCTGGGAAGAGCTTAACCACGTAGTGGCGGGATGTGGATGTTGCAGAATGACGGGTGTAATTTAAGTGGGATTAGTGTAGGGAGGTAGCTTTTTGCTCCTCAGGGAATGATGAACCGGGTGCTACGGACAGCGAGCACCGCTGGTGGGTTAGTTAATAAACTAGGAAGAAGGTTTGAATAATTTTGAATATTCCATAATGACAATTTTGGAGTAGCTGAAATTTAATTTAGGCTGGAATGGAGATCATGTGGTTACCGGTAGTGACCGCAAGACATGCGGGGTAACCGGTATCGCTTATAGCGACGCTCACGAGGAACATAATCCCCAAGGGATCTGACTAGGGCGCTCTGATGTTGGGGCAAACCCTCGAAAAATTTTGTCGCCCGGCGTCTAATTTCATCCTCCACATATCGGAGAGATGAAGCCTCATGAAGTAATCTCACGGGGAACCTTGTACAGACAGAATAAATAATCCGAAGACATTTATTCTGTGCACGTTGGAGCAGAACTAGATGTGAGCCTGCGGCCATACCCCAGACTTCGCACGCATAGACCAGAGCCATAAAGAGGCGCAACTTTAGGGGAACAGACATCGCAGACCGAAGCACAGGGTATAGTGATGCCACAGCACCACACGACCGATGAGCTTGCTCCTGGATGTGCTCCCCAAAAGTTAGGCCCTTGTCCAGCTTCACTCCCAAGTACTTGATTGAGTTCTCCCATCTGATCCTTTGCCCGAAGTAGGTAAATTGGGGGAAGTTGGCGGGAAAGCGGCGCTTGGTGAACAATATCGCTTGGCTTTTCTCCGTATTAATGGACAATCGCCAAAGCGTGCACCATTCCTGGAGGAGGATTAGATATCTTTGGATGGGGTTGAAGGTTCTGCGTGGGTGTCTGTTTGTTGAGAATAGCAGCACGTCGTCAGCATACTGTGCTATGTTGACGTGCTGTTCAGTGGGAAGGTCAGCCACATAGACGCTATACAGCGTTGGGGATAACACAGAACCTTCGGGGACTCCGCCGCGGATAGACCTTCGTGTAGATGTTTTTCCCGCCACTGTGACAGTGAAGAATCTATGTTTTAGGAAAGAGTGAAGAAGGTGTATGACTTGAGTGGGTAGCTCCAGTTGGATGAGTTTGTACAGAAGACCCGCGTGCCAGGTCGTAGAGAAAGCCTTTTCCACGTCCAGAGAAACCGCCGAGGTGAATGCCTTGTCCTGGAAACCCAGGGCTGCAGCCTCCACCACGCGCAGCAACTGCTGAGACGTGGAATGCCCAGGACGAAAGCCAAACTGGTGAGGAGGGATAGCTTGTATGTCACCCAGAAGGGGGGACATGCGGGCTAAGAAAAGTCTCTCGAAAACTTTCGAGAGAACAGAAAGGAGGCTGATGGAGCGGTAGTTGGCAGGATTAACCGGGTCTTTCCCTGGCTTCAAGATGCATATCACCCGAGCCTCTCTCCAACTACGTGGAAAGTGACTCAGAGAGAGACACATATTGAAGACTTTGGTTAGAAATAACACGGCCCTGAAGGGAAGGTGGCGGAGCATGAGTGGCGTTATGCCATCAGGTCCCGCTGCCTTTTTTGGTTTGAGGCGCCGGAGTACGCCCTGAAGCTCACTGGGTCTTATGACTGGGAGTCTGTCCGCCTCAGCCGGGGGTCGCCGAAAGTATCGACGTACCTCCTGCCTAACGCGGTCAGAGAAGGCTGGGTCCTGGGTGTCTTCTCTAGGCCTCATGGTCCTCTCAAGGTAGTCGGCGAACACCGTAGCCTTGGCCTGTGGTTCGTAGGTCAGGCCTTGGGTACCCTGGAGTGGGGAGTTTGGTGTCCCTTGGCGGTTCCGAAGTCTTTTAATGACCCTCCACACGTCTCCATCCTCGAGGTTCATACGAGACATCGTGTCCTCCCACGCGCGCACTCTGTGCTCACGGAGGCGGGCACGAACCTCTCGGCACAACCGCCGATGAAGCCTTCGATTATGAGGCGTGCGGTGTCTCTGGTAGAGCCGCCTTGCTGCCCAAGAACGGCGAATGAGTAGTAGGATGTCAAGGGGAAGAACATCCGGATGAAGTGGAGCTGGGGTGATAACTGTAAGGTTGCGGACCGTTCGCTTCACGACTGAGGTGAAGGACGAGACCGCAGCCTCAAGGGAGGGAATGTCGGTTATGTTGGGGTTGGGAGGAATGGAGTCATTCAGGCAGACTTTGACGCAATCCCAGTCCACATCCCGGTTTTGAACCGTGACGTCGTGATTGGCAATCCGTGTATTAACCTCAGCAAGTACTGGGTTGTGATCTGAATGTAATGCGTTAAGCGAAGTGAGTGAGAGATGAAATGGAAAACGTTTGATGATAGCGAAGTCGATATGAGATGGGCGACCCCGACCACGCGGGTAATGAGTGGGTTGCCATGGGCCCTCAACTCGAAGGTGAGGGTCCGCATCTACCATGCGGATAATGTCACTGCCTCTCCTATCCGCTCGGGGACCATGATGCCAACGCTGATGTTTGGCATTAAAGTCCCCGGCCATAATGACATTGGGATGTAAAGAAAGAATGGATTGGTAGTCATTGGCTATGAACTGTGAGCGGGGAGGATGGTAGGCTGATACTACCAGGACTTCAGAACCGCCAAGGTTCACGCAGGCTGCCGTGGCTTCAAGTGTTTGGAGTTGTGGAAGCTGGACAGCTCGATGGACCACACTTCTCCTCACCAGGATCGCTGTGCCCCCTCCTCGGCGGCCAGCGCGATCCGTTCGGAGACAGTGATACCCCGAGAGATGGAAGGGGATCTGGGGGCGGAGATGGGTTTCCGACACCAAGATGAGGTGCAAAACATTGGATCTTGCAAAATGTAGGAGCTCGTCCCGTTGAACCGCCACTCCAGCCGCGTTCCAGAACCCGAACCTGAACGAGGTACTTGACCTAGTTCGTGCTGCCATTCTGGGCCGGGCTGGTAAAGGAGGTTAGAAGGGCGAGCCCCTCCATGGCTGTCACCATGCGGGTTGCGGGGTCTGTCGTGGAGGTATACCGCACCAGCAGTTCACAGAGTCGCTCACCGTGGGACTGTAACAGCTGATACAGCCACGTCAGCAACTCCGACCGTGGTGAGGTGGAGGGCGTAGTGTTTGAAGTTTGGGACTTCGAAGGTGAGGAGTGTCTTGGGGCTGGCCTACCTTTGGCTTTCTCGTCCCTAATCTGTCGAGCGGGCTTGGGTTCACCAGACCCGCTCCCAGCCTCGGAATCCGAGTCCGCCCTTTTGGCCGCCTCACGACCCTCCTCCCTTCTGGGAGTGGCTCTAGGTGGGGCTGGAGCTTTGTGTTGTTTTTTAGCTTTTTCTGTGCGTGTGTGTGCATTCTTGGGGGTTTGTGTCTTGCCCCGCAATGTCGCCGAGTCACCGGCTGGTTTGCGCACCACCTCAGCAAAGGATGGGGCACTATTGGAGCCAGGCAATTGTTGCCGTGGTGCTATGGAAGAGGTTGCCCTCTCCGCTACTGGCTCAGAACGGGTGTTCTGGGTTATTGGCCCTGGAGCTGGTCTCCTAGAGGCAATAACCGCCTTCCTGGTAGGGCAACCTCCATAGCACGCTATGTGCCCCCCTTTGCAGTTGGCGCAGGTTGGGTCCTCCGTGATGGCACGGGGGCAGTCCTCTCTGGGGTGGGTGCCACCGCACCTCAAGCAGCGAGGATTACGGTGGCAGAAGAGGCTGGAATGGTTAAATCCCAGACATCTGTAGCACTGTGGGGGCCCGCCAGAGCCTTTGGCTGGTTCCAGAGTGACCCGGATGTAGCAGATGGTGCGAACATCATCCAACTTGACCTCGGGGTCGTTTACCCGCTCCACCACAACTAGGAACAGGGGAAGGGGAGCTTTAGTTCCCTGGCGATCTGGAGCAGGTCGAGTGAGCTGCTTCACTATTCTAGGGGTGATACCCTGGCGGGTGAGGTCTGCCCTTATGTCATCCACGGAAGTGTCCGCGGGTAACTCTCGGATGACTCGTCGTACATCACGGGCCTTATTCAGGCCAAAGGTGAAATGAGGAATTTTCCTCTGCTTGAGTTGTAGCAGAATCTTGGTGTAGTCCCCCTCGTTCTTAGCGTGGAAGAGAAAACGGCTCTTATTCCTTCTCACCGAACACTCGTTCTCGAGGGTCGGCATAACCTCCTTAAGGAAGCCTACCGACCCCAAGAAGTTGTCCACGATGATAGGCGGTATGTGCCGCCTTTGACTTCCAGCCTGGTTCTGACCGGAGGTGGGTCGAGAAGACCGGCCAGAGGGCACGCCCTCTGCAGCCAGTCTTGCTGCTCTCTTGGTTCTCCGTGACCTTACTTCACGGAACTCCTCACCCTCGCCATCCGACGAGAGGTCCGAAGAGCTGGGCTCCCGGCCTCCCTCAGATGCCGAAGAGTAAGCTGAGTTGCAGGAGAGCACGGATGTTCTCCCGCTCCTTGAATGAAAGCTGCGCACACTATTGCGCTCGTCGTCGGAGTCAGACTCCGAAATTTTGCCTGCACGAGAAACAGCTTCCCGCGAGGCGCCCTGGTCAGAATGTTGCTCTAGAAGGACTACCTTGCCCTTTCCGCCGTAGCGTTGTCGGCAAGGTTTCCTCTTCCTTAATCCTCCAGTGGAGGTGCTTGTTTTGGCCGTAGCAGCCGGTTCATCAGACCCTGTACGGGTCGAGGTTGATGGAATAGCACTGGCTTCTGCCATTACGGAAAAGTTGGAAGTGATAGAAGAAAGAAAGAAAAACTGGTGAAAGAGGTACCGAGCAGGTAAACTAACAGCCCTGCACCCGAAGGTGCAGTGCAATCAACCGCCCTACGGGTGTTCTTACCTCTAGGCAGCGGGGGCTGAACAGCGTGCAACTCAGAGGACCGGACACCTGTTAAACAGAATGCGCCTTACCCAGTCACAAGGACTGGATGGCTCAGGTCGTGAGTCGCCCCGCTACCTTTGTAGTTTTCCCTTCTAGAAGCTGGAGAAGAAGGCAATTGAGTGTTGTCCCTCAGAAGAAGGCAGCGTTTTCTGCGAGGTCGGTAGAGTAGCGTGTTGCCGGGAGCTTCCCTAAGGTCCCTCCCGATGTTGGCAATCCGCTTGCTCTGCCGCTGCGAAGTCCTAGGCTGGTCTCTCTGAAGAGGCGATGTTGACTCCTCGACGTCTCGAGGAGGAATCCCAGTCTGACGAGTATGGTTAAGTGTAAATAAATACTTAGTTTCGTAGACGTACTTTCTCGAATTCAAGTATTTGTTCCCTTGATACTGTCTGAGTTTTCATACTATAGCGAATTTACCTCTACACGGAGAGAACAAATAAAATCTAAGGTATAACCCATGAACAAAGTAAGAGTGTACCTAACAACTTCATAGATAAATATAAATGACAATCCGCGCAGTAAGATGTTACTGCTGGTGCCATCTCCAGATAGCAAGGCAAAGTTGGTGGAAAGATTGTATATTTGATGGTATTGCTTGTCAACCAGAATTCCTCTCCAATAGACTACAGACATAACTAAAACGTTGTGTCCTAAACAATATATTATAGTGTTTATAACACTAAAATACTCCATGAAATGAATACTATCTCCTCGATTTTCTGCTGAAGAAATGTTTATTCTGTTTCCCGCTCAAGGTTGCAGAATAAATCAATTACACCTGTAGATACAAGGGAGACGATAAGGCCAATGAAGTGCTAGTGAAATGTTTAACAAGCGGGTTACCGTGTGTTGCCTTTTAATATTCATGTTATTTAATGAACACCAGTTTGCACCTTAGGCATTTAAAGATGGAAAATTTAAACTAAAGACAACGAATAACTCTGAAATGTTTAATGACGTAATAGGCCTATTATATAACATTGTTTCGCAGACTGTTGCCAGAAAATTGCTCTCATGCTAGTAATTATATCAGACTGATGATATTTTGATGTAATTATTAGATATACTTTACAAAACAAAATTCTCACCATTTATATTAATGTATAGTTTCGTTCATTTCCACCAATTAACAAAGATTTTTTGTTTATTTTGAAATATCGGTTTATTACTCGTGCTGAACGTACACACGGAGACACGTACATAATCACATGGAACTTTTTCTAAAAACGCTTAAAGAGGTTAACTGAACAACCGAAACTATAACTTCTATTAAATATAAATGTAAAAATATTAGTAGAACATTTCCATATATGATATAAGTAGAAATATACCGAAACATTGTACGATCGAACATGCATGAGCTAGTTATCGACGGGCGCTTAGACCTCTCTCACTCATACTCTAACTTACTCTCACAATCGCAAATCCTCGCTCTCGTTCTGGCACAAGTGTGTGGTGACACGTCATCCGAAGATATCAAGTATCGATCATTTTTTTATAAGATTTGACTTGAGGTGTTGTTACACTTCTACTGATTTTCCTATTCCCATTGTATGTACAAGCAAATATACATATTAGTTTAACGAAACTTCTACCTTACAGACAGACAGTACAGATATTCTGAAATCAATACAAACAGAATAAGTACGACAACAAAGGAATTCAGTTTATTGCTGGGAACGTTGATGTCGATATTAAGCGAATAATGTTGTAATTTCAAACTTGAAAAAGCCAAAAGGTCCTATGAACGGGATTTGTATGTTTCGGGGTAGACCAAGTTTGAAGCTTCTCTTTAACGTGAAATAAAATGTCACATGTCAAATATAAAAACCAGCGTTTTCAAGGCTGTACTCATTATAATTGTTTCGAGATGCCAGCAAAAGTGTCTTGAATTACAGCTTTGTAGTATAAACCGGTAGCAGACCAGCAGAAGAATCGAGACGGAATGGTTTCGCCCAGAACCTAGCCGCTTACTGCGGCTTTATCTGGGTAGTGTAGTGGTCTGTATTTTGTCTCAAGCGTTTATGTCGGGGCATAGTTATCTCTGATCTGTTGGGTTAAGCCGCTCAGGCTGCCGCCTGGGGTATATATTCCCAAGGCCGTGAGACACGCCGTGGGGTCGGTGAAGGGTTATCCTCCTCCGCGAAGGAGGGCCCTTCGTCTCTTGCCATACCGGGACTAGGTCCCTTACTGGCATGGTGATGGGTATTTAAAAGGGATGGTGATTAGATGGTGGCGATATAAGTTGAGATAAGTGTAAGAGTAAGGATGCTTGATTAATGGGAAAAGGACTTGAAGTTATTGAGTTCCAAGGATAAGTAATTTTTTTTTTTTTTGAAGGTGAGAGTAGGTAGGGCAGTGTAGTGGTGTGTCGGGATACCGCTATAAGCTCTCCCGTTAGTTGAGGTGAACATGGACTGCTGGCCGTCTATGACGGCGAGCGGGTAAAGGAGTGGTGTCCAGGCGTCGAACATGGCCAGAAGGCCCTGAACGAGGCGCGTGGGGAGTAGAGGCGAAAATGAAGGAAGGTAGTTAAGGGGGAAAGTGGTAGTCCTTATTAAGTTTAAATAGTATACTTTTGTGGGAGGGCATACTATCCGGTGGTTAATTCCGGGAGGGTAGTTGATGTGGCCATCAGGTGTGCTGTGGTGGTCTCAAGATGTTGGGGCGGTAAGCTTTCATTCTCTGGACGCTCTGTTCATCGTGCTCTGCTACTATTTGTTCTGCAGTCTTGAGTTCCTGTAGTCTGGCGTGGAGGCTGGTGTCCATGTCTGCTAGTTTGAAGAGGAGTTGGTCCAGTCTGTTGGTGGTGTTAGAGGATGTGTCTGTGAGGTGTGCCTCCACCCGGTGAATCTTTCGTTGTATCGATGCGAGGATCTCTTTTTGATCGGTGGCTAGTTGTTCTGTGAGTTGGAGCTGGGAGCTGATGGCCAGTGTCGTGTCGTGTAATTTGTCAAGTGCGCCGGAGAGTTGGTCGGGGGGAGTTAGTCGGTCTGTCAGTTGTCTGTGTGTGGCGGTCAGGGTGTCGATGAGGGCGGCGTGGTGTGTCTCCTGCTGTTGGGCAGCGGCGGTGGCGGATTCCTCCAGTTTGCCCAGTCGCTAACTGAGGCTAAGGACTTCTGAGCGGAGGTCCTGAGCCTCGTCCGCGGGAGTCCGGTGATTGCTGGTGGCGAGTGAAGTGATGAGTTCCTCAAGGGCGTGGAGTCTGGTGGTGATAAGTTGGAGGTCCTCCCGGAAGCAGCCAAGTGCTTGCTGCCATTCCATAGATCCGCTGGTGGCAGTGCTCCGGGGTGTCGGTCTTACTTGTTTTCCGCGAGGATAAGCAGGGCACTGCGCCTGCCCTGTGAAATGGCCAAGGCCGTCACAAGTGGCGCAGTACCTGCGGCGTCGGCGGAGATCGTGAGCCCTGCAGTTTGCAGTTTGAGTGGGTGAGCCACAGTAATGGCACCGTGGCGGCGCGGTGCATATGTCGGCGCTATGCCCGTAGGCACAGCAGTTCCGGCACGGGATGTATCGCTGCAGTTTACTGGCCTCCACCTTCAGGAGCTGTCCCAAGATGGGCAGACCTGAGGCCAAGGCGGCGTCGCGGTCCTGAGAATCTGTAAACTGCAGGCGCACGCAGGTGGTTGGGCCTCGTCTCGACGAGATTCGAGAGGCGCTGGTGGCCGTGGGCCACTTCTGCGTCGCTGCGGTGAGGAGATACCTCGCTGGGAGATCCAGGGGTACTCCGACGACTACTGCGCAGTGTGTAGCTTTGGTTCCTGTCGGCGGCTGAGAGGAGGTCGCAGCGGCTGGAGATCGGCTGGGCGGTGGTGAAGGTGAAGCTGCTTGCGTGTCTGCTAAGTAAAGCTGTGCAGCTTCCGGCGATGCTGAGGTGGTGGCTGGCCGTGTTGCGCTGGGGGGCCCAGCTGCCCTGTTCAGCGGTGGTTGACTAGGCGTTTGGCGGGCGTACGGCGTGGTGGGAGAAGCAGGCCGAGTGGCACAGACCTTTCCCGTGCGTTCCGCGGGAGGCTCCCTCTCGACTACCGTCACCGACAGCGAGGCGGGACCAGCAGCAGACCAGCAGAAGAATCGAGTCGTCCAAGTTTACCTGGACGGAATGGTTTCGCCCAGCCCCTAGCCGCATTCTGCGGCTTTATCTGGGTAGTGTAGTAGTCTTTGTCTTTTGTCTCAAGCGTTTTTGTGGGGGATAGGTTTCTCTGATCTGTTGGGTTAAGCCGCTCAGGCTGCCGCCTGGGGTATATATTCCCAAGGCCGTCCTCACCCGACTCTCCGCTAAAGAAGGGCGGAATGAAGACAGCACGATCAGAGGGGATAGGAAGCTATGTGGGGAAATTATCTAAACCCATTTCTGGTTCTGGTGTTATTCAGTGTGATGGAGAGAACCCCATCTGGCTAATAGCCCATGGCGTCCTTGGGGAGTTTGTACCTCCTCCTCCTGCGAGGAGCTCTGTGGTCATACTGACCCAGGGTGTTGACCAGCTGGTTGGAGTGGGTAGAAAGTTTTTGATGGAGGGTCCGAGATCTCTCTCTTACCATGTCCTCTATGTAAGGGATTTGGGAATATTCATGTAAGATGTGCGTAGGGAATCTACGCCCAGTACCATAGATCATCCTTAACGCCCGATTCTGCACGATTTGCAGTCTGCGGATTGTGGTCGGAGCCGCCAATCCCCAGACCTCGCACCCATACAGAATCATGGGTGGAATAATCGCCCGGTACAGACGTAGTGTGAGATGTGCAGGCATGTTGGATCTGAAAATGGGGTACAACTGCCTGAGTGCAACATGGCCTAGTCCCGCCTTAGCCCTGACATGGGGAGTGAAGTTTAGCCCGCGATCAAGTAGGACACCCAGGTATTTAGCCGAGGAAACCCATGGGATTTGCCTCTGCCTCAGCCTCAGCGTTCCCGTCGGTCGCCAGCGTCTGACCTTAGCCAGCAGAAGAGCTGAGCTCTTCCCTGGACTAATAGCCATCCTCCACTTCTCACTCCAGCGGCCTATCGTTCGGAGCTGTCGTTGCAGAGGCGGGAAGCAGAACTTGACATTTTTATTACGTGCCATAATGAGAACGTCGTCCGAGCCATATTTCTGTTAGGTGCTCTCAGTTTAGAAGAATGCCGTTCTCACTTAAAATAATTTTATACCTTGTTGTTAGCTAAAAGTACAGTGCATCTTATTAATGCTTTTATCACGTAAAGTATAGTAAAGTCCACGCTATACTAACAAACGTAATTAAAATTTAAGATAATAACTTGTGAATAGTTATAAATATTGTTGCTTGTGATAAAATGCCACAGGTAGTGCCATCTCTAGACAGCAGAATGGGATTAGTTTGTGTTCGTATCGCTTGTACACCAAAACGTCTCTCCTAGCGGACGATCAATATAACTAACAGAAAGTTTCTCATCTTATGTTCTCTCAAGCCAGTCTTTTAAGAATGCTTATTCCTATCCAGGTTTGAGATGTATATTTAGAGAAACAGTTTCATTGCACGTAACGTTACAGATACAAGAAGAAATACAGGGGAATGAAGTGACAATGATTTTTTTCCATGGTATCAGGAAAACAAAAGATTGTAGCTTAGAGAGGAAAATAATATTGAAACCTAAGGTAAAGAATATTTGGGCTACAATCACAACAGTAATGATCAACGGATAAACAAGCGTTAGTAGTATTAATTAGTGAATATCCTACACAAACAGCAAATGTCTTTGCTCAAATTTAATATTGGTTTGCTCATTTTAACTGGATAATAAATATGAGAGTATGAATATATACGTTAAAATAGCTGAGGAAGAGAATATATTCGTAAATTATTTCTGTAATAAGAACTGCATTATGAAGCTGTAACTGGAAGTCACTAGTTTAAAGTGTAGTTCTATGATATTGCGTCACTGCAAATTTACTGTATGCCCCTATAAGGAAGTAAATATATCTGTTGTCGTGATCTCTGACATTACAGGTAAATACAGATACACAGATTTTATGAAAGGAATAAAAACAGAAGAATTAAAAGAACAAAGAGCTTACTTTGAGTAAATTTGTAACTCGATTTATACGAAGTGGAGGAGTAAACTTGTAATAATATATTGCTGAAGAATGTGTGGCAAAAATAATGTGAATAAGGTTCGGAATATTTTAAAATAAAACCATTATAGTGAAATACTTATGAGCACGGGCCAAATCTGAAAGCAGGCCATTCCATAAGCTTCTGTACTCTCCTCACACATGTCATATGACGTTAACATGGTATGGCTCGTTTGACCAACTACCAGATCAGAAAACGAGAATTTCCAACTGGATATTCATATTAAAAGTTCCAAACAAATAACTCGGAATGTTTGAATAATCAAAGAAGCTGCAAAACAAGATCTCGAAAAGTGTGAGTAAATATTTTATTTAAAAGACTTTCTTTCTGGAATACAGTTACTTGTTCCTGTGATTTTGTCTCTGTATTTGTACTCTGTCTACTTTATATCTACAGCAAGGAAGCAAATGAAATTTAAGCCATAAACAATGAACCAAGTAGGAGTATACCTAAAATATTTGTAGATAATTATAAATGATAATCCGCGTTGTAAGCTGCAACGTGTGGTGCCATCTCTGGACAGAAAATCCACTCAGCGGAAAAATTGTATATTTGATGATATTGTCTGTCAAACAAAATTCCTCCTTAATGGACAATAGACATAGCTATAAGATTGTCTACTAAACAATATTATACAGTGTTTATAACATTAAAATACTCAATGAAATTTACACTATATTCTCGAGTTTCTGTTCAAGGAAAAGTTATTTCTTTTTCTGCTCCAGTTTCAGATAACTGTTTGTAGAAGTAGATGAATTACATTTTAAAGCCGGTTGCTATATGTTGCCTTTTTGTGTTCATGCTATTACAATGAACAGCGGAGTTCAGCTTAAACATTTAAAGAAGGAAAGTTTAAACTAAACACAACGAATAACTCTGAAATGGCTAATGTCATAAAATAAGTAGCGACAGGCTATGTACTTTAATGAGATTGGCATTTGTTGTCGAGTAAAATTTGTAGGTATCATATGATAGGACAATTATACAACATTGTTTCACAGAATGTTGACAGATAATTCAAAATATACACTCTGTGTCATATGATAGTAAATATAATAATTCTATTATAAATTGATCAAATTGTTAAACATAATTTACAAAATATGAAAGCTGACACATTTTGTGTTCGTAGATAGCTGCATTCCTGGATAATACTCCACTTACTCTCCTAGCGGACGATCAATATAACTAAAGCACTTCTTATGTTTTGTCAAGTCACTCTTTTACGAATGCTTATTCCTCTCCAAGTTTAAGATGTATAATTAGAGAAATAGTTTAATTACACGTAACGTTACAGATACAAGAGGAAATACAGGGGAAAGAGCTGATAATGGAATGTTATTATATCACGAGAAACAAAAGATTGGAGCTTTGAAATTTGAAGATGTGTAAAGGATAGTAACATTGAATAACAACAGGAATAGGACAGTTACAGAAATACGGAACTATAAGACATTTAGCTAAGACGGGATTGTTGTAATACGTCGAGCGGAAATAGCTACCTGTACCGGAGATATTAAAACTAAACTCACGGATTGCTAGCATCGAGTTATAATGTGATCGTATGGAAGCTTACACCAGAAAAGAAATAAAAATTGTTTATAAATCTGCGGTAGTGACGTACAGCTTATGTGATTATACATAACCATATTTTCGATTTTTTTTATTCTTACTTTCTTTTAAGTACTGGTGAGTTAATTATGTCTGAGTTACTGACATAACAGTGAGTGTTGAATTTCCTGTAAGAATTTTAATTTGAGATCTACCACATAGGACCTAAGATATTTGATAATTGCTCAAGGTTGACTGTATGCTCCTATAAGAAAATGAATATATTTGTTGTCCTGACTTCTGACGTTCCAGGTAACTACAGGAATACAGATTTAATGAAAAGATTAAAAACAGAATAATTAACGGGACAAAGAACTTACTTTGAGTAAATGTTTAACTCCAGTAAGCTTGTAGTAATGCATTGTTGAAGAATGTATCGCAAAAATAATGTGAATAAAGTTCACAATATTTTAAAATAAAATCACTAGATATATAAGGGAAGTGAAAGACGAATGATGCTGGCCCCGTGGAGCATGTAGAGCACCTGCCAGTCGTGCTAGCGGTCCCGGGTTTCATTGCCGGCGGTGGGGATGGAGATTTTTCTCCTACCAAGATAATTCCTCATCTTCCCCAGAGTCTGGAAGTATGAATGAGAGTGTGAATGTCTGCGTGATGTAATGAACAACCGAACAAGAGTTAACACCTTCGATATGTTCCAAAGGAGTACGGCCGCCGATATGACCATTACAGTTAAAGGCGGGGTGCAAATGGAAAAAAAAGACGAATGAGTATAGGCTAAATCTGAAAGCAGATCATTTGATAAGCTTATGTAATCTACACATGCCATACGACGTTAACAAAGTATGAATCAGGTTTCTTTTTCTTTTGTTTTACGTCTCCAACGTTGGGTCATATCGGACGATGAATGAAATGTGGGTCAAATTAGTGCGGGGTCCATGGAACTTAGAGCTACCTGACATTCGTCTATTAGTATAAGGGTAAATTCCGGAAAAAACCTTATCCAGGTAACTCACCCTGACCGAGTTTCGAACTCGGGACCTCTTGATGGTGAGGTAGACATGCTATCGTCTACGCTACCGAGGCGAGCCATAACCATGACTATGAGGTGCTGGCTGGCTGTATATAGCCAGAAGGTTTTTGCTGCTTGCCCAGCCGTTAAGGGTTTACCCGCAGGTAAGGTATTCGAACGGGATTTTGTAGGATTGTTATGGTGTAGGTTTTGAGGTTGATGAATGTTGTAAGGTTACAATTATTGTACCTCGGGGGTGAAGGGACAGGATGCAATACCCAGAACCCGGGCGTTTTTGTTTTGTTTAGGTTCGGGAGAATTTTGTTGACAAAAAACTTAGGAGATTATGTGGAGCGCAGCTTTAGCTGCTGTTAGGATTAGCTCCTGGGTTATCTTGGGTGCCGGCATGCCATGCGGAGGACCCGATGTTGTCTGGAACGGCCTCTAGTGGGGTCATAATCTCCCAATGATCTAACAAGGGTGCTTCAATGAATTGGTAAAGTTGCGTAGAATTTTGATGCCCGGCGCCTAACTTCGTCCTCCACGTATGGAAGACTCGAGGCTTCGTGAAGCAACCTGGTAGGAAAATAGCGACCCACAGAATATATAGACCTGAGTCCTCTATTCTGTGCACGTTGGAGCCATGCTAGCACGCTGTCTGCGGCCATGCCCCAGATCTCGCAGGCATAAAGCATAACCGGGATTACCAGCGCTCGGAAGAGGTATAACTACATGCGAACTGTCATCTAGGTTGATCCGAGCATTGGGTACAGAAAGCAAATATTGCCCTGACATATTTACTCTTAAATATTTAGCTTCATAGCCTTGCTTTCCAGAATAGAGTTACTTGTTCCTCTGATACTGTCTCAATATTCATACTGTATCTACTTTATATCTACATGGAGAAAACAAATAAAATATAGGCTATTATCAATGAACAAAGTAAGATAATAGCTAAAAGCTTTATATATAATTATAAAAGATAATCCGGGCACTAATATATTACGAGTGGTGTCATCTCTAGACAGCAAATCGCACTCAGTGGAAGGATTGTATATTTAATTATATTGCTTGTCAAAACAAAATTCCTCTCCAATAGACAATAGATATAACTAAAGGATTGTGTCCTAAATAATACAACACTAAAATACTTGATGAAATTAACACTATCTTCTCGAGTTTCTGTTCAAGAAGAGTTTATTCTCATTTCGGCTCCAAGTTACAGAAGTAGATCAATTACACTTGAAGTTGTTGATACAAGAGAGATGCAGGCGAATGAGGTGATAGTGAAATGTTTAAAAAAATTACTCTGTAGTCATATTGAACGAAACGGATTTGAAATATGGAGTCTTGAATGTGAAACAGTTTTCAAAAATATTATGTGGCCTTTGTATCTCGAAAAATAGGGATTTCACAATGGTTCGGACAGAAAACACGTAGTTGCCGACGCACCCTTAAACCCACTCACTCACTCACTCACTCACTCACTCACTCACTCACTCACTCACTCACTCACTCACTCACTCACTCACTCACTCACTCACTCACTCACTCACTCACTCACTCACTCACTCACTCACTTTAAATGGTAATATTATAATTTATGATCGTAACCTTAAGGCTAATATAAACTATTTGAATGCATCCGGAATCTCGACACTTTCTTTTTCTACGATATAAAGTTTAACTGTTTGAGGGCCCTCAATTAGTGCGTGCTATTTCTAAGTTGCTATATTTATCTCTTTTTGGCTTATTGTATGTGTTTTTGCACAGTTCAAGATTCATGCAGCGTATAAGACGCGGGCGAGCAATTATGGTCGAAGAAGCCGAAAAGATATAAAGCAAGCTAGTTTTCGGAAGAGTGCCTCGAAATTGAAAAGACTAGGATATAACAAACGCATGATTCATCTAATAACCTTACAGGTTTGAAACAACTTACTATTCAGTTACGATGCTTCAGTTGACCACAGTACTTTCTAATGGTTTATTATTGACACAGAACATATACTTATTACAAGTGAACCCCCCATGTTAATCGTTGGCAACACGAGGTGATCGCAACGCCCCTATTTTCGGGTGGCAAACTAAATTATGAAATTTCATGCACCCAAACCTTTACGTTGTCGGAATGCTACACCTGTATTTTTCATACTTTCTTAGCTGTCAGCTGGTGATATGTTCCACTACCGCATTGTTACAGATGACGTACAAAGATAATTACGTGAGCTTTTAGAGTTGTGACTGCAGTTTAAAAAATTGTTGCATTTTCTAAAAACTCATATAATTAACTTATATAATCTGTAGCTATACAGTATTGCAAAATAATCCGCTGAATTATTAAGTGAATTTTCTGCGTGACACCTTGTATTATTTTCCGCTTTAATTACATCAAAATTTTGTATTAACTTTAAGGAATTAACAATAGGATGTGGTATTTGACAGGAAAATTTGAATAATAACGTTGCTTTGAGAGTTACTGCTTCGTTTTATTATTCTGTCTCACTAATAGAAGAAATTAATTTGACATTTACTTGAGTAATATGAGTAATTCAACTAAATCAAATACAAAGATTCCATAGAACAATACTAGCTATCACTCAAAACACTTAAAAGTGATGCAACATGGCTAATTCATTTAACTACAAAGAAACTTTAGCAAAACATTCTGTGTAATATTACCCATATTTGTAAATCATATGAATAACACAGTATCCTTTTTCATTTAAAACAAAGACACTAACATAAAACTGCAGTTGTTGCACAAAGTGATATAAATGACATAAATGATAAACTTGAATATTTTACAAATAAGCTTTAACGTAATCTTCTGTAATAACACTGTAGGGATTGCTGAAGGGTTTAAAGTGATGAATAACATGAGTAATTCATTGTGTTAGGTATATGGAAAGTTTAGCATAACATTATAACACTTTAGCTGTGTATTAAGCATAATCCATGTTTCAATCTTAATGAGATTAGCTGCCCCATCCATTACCTGGCATTTATCTATGGTTAAAGAAAAACTTTTGAGATAGAACCTCAAACATGTAATGAAATGCAGAAATAAAAGTACATAAACAATTAAATCAATGTAATCACAGTATTACACTATAACATATCATTAAGCAGTTTGAGAGGAATGACTGATTTTAGGCAAAATATTAATAATATTAACTACTAGTCATCCAGAAACTGTAAATATTATACATTAAACATAAAAGTTAAATGCAGCATTTGAAGAAATAACTTCTATTAGGCAATTTACTGTTTCTATAACTGTCAAAATAAATTTGGAATGTTGAAAATCTGTAAAACATATCAAAACAACTACCACTTCATTGGTCAAGAAACACAAATACCAAAAAGGACTGAAATTATACTGATCTCAATATTTTCATCTTCTTTTCATGGCGTATGGTAGCAGTCCTTTTTCAGAAATGCTAATTTTATCTTTACTGTATTAATAAATTAAAAATGGGTCGCATGTCTTAATTATATCTATCTGCATTCCATATTTTCCACATAGTCTTTGCTATCTGGAACTTTGAAAATTGAAATAAAATGAATCTCCAAAGAACTAGTATGGCCAAAATCCTCCAGAAATTTTTATAACTGATTGTGGAGGTTTTGTATTAGTAACATCAGATTTTCACTAGCATATGTTAACTTGGAGGTTTCACTATCTTAATTGTCGTAAATAGATGTCACCGTGTTTCTGTATATTTAATACATATGACACTTTTTTGGAGACAAAGATAATCCAGTAGCCCCGGTACCCAAAACATCCTTTTTCTTACTTACTGAAGTGAAAGACACTGTTTTACTTGGGGACATACTTGAAGAAGCAGCTACACTGTCAGGAAAAGGCTCAGCACCTAACTCCACACCACCTTCACAACTGTCAGTATTTTTGGAAGCACTTGTACTGATTCATTTAAAGACGTTATCACTTCCATGTTGAAACCTAGCACTGCATGGGACCATTACCAAATGTTTTGGTGCCACCCCATGCTTTAACATACGTCTCGAACTAACTGGGAAGTCTTCTTCCAAAAAATGGTATTTGCACACCTGAAAGGAAGCACAACTTTCACTGGAAATTTTACAAATATCTTTCCACTACTGCAGTATTGCTGGCTCCCGGGGAAATTTGTAGAAGTACACATTGGTATACGTGCTGCATAGTCTTAGAGGAGGATAATAGCTCCTCCAACACTGTGGGAATTTGCAGGAATACTTCAGTCGAAGTCTGGCAGATGGAACATCCTGTTTGGAATAAGCAAACAAACGTGTTGAAATATCCTAAAATTAATCCTAAGCACAAGATACGCCCAATAGTAAATTAATGAATTATAATATAGCCTGACGGAAAGTAATGTACAACAGCGGCGTAGCTCTCGGCTATATGGACCTTGGGCTGATTTGAACATCATTTCATTATTGTGTAAAGATGAAGTACTCCTAAAAATTTGCTTCTTGAAGTAACTGCTTCAGACATTCTGCATAAACTGAGAAGTTACAAGTTTGCAATTTACAAAATTAACATCTACCATTTCATCTGAAGTGTCAGCAACATAAAATACTAAAGAAATTACAACTTACATCTGATGCAAATGAAACGGCATGATTTTATTGATGTTATTATGACCTATCTACTGTAAAATATTCTCATGGGCCCTTTAGGAGCTCCATATTGCTGTAAGAGTTTTTCCTATTGCATGTTTCAATGTTTTATGACTACAACCACTCCTTTATTAGATATGGCATTCATAAATTCCAAATACAGTAACAAGCTATTCCAAATGCAATTAACATTAAGTTTATACCTGCAAGTTACGGAACATGATTGCAATCTCCAACTATGTTCAGCTTCATTATTTAAACATTCACCTCTTGAGTTTTGTATCTTAAAATAAAATCAAAGTAATGTAATGCCAATAAGCTTTTATTTTTCCGTGAATGGTTTTCACAGTAATCAATTGAATAACGAGTTTTACCATCTTACAGTATAACAGCTACTCACGGTAGACCTCCAATAATAATGAGAATTTTGGACACAAATAACTGATTATTCTCCGTAACTGAAGTAGCCAAGATCACGCGATGATTTATTAAATGCTCTTTCTTCCACAAGAGCATAGAACAATCCTTCCACATTGACATTTACAAGATGGCCAAACGACAGAATATCAAACCAATGCAAATTTAAAAGTTGTAGTGGAACCTGAATCAATCAATCGCCTTCGTGATCAAGTACGACAGCGCCTCTATTTTCGGGTGGCAAACTAAAGTCTCTTGTTGCCATATCCCCTATCTTGGTTTCAAACAGAAGAATTAAGCAATGAACAAATGAAACAAATCCTGGAAGAACGTGGTTAAATATTTAGTTTAGTGGACTTCCTTTCTTGAATACAGTTACTTGTTCCTTTGATTCTGTCTCAATTTCTATACTTTATCTACTTTATATCAAAACGTAGAAAACAAATGAAATCTAATCCATAACCAATAATTAAAGTAAGAGTATACCTAAAAGCTTTATAGATAATAATCCGCGTAGTAAAATGTTACGAGTAGTGCCATCTCTAGACAGCAATACGTAGTTAGTGGAAAGATTGTATATTTGATGATATTGCTTGTCATACATAACTAAAGGATTGTCTCATTAACAATAGAATGCAGTCTTTATAACACAAAAATACACGATTAAATTAACACTTTCTCCTCCAGTTTTTGTTCAAGGAAAGTTTATTCTCTTTTATGATCCAAGTTTTAGGTACATATTTACAGAAGTAAATCCATTACACTTTAAAGCGGGTTGCTATGTGTTGCCTACTAATTTTTCTTTTATTCCAATGAACGACAGACTGGAGCTTAGAAATTTAAAGATGGAAAATTTAAACTAAAAACAACGAATAACTCTGAAATGGTTAATGACGTAAAATAACTAGAGATAGCTTACGTGTTTTAGTGAGATATGAATTTGTTGTGCAGAAAGATCACTCTATATCATGAGATAGGTCAATTATACAACATTGTTTCACCGACTGTTGCCAGAAAATTCAAAATAAAGAGTGTGTGTCTCATGCTAGTAAATATGTTAAACCATATATATTTTGATCAAATTAGTAGATGCAGCTTTACAAATTATTAAAAGCTGGCACAATTTGTATTTGTGGATAGTTACATTTTACGATAGGACTCCACTTACTTGGTGCCATTTTATATTTCTCTTGACATATCGGTTTATTACTCGTGCTGAGTGTACACACGGAGATACGTACATAATCACATTTAACTTTGTTTAAAGACGGTTTTAGCGGTTAAACGGACACCCAAAATCCATGAAATATCTTAGCCTATATACGGCTAGTGCGGAGAAATGATTAATTTCCATCAATTAACTAAAATAATAAGAGTTAAATGATGAAGCCTGGGACTCAAGTACTTACAATAGTAAGTCGCCACAAACGGTGTATCTCGGATGCGAGAGCCCCTAGTGGTCTACCGGGGAAATATATGAGTCAACTGGAGAATTTAATATCAGGACGGTACGTCGGCCATGGTAGCTCAAAGGTTAAGAGCGACTGGACGGAAACCAGGAGATCCGTGGTTCAAATCCCGTCCATGACATTGAATTTTTCATCATGACTCTATCCATCAAATATATTAGCCTATATACGGCTAGTGTGGAAAAATGGTTAATTTCCATTAATTAACTAAAATAATAAAGGTTAAATGATGAAGCCTAGGACTCAAGTACTTACAATAGTAAGTCGCCACTGGCGGTGTATCTCGGATGCGAGAGCCCCTAGTGGTCTACCGGGGAAATATATGAGAAAACTGGAGAATTAAATGTCAGGACGGTGCGTTGGCCATGGTAGCTCAAAGGTTAAGAGCCACTGGACGGAAACCAGGAGATCCGTGGTTCAAATTCCGGCCATGGTATTGAATTTTTCATGTTGACCCTATCGACCCAAAATTATATTTCCGGTGAAATATTAACATAAATATTTTGGTAGAATATTTCTGTATATCTGCTTCACACAAAAACACCATTATCAGCGATTCTTCTGTATCTTGCTTTAAGTAATCATATATTTAATATATGTTTGAGTCAATTACGTAACAATGAGTATTGAGTTTCGTGTAAAATTTCATATACCAGAAGCTGTTGTACCAGGTACTTCATTAGGAAGTCCTGTAAGTATAGTGTTTAATATAGAGATAGGATTGTGTTTTGAAAGTCAGATCTTTGTTTGTAGTACGTAAAGTGTTAATTTACAAACGTTCATCCAAACTGATCAAATAGTTACAATATAAGCGCAAGACTTTGACAACTATGCGTATATTATCCTACATATTTCGCCAGTACTATGGTTCAAGTGTACGCATTTCTTCTCTTTCAGTATAAGTGGCACAAGATAAGCTTTTAAAATATTCGTGTGCTGCATAGTTCAACATTATTTAGTGTTTTTTTTTAATTTATAGGTTAACTTGTGAAACGTATCAAATCTTATTGCATATTGTTCGATATTTGGACAACCACATGGTTCAAACGTTGTAGGTGTCTACCAAAGGTACGTGTCGTTGTGCTTTTGTTTAGAGATGCAAGGCAGTTTATAATTTTAGAATGTTAATTTGTGTGTTAGTGGTTAATGTGTGTGTGTGTCTTATCAGTTTTTTTAGTTTTTATAAAATCAACTGTTCAGATAACCGTAACATCCTTTAATTCTTGATAACAGTCCAGAGAAATATGAGCAAAGTATGGTGATATAAATAATATAGAACCAAAAGTAATCCAGTTGCAAATACCATGAGTGAATTGAAATTATTCAAATGTTTTAAAAATAAGTTTGTTATACATTCATTACCTTGGGAAATCAGTCATGCTTGTAATAAGAGACAGAAACATTCCTCTGGTATCCATATTGAACGAAACCTGTTTGATATTTGGTGACTTGAATGTGAATCAGTTTTCAAAAGTATTATATAGCCTGGAAAAATACGGTTTAACATTCGTTCGGATCCAAAAGACCTAGTTAGTGACGGTCCCTTAAACCTCTCACTCACTCACTCACTCACTCACTCACTCACTCACTCACTCACTCACTCACTCACTCACTCACTCACTCACTCACTCACTCACTCACTCACTCACTCACTCACTCACTCACTCACTCATTCACTCATTCACTCATTCACTCACTCACTCACTCACTTACTCAGTCACTCACTAATGTTCGTTTCAGTAAATGCAGTGATAGGTATAATGTACTGTCTACCCACTACAAGAAGACAAGTGGAGCCTGAAGAAAGAGAGAGAGGCTTGAATTGTTTATCTGTTCTGGTAGTGGATCAGTTTACTACGAGTGAATCTGTTTAAAGGTTTTCTAACCTTTAACATGAAGCAATCACAATAATAAGTTTTTGTGGTGAGAATTTGTACAAGACTGAGGATAGAAACTATGTAACTAAGGCACCTGGCTCTTTTACCTCCGTGATTAGTTTGTTTAGCAATTTCCTCATTGACCGGTTATTTTGTCGATGATCGTAATAATTACTCGTTATATTTTACATTTCTTGTAATGAATTGAGTAATAAGCACAGAGTGGTTCAAAAGTCACTTCAAATTTTAAACCACTTTATATATTCTAATATGTGAGATGTGATAAAAACAAAAGAAGTCACATATTGGGCAAGCGATTCGTTTGTTTTGTTTCTTTCGTGTAACGGTAAACGTATGCGATGTTAACTGGAAAAAGCATTCTCGGGGACAAGGAGCAGTTGTTTGGATAAATTATATAGGGTTAAGGAAACAAGAGATGTAATGTTTTGTAAAAATTCTTGTCGTTGCTGTGTCCCTCGACCGGAGAGGCCACGATGGTGACATAAAACAAACTTTACAAACTAAGTCGTTGAAACATTGTATCTCAACACATTTTTCGTTTCCGTTCTGTACAATTAAGTTACTTTAAATATTTTGGAATGAAATATGTATGAATCACTGCATAACACTAGTCTGTAACTTTTTGTAAGACCTTCATATACAACCGGCGATCAATGAGTAAGTAGGTATTTAGATATGAACGTGGAGCTGATTTTTGAAGGTAGTAACTAGTCTGTAATTTGTAGAATTTAAAGGTTTGTTCACATAGCTGCGTATAGGGCGTTGAAACGTGTGAGTATAGATAGATAGTTTTATTCACCTTAGGAATATACAATATTAATGGCTTCGTCAAATTTGTACCCATAACAATAATACATTTCTTATGAGTAATACAATTATGAATAATACAATAGTAATTAAATAATGCAATAGTAGTTAAATAATACAATAGTGATTAAAGAAATGCAGTAGTAATTAACAGAATAATAATACAAATAGTAATTAAGAATAATGCAACTTAGGTCACATAATAGTTAAATGTATTGCATTTTTAAGAACTAGGCTGTAAGAGACATAATTTTTGCCAAAAAAATCAATATTTACTTTATTATTTCATTTTACTTCTTAGAAACTCATCTGTTGTCTGTGACATTACTTTTAGTAGGATATTTTTTACAGTTTTTCTGAATAATACAAGTATCACCTCTGAAGTTGCGCAGGTATTTATTCACAAACATCATTTTAGGAAGCATTGATATGTTGATCATGTTTTAAGTATTCTTCCACTGAATAATAGCAACCTTCTCTTAAAAATGCTTTTACAGTCAGTTTAAACCTTTTTTCCGATGTTATACTTTTAATGTCATCGGGTAGTTTGTTATATAATAATACTGCTTTATGTTCGAAGCTCTGTGTGAATAAAGTTGTATTGTGGCTTATAATGCGTAGATCTGATTTACTTCTTGTATTATGTGTATATATCTGCGAATTTGTTTCAAATTGAGCAAGTACAATACTTGTCCTAACTAGAGCTTCATATATACACACACAGGGTAATGGAAGTACTTTTAGTAGTTTAAAATATGGTTTACAGCTGGTGGTGAAAGGAATATTTACTATAAAACGAATAGCCCTTTCCTGCAGTCCAAATATTTTTTATACATCTTTAGCATTTCCCCAGCTAAGTATACCACCAGACATTACAGAATGAAAATAAGCAAAATAAATAATTCTCAACACATTTGTGTTTACAGACTCCCTCATTGATTTAATAACGTATGCAATTCTGCTTAGTTTTGATTCTAGTTGCTGAATTTGTTTTTCCCATTTTAAATGTTCATCTAACCATATTCCTAGAAATTTGGTATTTGATTCATAGAGTAGTGATTTATTCCCTAAATATATACTTGGGAATTGAGCAGTGTTATTTAGTTTGTGGTAAAAGCCTATAGCTACTGTCTTTTCTTCATTTATTTTTAGCTTATTTTTTAAAAACCAATTGACAATTTTTGTATTAAAAGCATTATTATAGCTTAATACCTCATTCGAGGTTTTCCCAGTCATTAATATGCTGGTATCATCGGCAAAGGGTGTCAAATTGATGTTCTCCCTCTTTTATTTAAACCTAGACCTAAATCATTAATATATAAGAGAAATAAAAATGGGCCCAATATTGAACCCTTGGGCACACCTTGCTGTACTATTTTCTCTGTGGATGTTTTACTTTGAATTACACCTAAGTTTTTATCTACATAGTCTAGCTGTACAAATTGACGTCTACGTTCCAGATATGATCTGAACCATTCGTAACATATTCCTCTAATACCAACTGCATGCAACTTATAGAGTAGAATGCTATGGTTTACAAGATCAAATGCCTTTGTGAGATCAAGGAAAATACCCACAGGACACTCTTTCCTATCTAGTGCCCTATACACGTTCTCTAAGAATTTGGTCAGTGCAACTCCCTTTCCGAAAGCCATGCTGACATTGTGTTAAGATATTATACTTTTCGCAAAAGGAAACTAGTCATTTATGCATAACTTTTTCTATCACTTTTGAAAATACAGATAAGATAGATATTGGTCGATAGTTGTTCATTATTTCTGTCGAAACTTTTTTGAATAGTGTGTTAAACTTTGAGATTTTAAAAGCATCTGGGAAAATTCCTGAACTAAATGATTAATTTACTAAGTAACATAATGGTTTTCAATAAGATGATGACACTGTTTCAGCAAATGATTTGAGAACCCATCAATCAATGGATTTTTTATCTTTTAGTCCTGCTATAACAAAGGCTATTTCTTCTTCGTCTGTTGGTGCTAGATACATACTGGAGTTAACCTTTTTACTTGGATAGGGAGCAGTGAAAGGATTATTATTACATATTTGCTTTTGGATAACATTTGCAATTTCAATGAAAAACGTATTGAAGCACTCAGCTGCTTCTTCAGGATCTGTTATTAATTTATTTTCGTTTGTGAAGCATATGTCAGTGATTATTTTATGAGTGGATACTTGTTCGGTTTTAACTATATCCCAAATTGACTTTGATTTGTTCACTGATTCCAAAATCTTTTTATTATTAAACATTTTCTTAGTGGCCCTAATTACTTTGTGATAGGTTCTCTTATAAGTATGTAAATAATCAAGAAAAACTGCTGAAACTTTATTATTCTTTGCATATCTACACAGGAATTTTAATCTCATGCTTGGTTTATGGATACCTTTGGTTACCCACTGGTTCTTAATTGTTTTATTAACCTTTACCTTTTTTGATTAAGGCAACATCTAAATGATATTTAAAAATGTTTAAAAATTGGATACTAGTTTTATTTATACAGTTCTATTGATATACTGCATCCCATGTTTCTTTAGGCAAGCAATAATTAAGGTAATTTATTGTTTCCTTGTTTATCACTTTTACATATTTCACAACTTTTTTTTGATTAATGCTTTTTATATCATATATATATATATTAATAAATGCAATAATTGACCATAATGATCCGATAGGGCTGTATCAAAAACCTCTACTTTATATTTCAAAACTTGTGAATTTAATATATTTGGTCAATAGCACTCTTGGTCCTATTTACCACTCTTGTTGGAATGTTTACGACAGCCTGTAGCCCATAGCTCTCTAACAAAACCTGAATATCTCTTTTTTCTTTACTCTGTCCCAAAAATTAATATTTAGATCTCCTGTAATTATAACATTTTTGGATTGACTGAGAATAACACATTATCTAATTCCTCATATAATATTTTGACATCGCTGCTCGGGTTTCTGTAAACATAAATAAATTTCAGTTTGTAATCTGGTAATTCAATAAAGCTGGCTTCAAAATGCTCCCCGGAAGTAAATCTTTTAAATTTTTCCAAGTTTTTAAATTTAATATTGTTTTTCACAAAGATTCCCGAACCCCATTTCTTTTATTTTTTCTACATTACTATGTAATGTCAAGCTATAACATGGCGACCGGCTTTTTAAACATTTGAGTAACGCTTAAACCTGATTTTGTAGCCAAATCCGCTTGAACCTTTAAGAAAATGATTAGAAATTTATTTTACTAATTTGAAGATGATAGGAAGTGTTTGATTTTAGAAATTTACACAAGTTTGAGAAGGTCAGTTGTCAAAGGATATGACCTGCCGACCGGCTCTTATAAGATTTTGAGATGTTACACGTCTACTGCAGTTTCCTATTGACATTGTACCTACAAGGAAATATACATATTTGTTTAACGAAGTTTCTACCTGACACACAGACACTGAAGAGTTTCTGAAAATATGAAATGAGTACAAACGGTGTAAGACAGTTTATTTCTGCGATTGCTTTTTCTGAGACTAAATGTAAACAAATAAACTTGTAAGTATAGATTTTAAGAATGACGACATAGGTCGTGAAAATGACATTTTATATATATTATGTGGGGGAGACCAAGTTTGATCGTTAAAAAGTTAAGCAAATGTATGACTATTCTTTCCTAAAATCGCACGTCAGAATGCCTAACAAGCATTACCAACTGTTCATTGGATGGAATTGTTCTCAAATACTTACAAAAATAAAAAAGATGCACATTGAAACACCAGTAATACCACATTTGTACAAAGTGCTGTTATATCTATTTACTTTAGAAGACTGCCATTCTCGCAAGTAATAATTTGTTTCTCTGTTATTAGCTAAGAGTAAACTACAATTAATGATTGGTTTTACCAATAATTAATTACTTGTTAAGATGTATCTTTAGAGAAATAGTTTCATTACAGATACAAGAAGGAATACAGGAGAATAAACTGACAATGAAATTTTTCCGTGTTATCAGGGAAACAAAAGATTGTAGCTTAGAAAGGATAATAATATATAAACCTAAAGTAGAGAATATTTGGCCTACTATCACAATAGTAATGACGAACGGATAAACAGGTGTTAGTAATATTAATTAGTGCACATCCTACACAGACAACAAAATGTAAGTGTAAATTTAATAACTGTTTGTTCATCTTTACCTGGACAACATAAATATGTGAAGAGTATAAATTTATACATTTAAACATCTAAAGAAGGGAATATATTCGTTAGTTTTTGTCTAATTGAACTGCATTACGAAGCTGTTACTTGAAGTCACGTGTTAAAACAACAGTTCTACGACATTGTGTCACCGCAACTTGTAGTTATGGAAAGGGAATTGAATTTTTATCATCACATAGTAAGCAGTTCTTTAAGTTTTTGCCCAGTTTTTCTCCAAGGAAGTGATAAATACAAATGTTTATGTCAGTTCAGGTGAAGTAGACAGAGGAATATATCCATTAAGGAATAATTTGTACAACATTAATTAGAAAGTCAGTTGAACTTTTATGTACGGACATGCAAAGAGGATGTAATTTCAAATCTAGCTTACAGCTCCTAAGATATTTGATAACTGTTCAGTGTTTACTGTATGCTCCTATAAGGACATAAATATATTTGTTGTCGTGATCTCTGACGTTACAGATAACTATACTATGTAATGTCAAGTTATAACATAGCGACCGGCTTTTAAACATTTGAGTAACCCTTAAAGCTGATATTTTACACAATTCCGTTTGAACATTAAGGGGAATAATTAGAAATTTATCTTATTAATTTGAAGTTGATAGGAGAGTGTTCGTTTTTAGCAATATACAGAGGCGTATGAAGGTCAGTTGTTCAGACCTATGATCTCCCGACCGCCTCTTATAAGACTTAACAACTTGAGCTGTTACAAGTCTAGTATTTACCTATTGACATTGTACCCACACGAAAATATACATATTTCTTTAACGAAGGTTCTGCCTGACACACAGACACTGAAGACGTTCTGAAAATATGAAATAAATACAAACGTATTAAATAAGACAACAGAGGAATTCAGTTTATTTCTGCAAATGTCTTTGCCGATAATAAATTTAAACAAAGAAGCCTGTAGGTCCAGTCTAAGAAAGACGGCAAAGGTCGTGAAAATATTTTATGAAAATTATGTGGTAGAGAAACAAATTTGGGAAATGCTTAACGATTCTTTGCTGAAGTGTCACATCCCATAGGAAAACAAGCTTCTCCAACTGTTCATTTGTTATAATTATTCTGAAGTACTAACAAAAAGATCCTAGGCCATACAGCAATATAGAAGCACCAACAATACCACATTTGTGTAAATTTTGATTATATCTATGTTCTTTAGAAGACTGCCACTCTCACGCATATTAATTTGTTTCTTCATTATGAGCTAAGACTGAACTACAATTAATTGTCGTTTTTACCTTGTAAAACACAATTACTTCCAAGCTATGTTTGACAAACGCAGTTACACTTTCTTATTAAACGTTGTAGATAACTGTAAATATTCTTCCTCCCAATAAAATACAACAGGTAGTGCCATTTCTAGACAGCAGGATGAGGTTAGATTGTGTTCGCATAGATTGTCCACCAAAACGTCTTCCCTAGCGGACGATCAATATAACTTCAATATCCCTTATTATAAGCTTTGTCAAGCCACTCTTTTAAGAATACTTATTCCTCTCCAAGCTTAAGATGCATATTTTGAGAAATAGTTTCATTACACGTTACGTTACAGATACAAGACAGAATACAGGGGAAAGAACTGATAATTAAATGTTTTCATATCACGCGAAACAAAACATTTAAGCTTTGAACTTTGAAGACATATAAAGGAGAGTAATACTAAAACTGAAAGTAAAGAATATTTGGTCTACAATCACAACAGTAATGACCAACGGATAAACAAGTGTTAGTGATATTAATTAGTGAACATCCTAAGTCTACAACAAATGTATACGCTCAGGTTTAATGACTTTGCTCATCTTTACCCGGATAATATATAAAGGGTATACATTTGTACATTTTAACAGATGAAGAAGAGAATATACTTGTAAATATTCTGTAATAAGAACTACATTATGAAGTTGTAACTTGAAGTAGCGGGTTGAACCAGAGTTCCATGACGTTGTGTCACTGCAATTTGTTTTGAATTTTAACGAAGTGTGCTAATGCGTTTTGTTATTGTGAGCAGTTGACTGTGTACGAAAGAGAGATACGCAAACTGGGATGAGATAAATAAAAGAAAATCGGTCTCAATTTGGAGTTCTTATAACACGATTAACATTCAACAATTGACATACGAGATGACAGCTGCGCAGGGCAGTTACACAAATACGGAACTATAAGACATTTAGCTAAGCGGAAACACCCAGGATCCTACTGATGCAGGTACGGGAATTAGCGATCCCGTGGTCCCGAACCACCCTGACACTCTCGATGTGGGTTCCTCTTAGTGGTGAGGGGTTAGACAAAACATCCACCAAGTGTAGGCCGTGCGTGGAGACCCCTGTCAGTGGAAAGGTTTGTCCTGGTGGTTGAGGGATGAGCATCTGAGCACGTTCCAGTGTTCTTCTGAATTGGGGGAGGTTGCGCATTTCCGGTATACTACTTTGGTTTCTGTTTCGCCTAAACGGGAGGTTAGGGACTACCGCCCCTACTCAGTCGGCGAGGACTACATACGACACCAAACTCCACGGTGAGTGGGACGGCGAGCTCACGGTATCCCCTGTGTGGCCCTGACATGCCAGTGGGATGACCCATGGTTGGGCTCCATGAAGGGTTGCGAGCACTGCGGGATGAAACACATACAATTCCTTTAGGCAAACCCTAAAGTTAAACGTGGAAACGAAATAGCTCAGTTTTGTGGTCCTCGCTATTTAGTTATCTGTAGAACTGAGGAAGGGCGAAAGTTTACTACGTGGAACCGTTCATTATTCAGAAGGGTTTAGATAATATTGCCGGTCCTGTAAAGTCATATACTAGATCTCACAATGGCACGCTCCTGGTCGAAGCAGCTTCGCCGACGCTAGCTGCAAAAATCTTAAAAGCCAATATGCTTGCGAGCTATCCGGCGCGCGTTGAATTACATAAGACCCTGAAGTCCTCGCGTGGTGTTGCAAACAGCAACACTTTGGACGATAGGTCCAATGAGAAGATTCAGGAAAAGTTGGCGGAACAAGGTGTGACAAGTGCGTATCGAGTTCACCGCAAAGAACATGGTGAGCTAGTGCCCACTCGTACCCTGTTTCTTACCTTTGATCGAGTAGATCTCCCGCAAAGGATTAAGGCAGGGTATGAAGTTATTGAAGTGAGGCAGTATACACCCAATAAAATGAGGTGTTATAAATGCCAGCGCCTTGGCCACACGAGTGACTTATGTAAGTGAGTTGCCACTTGCGTTGACTGCGGGGAAGTCAAGCATGACAATGCATGCACTTCACCCCAACGTGTGTTAACTGCAGTGGTAATCATTCATCGAACTCCAGAGAATGTCCCCGTTTTATGGAGGAGAAGCTGATCCAAGAGATCCGGGTAAGAGAGAGGGTGCCGTTGGTGGAAGCCCGGAAACTCTTTTGTATTCACCAGCCTTCCGTACCTAGGGCTTTTACTTATAGTGCAGTTGCAGTTAAGCCTGTACCTAGACGTGAAATTTCAACACAAACCAGTGAAATAAATTTGGTAGTAATATCGGAAAGATCAATTACACCAAGATCACAGCCAAAGCAGCAAACAACAGCACAAAGAACTGTGAGCGCGCCGAACAAGTCCAGTCCTAAGAAGAAGGATTCATCCAAGTCTCCGCCGAAAGAATCTACTTCAGGAACATGTGAACTGGTAATATATAATGTATCGCCAAGGGAATTTTAGACCTCGTATGACAAAACTGACTTCCTCAAGAAAAATAGTAAGACCAGGGAAAGGAAAGCTAGCCAGCACAAAAGACCAGGAACATCTCCGTCAACATCCGAGGAAGCATCTGGAGAAGACGCCGATCGGTGAAATCCATCCTCGCAGGTCGCAGTTTCCGATCCTGTTGGGAGACTCGATTGGAAGCTACCAGTGCGGAAGCCGTTCTCCTCCATTGAGGATGTGTAGTGCGTAGATCCTGTCCTCACTGCCCAAATGACAGTGAGGAAAAGTCAGGAAAGACCTGCTAAAAGTGCTAGCACAGGCCAAAAGAAAAGGAACAAATTGGTTCGACCACCACTGGGCAGGTAGCATTTGTCATGGCAAGTTGATATTGAAAGTACTAATTTTTTATGTCTTTTGGTGTTTATTGCTAATTATAGCTTTTTATTATAATTTGTTAACCATTTGGGCTTATTTATTTTATTGTCTTTCTGTTTTGATCTGTTTTTTAAATTTTAAGTAACTTATATCTGGCTATAGCCATAACTTAGTTTTTTGAAGGTGCGCTGATGACCATGCAGGTGAGCGCCTCTATGTACAAATCAAAGTCGAGCGGAAATAGCTACCTGTACCGCAGAAATTAAAACTAAAGTCACTGATTGCTAGAATCGAGTTATAATGTGATCGTATGGAAGTTTACACCAGAAAATAAATACAAATTGTTTATCAATCTGTGGTAGTTATGTAGAGGTTACGTGGTCATCACCATATCTTCCATTTTTATTCTTTATCATTACATTCCTCTAAGTACGAGTTTATTTTGTCTAAGTTGCTGACATAACAGTGACTGTTGAATTCCCTGAAAAAGTTTTAATTTCAAATCTACCACATAGTACCTAAGATATTTGATAATTGCTCAAACTTTACTGTATGCTCCTCTAAGGAAGTAAAGATATCTGTTGTGATCTCTGACGTTACAGGTAACTATAGAGATACGGATTTTATGAAAGAAATAAAACCAGAAGAATTAAAAGAACAAAGGCTGTTTGAGTAAATGTATAACTCGATTTATACGAAGTAGAGGAGTAAGCTTGTAATAATACATTGTTGAAGAATGTGTGGCAAAAGTAATGTGAATAAGGTTCGGAATATTTTAAAATAAAATCATTAGAGTGAAGCACATATGAGTAGAGGTTAAATCTAAAAGCAGATCATTTGATGAGCTTGTGTACTCTCCTCACACATGCACACGACGTTAGCATGGTATGGCTCGCTTGACCCACTACCACATCAGAAAACGAGAATCTCCAACTGGATATTCATATAAAAAGTTGCAACTAAATGTTGGTGAAACAAACAAATATCAAGAACCTATGAAACAACATTCATTCATTCATTCAAGCAGCTGGCGGCTGACTGAGGGTCAGCACGATGTGTGTCATTCGTGTACCTGTCCTACACGGACTTAACCACTTAATGACAGGAAATGTGGGGTTTTGCAGATTGGTGGTTTAAGATAATGTAGATGAAAAGAAGGGAGGTAGCCGTAGCTCCTCATGGTAGCCAACTCGGGTGCAACGCTACGTTAGCACCGCTGGTGTGATAATTTTAGGAAGAGTTTAATTTAGAAAGTCTATTAATTTCAAACAGTAATAATTTTGGGTTGAAATAAGAAATCTATTGTTACAGGGTGTGCCCGCATGCCATACGGGGAAGCCGGTAGAGCTTGTAGCGTCTTTCGGAGGTTCTATAGTTCCCTAGAGACCTAACCAGGGCGCTCTGATGTTGAGGCAAACTCGCGTAGAATTTTGTGGCCCGGCGCCTAATGACATCTTGCACATAGTGGAGAGATGAGGCTTCATGAAGGTATCCCACGGGGAACCTCCAGCAAACAGAATAGATGGCCCTAAGACATCTATTTTGTACACGCTGAATTTGTCGCAGATTGGATCCTGCGGCCATGCCCCAGATCTCACAAGCATAAAGCATGATTGGAGGAATTAAAGCCTGAAAAAGGCGCAACTTAAGGGGTGTCGGCATTCCTGAGCGCATCATGGGGTATAACGAAGCCGAAGCTCCACCCGCCCGATATGCTACCTCCTGGATGTGACCCCGAAAAGTTAGGCCTTTGTCCAGCTTTACACCTAGGTACTTTAGAGAGTGTGTCCACTCTATCCTTCTACCAGAATAGTTAAAGCGAGGAGGTTGGCGGGAAAGTGACGCTTAGTGAAGAGTATGGCTTGGCTTTTCTCTGGGTTGATAGGCAATCGCCAAAGCCTACACCAATCATGAATGAGGCTTAGGTGTCGCTGTATTGGGTTGAAGGCTCTGCGTGCGTTTCTATTTGTGTTGTATAGTAGCACGTCGTCCGCATATTGGGCTATGTTGACGTGTAGCTCCGTGGGGAGATCCGCCACATACATGCTAAAGAGTGTAGGGGATAAGACAGAACCTTCGGGGCACCTCCTCTGATGGGTCGTCTGGTAGATAGTTTTTCCGCCACAGTAACTGTAAAATGTCTGTGTTCGAGGAATGAGTGTAGAATGTGTATCATGTGTGCAGGAAGCCCTATGGTGATTAGTTTATGTAGTAGGCCTGCATGCCAGGTGGTAGAGAACGCCTTCTCGACATCCGGAGATACCGTCCCAGTGAATGCCCCTTCCTGGAGACCCTGGGCAGCGGCCTCCAACAGACGGAGCAGCTGCTGTGATGCCGAGTGACCAGGACGAAAACCAAACTGATGGGGAGGGATAGCTTTAATGCTCCCCAGTAGGGGTCACAAACGCGCTAAAACAAGCCTCTCGAAAACCTTCGAGAGAAATGACAGGAGGCTATTGAGCGGTAACTGGCGGGGAGTGCCGGATTTTTACCGGGCTTCAAAATGCAAATCACCCGAGCCTCGCTCCACTGTCGTGGAAAGTGGCCCAGGGCGAGACACATGTTAAAAACCCGAGTAAGAAAATGAACGGCTTTGAAGGGAAGGTGACGGAGCATGATAGGGGTCAACCCATCCGGTCCCTACCCTTTTTGGGGTTTAGACGCCGGAGTGCGACGTGGAGCTCACTGGGTCTAATGACAGAAAGTCGGTCCACCTCAGCAAGAGGACGTCGAAGGTTCTGAACCTCCCGCTTGACGCGGCCAGTGAAGTCTAGGTCCTGGGGGTCATCTCGTGCCCTCATGGTCCTCTCTAAGTAACCGGCAAACACATTTGCTTTGGTTTGGGGTTCATACACCAGGCCTTGGCTGCCTTGGATGGGGGTGGTTTGCGCTCGTCCACGATTCATGAGTCCTTTTGCAAATCTGCACGCCTTGCCATTCTTAAAATTCACTCGAGACACTAACTCCACCGACGCGCGCGCACACGGTGCTGGCGTAGTCGAAGTCGAACCTCTCGGCGCAAGCGCACGAGCAGAACTTGATTATGGCGAGTGCGGTGTCGCTGATAGAGTCTGCGAGCCGCCCAAGAGCGACGGATGAGAAGATGGATGTCTAGCGGGATTGCGTGAGGGTGTAGAGGTGCTGGTGTGTGAACGGTGAGGTTATGAACAGTTCGTCTTACGATGGAGGTGAAGGAGGAGATCACCGTCTCTAGGGCTGGTATGTCTGTAATGTGTGGGTTAGGGGGTATGGAGTCATTTAAGCAGACCCGTACGCATTCCCCTTCGACCTCACGGTTTTGAGCCGTGCATTCATGACTGACATCCCGAAAGTTGACCTCAGCCACAACTAGGTTGTGGTCAGAATGTAAGGCGCTTTGTGAATTGAGTAATAAGTGAAATTAAAATGTTTTATGATTGCGAAGTGAATGACCGAAGCACGGCCTGGAATTCGGGGGAAATGAGTGGGTTGCCAGGGACCCTCAACTCTCAATTGAGAATCTCCATCTATGATGTGGTGAATTCTCCGCCTCTTGCGTCTGTCCGGGGACCCGAATGCCAACGCGGGTGTTTAGCATTCAAGTCCCCAGCCATAGTGACGTTGGGATGTAGGGTGAGGATGGAGAGATAATCGTTAGTAACGAACTGTGGCCGAGGAGGGTGATATGCAGACGCTATCAGGACTTCGGAACCACACAGGTTCACGCAGTCGGCCGTGGCTTCAAGGGTTTGAAGAGCGGGAAGCTGGACAGGTTTAAAGACTACCCCTCTCATCACAAATATCGCCGTGCCACTGCCGCGACGGCCCACACGGTCGACCCTGAGGCAGTGATAGCCGGAAATCCGGAAGGACATTTCAGGTCGGAGAAGTGTTTCCGATACCAAGATGAGATCCAAAGCAAAATGCAGGAGTTCATCTTGTTGACCATTGATGCCATTCGCATTCCAGAATGCGAAACTGAACGAGGTTAGAGACCTAGTTAGACCCGCCAATATGGCTCGGGCGGCTTACTGCGGACAACAAGGCAAGCGCCTCCATGGCAATGAACATTCGGGCTGCAGAATCTGTGGTGTCAAAGAACCTCACCAACAGTTCACAGAGGCGCCTCAGTTGGCGATCGGGTTTGGGAGTACCTCGCCCGCTCGACGCCTCGGATTCAGACCCTTGCTCTCTGGCAGGACAACGTCCCTGCGCTCTATCGGAGGGGGTGGTCTTAGGGGCTGTTTCTGTAGCCTTAGGTGGACGAGTGTGTTTTACCCGTGATACCGCCGGAAAATCCACAGGCTTGCGCGCCACCTGCGCAAAGGTAGGCACACCACGTGCTTTCTGAGTTGTACCAGAAGCAGCAATTGTGGTTATACCTATGTTCTTTAGAAGACTGCCATTCTCACAAATATTAATTTCTTTCTTCGTTATGAGCTAAGACTGAACTACAATTAATTATCGTTTTTACCTTATAAAACACAATTAATTCCAAGCTATGTTTGACAAACGTAGTTACACTTTCTTATAAAACGTTGTAGGCAATTGTAAATATTCTTCCTCCCAATAAAAAACAACAGGCAGTGCCATCTCTAGACAGCAGGATGAGGTCAGTTTGTGTTCGTATTGATTGTCCAGCAAACCGTCTTCCCCAGCGTACGATCAATATAACTTAAATGTCCCTTATCATATGTTTTGTCAAACCACTTTTTTAGGAATGCTTATTCCTCTCCAAATTTAAGATGTATATATATAGAGAAATAGTTTCATTACACGTTACGTTACAAATACAAGAAGTAGTACAGAGGAAAGAACTGATAATTAAATGTTCTCATATCACGAGAAAGAAAATATTGGAGCTTTGAACTTTGAAGACGTATAGAGGATAGTAATATTGAAACCTAAAGTAAAGAATATTTGGTCTACAATCACAACAGTAATTGCCAACTGATAAACAAGCGTTAGTATTATTAATTAGTGAACATACTAAGTATACAACAAATGTATACTCTCAGGTTTAATGACTTTGCTCATCTTCACCCGGATAATATATAAGAAGTACTAATTTGTACATTTTAACATATGAAGAAGAGAATATAGTTGTAAATGTTCTTTGTAATAAGAACTGCATTATGAAGTTGTAACTTGACGTACCGGGTTGAACCAGAGTTCTATGACATTGCGTCACTACAATTTGTTTTATATTTTAACGAAGTGTAAAAAGCGTTTTGTTATTGTGAGCAGTTGACTGTACGAAAGAGAGATACAGAAACTACGACGAGATAAATAAAAGAAGATCGGCCTCCATTTGGAGTTCTTATAACACGATTAACATTGAACAATTGACATATGAGATCGCAGCTGCGGATGACTGTTACAGAAATACGGAACTATAAGACATTTAGCCAAGACGGGATTGTTGCTATACGTCGAGCGCAAAACCCCGGGAACTTACTGATGCAGGTACAGGAATTAGCGATCCCGTGGTCCCGAGCCACTCTGACACCCTCGATGTGGGTTCCTCTTAGTGGTGAGGGGTTAGACAAAACAGCCACCACGTGTAGGCCGTGCGTGGAGACCCGTGTCGGTGGAAAGGTTTGTCCTGGTGGTTGAGGAATGAGCATCTGAGCTCGTTCCAGTGTTCTTCTGAATTGTGGGAGTTTGCGCATTTCCGGTATACTACTTTGGTTTCTGCTTCGCCTAAACGGGAGGTTAGGGGCTACCGCCCCTAATCAGTCGGCCAGGACTACGTACGACACCGAACTCCAGGGTGAGTGGGACGGCGAGCTCAGTGTATCCCCTGTGTGGCCCTGTCATGCCAGTGGGATGACACATGGTTGGGCTCCGTGAAGGGTTGCGACCACTGGGGGATGAAACACATACAATTTCTTACGGCAAACCCTAAAATTAAACGTGCAATCGAAATAGCTGAGTTTTGTGGTCCTCGCTATTTAGTTATCTGTAGAACTGAGGAAGGGTGAAAGTTTACTACATGGACCCGTTCATTATTCAGAAGGGTTTAGATAATATTGCCGGTCCTGTAAAGTCATATACTAGATCTCGCAATGGCACGCTCCTGGTTGAAGCAGCTTCGCCGACGCAAGTTGCAAAAATCTTGAAAGCCAATATGCTTGCGAGCTCTCTGGCGCGCGTTTAATTGCATAGGACTCTGAACTCCTCGCGTGGTGTAGCGAACACCAGCACATTGGATGGTATGTTCAATGAGCATATTCAGGAAAAGTTGGCGGAACAAGGTGTGACAAGTGTATATCGAGTTCATCGCAAAGAACGACGTGAACTAGTGCCCATTCAGACCCTGTTTCTTACCTTTGATCGGGTAGATCTTCCGCAAAGGATTATGGCAGGGTATGAAGCTATTGAAGTGAGGTATTATATACCCAATCCACTGAGGTGTTATAAATGCCAGCGCTTTGGCCACAACAGTGATTTATGTAATGCAGTTGTCACTTACGTTGCCTGCGGGGAAGTCAAGCATGACAACGCATGTGCTTCACCGCAACTTGTGTTAACTGCAGCGGTAATCATTTATCGAACTCCAGAAAATGTCCCCGTTTTATGGAGGAGAAGGCGATCCAAGAGATCTGGGTAAGAGAGAAGGTGTCCTAGGTGGAAGCCCGGAAACTCTTTTGTATTCGAAAGCCTTCTGTACCTAGGACCTTTACTTATAGTGCAGTTGCAGTTAAGCCTGTACCTAGACATGATATCTCAACAGAAGCCAGTGAAATAAATGGGGAACTAATATCGCAAAGATCAATTACGCCAACATCACAGCCAAAGTAACAAACGCCAGCACGAAGAACAGTGAGCGTACCGACCAAGTCCAGTCCTAAGAAGAAGGATTCAGCCAAGTCACCGCCGAGAGCATCTACTTCAAGAACAAATGAACCGGCAATATGTAATGTACCGCCAAGGAAATATAAGACCTCGTATGACAAAACTGACCTTCTCAAGAAAAAGGGTAAGGCCAGGGAAAGGAAAGCTAGACAGCACAGAAGTCCGCGAACATCTAAGGAATCATCTGGAGAGGACGCCGATCGGCGACTTCCATCCTCGCCGGTCGAAGTTTCCGATCCTGTCGAGTGACTCTATTCGAAGCTACCAGTGCGAAAGCCGTCATCCTCTATTGAGTATGTGGACGACAGTGAGGAAAAGGCAGGAGAAACCTGCTGAAAGAAAAGAAAAGAAACAAATGGGTTCGACCAGCAACGGGCAGGTAGCATTTGTCATGGCAAATTGATATTGAAAGTACTGAATTTTAAATGCCTTTTGGTATTTTATTGGTAATTATAGCCTTTTATTATATTTTTAACCATTTGGGCTTATTTTATTGTCTTTCTGTTTTGATCTGTTTTTTAAATGTTAAGTAAGTTATATCTGGCTATAGCCATAACTTAGTTTTTTGAAGGTGCGCTGATGACCATGCAGGTGAGCGCCCTTATATACAAATCAAAGTCGAGCGGAAATAGCTACCTCTACCGGAGAAATTAAAACTAAAGTCACGGATGGCTAGAATCGAATGGCTAGATCGTATGGAAGTTTACACCAGAAAAGAAATACAAATTGTTTATCAATCTGTGGTAGTGACGTAGAGGTTACGTGGTCATGTGTCACCATATCTTCCATTTTTATTCTCTATCATTACATTCCTCTAAGTACGAGTTTATTTTGTCTAAGTTACTGACATAACAGTAAGTGTTGAATTCCCTGTAAAAGTTTTAATTTCAAATCTACCACATAGTACATGAGATATTTGATAGTTGCTCTAAGTTAACTGTGTGTTCCTCTAAGTAAGTAAATATATCTGTTGTGATCTCTGACGTTACAGCTAACTATAGAGATACATATTTTATACAATAAATAAAACCAGAAGAATTAAAAGAACAAAGGCACTTTGAGTAAATGTATAACTCGATTTATACAAAGTGGAGGCTTAAGCTTGTAATAATGCATTGTTGAAGAATGTGTGGCAAAAATAATGTGAATAAGGTTCGGAATATTTTAAAATAAAATCATTAGAGTGAAGCACATATGAGTAGAGGCTAAATCTGAAAGCAGATCATTTGATAAGCTTCTGTACTCTCCTCATACATGCCATACGACGTTAACATGGTATGGCTCGTTTGACCAACCACCACATCAGAAAACGAGAATTTCCAACTGGATATTCATATAAAAAGTTCCAACTAAATGTTGGGGAAAATAACAAAAATCAAGAACCTATGAAACATCATTCATTCATTCATTCAAGCAGCTGGCGGAAAAGTGTGATTAAATACTTGGTTTAGCAGATATCCTTTCTCGAATACAGCTGCCTGTTCCTTTGATACTGTCTCTGTATTCATAATGTGTCTACTTTATATCTACACGGCGAAAACAAATGAAATCTAAGCCGTAGGCAATGATCAGGTTAAGTGTTCAACTGAAAGCTTTACCCGCACAATAAGATGTTACGTGTTGTGCCATCTCTGGAGAGCAATTCCCAGTTCGTGCAAAGTTTGTATATCTGATAAGATTTCTTGTCAAGAAAATTCCTCTCCGAAGGACAATGGATGTAACTAAAAGATATACTTCTAAATAATATACTCTATTGTTTATAACGATAAAATGCTACATGGAATTGACACTATCTTCTCGAGCTTCTGTTCAACGAATACTTATTCTGTTTTCTGCTCCAAGTTACAGAAGTAGATCGATTACACTTGTAGTTGTTGACACTCTATGCAGGCGAATGAAGTGATAGTGAAATGTTTAAAAAGCGCGCCACCGTGGTTGTCCTTTAGTTTTCATGTTATTCCAAAAAACAGCGTAGTGTGGCTTAGGAATTTAAAGTAAAGATAACGAATAACTCTGAAATGGTTAATAAGATAACATAAATAGATACAGCTTAAGTGTATTAATAAAACATGCATTTGCTGTGCATGTCAATTATATAACATTGTTTCACAGACTGTCGCCAGAAAATTGAAGATATACACTTTTTGCTAAATGCTAGTAAATATAATAAACTATTTTTTTGACATTGTTAGATATACTTTACAAAACAAAAACTTTCGCCATATGTATTCGTGGATAGTTACATTGCTTCCCACTTATTAACTACGATCCTTACCTCTAAATTGAAGTCGTTCTCCTTGTGGACAATCGATATAAATAAAGTTAAGTAGCCTATATGATATGTTTATAACAGAAACTTAGAGAGCAAATTCACATTAGTGATAGGACTTAAACAACGAACTATTTTGTAAGTGATCAGAACCTTAATGAAGCATTAATTTTATGGACATATTGTGTTTAATAATAAATGGATATAATGTAACACTTATCCCTGTCCCATGTATGTTAAGTGTGGAGTTTTAACAATTTATAGCTAATTTTGGAAGTGTTTATGACCAATATATAAAAAATTGAAAATAATAACCAGGGAGTTATTTACATAAGTAAACCTTCTCGTTACTCTTTGTGGAGATAGACAATTTTTTTGATATTCTTTGTTATTCGTTGGAGCTCTAGTCTGATGCGTTTTATATATTAATGCAATTGTTTCCATTTTTAACTCATAATTATGAAAAGAGGAAGGAGTATTATCATCACATATTGAACGGTTCTTAAGCAGGAAAGGTCAGTTGAGCTTTTATATACACTGATGCAAGAAGGACACCAGAAAACAAATACAAATTGTTTAGCATACGTAGTCCTATATCATCACATTTTCTATTTTTATTCTTTATCTTTACATTCGTTTAGGTATTCGTGGGTTTATGTCTGAAGTACTGTCATAACAGTGAGTCTTGCATTTCCTGTAAACGTTTTAATTTCAAATTTACCACATATTAGGTAAAATATTTGATAATGGCTTAAAGTTTACTGTGTGATCCTATAAGGAAATAAATATATTTGTTGTCATTATCTCTGACCTTACATGTAACTATAGAGATACAGTTTTATAGAAGATACAGATACAGATTATGCAGATTTTATCTTAAGGAAAAGAAACAGAGTAGTTAATAGGAGAGAAACTTACTTTGAGTAAATGTTTATTTCGATTTCCACGAAGTAGATGTCTAAGCTAGTAATAATATATTGTTGAAAAATATGTCGCAAAAATAATGTGAATAAGGTTCGAATATTTTAAAATAACTACATAAGTGGGCAGTGAAAGATGTATAAATACAGATCATTTAATAAGCTTCTATATTCTCCTCACACATGGCATACAACGTGAACCAGGTTATGACTCGTTTGATCAACTAACAGATCAGAAAAGGAGAATTTCCAAATGGATATTCATATAAAAGGTTCCAACTAAGTGAAACTTATCAACGGAATTATCAGTGAAGTAGTATAACGAGATCTTGTAAAGTGTGTGATTAAATATTTACTTTCATAGACTTACTTTCTCGAATACAATTATTTGTTCCTCTGTTACTGTCAGAGTATTCATACTATAGGGACTTTACGTCTACAATTTAAAAATAAATAAAATCTAAGCCATAGCCGATGAACAAAATAACAGTGTACCTAAAACGTTTATAGGAAATTATAAATGACAATCCGCACAGTAAGATATTTCTGGTGGTGCCATTTTCAGAAAGCAAGGCCAAGTTAGTGGGAAAATTGTATATTTGATGGTATTGCTTGTCAACCAGAATTCCTCTCCAATAGACAACAGACATAACTAAAACGCTGTGTCGTAAACAATATATTATAGTGTGTATAACACTAAAATACTCGATGAAAAGAACACTACCTTTTCGAGTTTCTGCTGAAGAAACGTTTATTCTATTTTCCGCTCGAAGTTGCAGAATAAATCAATTACACCTCTAGATACAAGGGAGAAGATAAAGTGAAGTGATAGTGAAATGTTTAAAAAGAGGGTTGCCGTGGTTGCCTTTTAATTTTCATGTTATTTAAATGAACAGGAGAGTGCAACTTAGAAATCTAAATATGGAAAATTTGAACTAAAGACAACGAATAACTCCGCAATGGTTAATGACATAATAGACCAAATATACAACATTGTTTCACAGACTGTTGCCAGAAAATTTCTCTCATGCTAGTAAATATATTAGACTTATGTTATTTTGAAGTAATTAGTAGATATAATTTACAAAACAAAAATTAGTGTGTAGTTTCCCTCTTTTCCACTTATTAACAACGATTTCTCATTTCGTTTGAAATATCGCTTTATTACTCGTGCTGAACGTACACACGGAGACACGTACATAATCACATGGAACTTTGTCTAAAGACTCCTTGAGGTTAAGTGGACATCCAAAACTATATCTTCGATTAAATATTAAAATAAAATATTGGTAGAACATTTCCACATATAATATAATTAGAAATATACGGTACAGTTATTCTATCGAACATACATGAGTTAGTTATCGACGGGCGCTTGAACCTCTCTCACTCATATTTAAACTTACTCTCACAATCGCAAATCCTCGCTCTCGCTCTGGCACAAGTGTGTGGTGACACGTCATCCGAAGATATCAAGTATCGATCATTTTTTATAAGATTGGACTTGAGGAGTTATTACACCTCTACTGATTTTCCTATTCCCATTGTATGTACAAGCAAATATACATATTAGTTTAACGAAACTTGTACCTTACAGATAGACAGTACAGAGATTCTGAAAAGAATACAAACAGAATAAGCAGGGCAACAAAGGAATTCAGTTTACTCCTGCAAATGTTTTTGTCGATATTAAACGAATAATGTTGTACTCTAGACATGAAAAAGCCAAAAGGTCCTATGAACGAGATTCGTGTGATTCGGGGGAGACCAAGTTTGAAGCTCATCTTTAGCGTGAAATAAGTTTAGGAAGTTTTAGTTTTCTAAAATGCCAAATGTCAAATATGAAAACAGGCGTTTTCATGGCTGTATTCATTATAACTGTCAGCAAAAGTGTTTTGAATTATAGCATTTTAATATAAACCGGTAATGGCATGTTTCAAATTTTTATTTTCAGTTTCATGGCCTGCGTTTTTGTAAAGTGCTCGCAGATCTGCTTATTTTAGAAGAGTGCCGTTCTCAGAAAAAATAATATTTTACCTTGTTGTTAGCTAAAGGTACACTACAGTCTATTAATGTTTTATTAAGTAAAGTATAGTTAAGTCCTTAACTAACCTAATTACAATTTAAGACAATAATTTGTGAATAATTATAAATATTGTTGCTCTGATAAAATATAACAGATAATGTCATCTTTTGACAGCAGAATGAGGTTAGTTTGTGTTCGCATTGCTTGTCCTTAAAGCCATCTCTCCTAGTGGACGATCAGTATAACTAACACAACCTTCCTAATCATGTTTTATCAAGCCAGTCTTTTAAGAATGCTTATGCATTATACTTATTCCTCTCCAAGTTTGAGATGTATATTTAGAGAAACAGTTTCATTGCACGTAACGTTACAGATACAGGAGGGAATACAGGGGAATGAAGTGAAAATGAAATGTTTCTATGGTATTAGGAAAACAAAAGATCGGAGTTTAGAAAGGAAAATAATATTGAAACATAAGGTAAGGAATATTTGGGCTACAATCACAACAATAATGACCAACGAATATACAAGCCTTAGTAATATTAATTAGTGAACATCCTATACAAACGTCAAATGTGTGTGTCAAGTTTAAGATTGGTTTGCTCATCTTAACTGGACAATATGAATGAGAGTATAAATATGTATATTAAAATAGCTGAAGAAGAGAATATATTTGTAAATTATGTGTGTAATAAGAACTGCATTATGAAGCTGTAACTTGACGTCACGACTTAAAGCGTAGTTCTATGATATTGCGCCACTGCAGTTTAACTGTATGCTCCTATAAGGAAGTAGCTATATTTGTTGTGATCTGTGACGTTACAGGTAACTATACTGATTTTATGAAAGGAATTATAACAGAAGAATTAAAAGAATAAACAAATTACTGTGAGTAAATGTATAACTCGATTTATACGAAGTGGAGAAGTAAGCTTGTAATAATACATTACTGAAGAATGTATGCAAAAATAATATGAATTATGTTCGGAATATTTTGAAATAAAATCATTACAGTGAAGAACTTATGAGTACAGGCTAAATGTGAAAGCAGATCATTTGATAAGCTTGTGCACTCTCCTCGCACATGTCATACGACGTTAACATGGTGTCGCTCGTGTGACCAACTAACAGATCAGAAAACGAGAATTTCCAATAGAAAATTCATATAAAAAGTTTCAAATATAGGAATTTATCCGTCTGAATAACTATAAAACCTATGACATAAGTTCTCGGAAAGTGTTGTTAAATATTTTGCTTGACAGACTTCTCTTCTGCAATAAAGTTCGTTGTTCCTTTGATATTGTTTGCGTATTCATACTTTATCTAATTTATATCTACAGGGGGAAAGCAAATGTAATATAAGCCGAAAAAATTGAAAAAGGTAGGAGTATACCTAAAATATTTATAGATAATTATACATGATAATCCGCTCAGTAAGATGTTACAGGTGGTGCCATCTGTAGACAGCAAACGCACTCAGTGGGAATATTGAGGGTATTGCCTGTCAACCGAAATTCCTCTCCAATGAAACTTAAAAGTGGGTTGCTATATGTTGCTTTTTAATGTTCATGTTATTCCAATGAACAGCGAAGTTCAGCTTAAACTAAAGACACTAAACCCTGAAATGACTAATGACATAAAATAAGATGCGACAGGTTATGTACTTTAATGAGATAGGCATTTGTTGTGCAGATTGTGAGAGATAATTCAAATTATACAGTCTGTGTCATATGATAGTAAGTATAATAAATTTATTATAATTAGATCAAATTGTTAACCATAATTTACAAAATATTAAGACTGACACATTTTGTGTTCGTAGATAGCTACATTCCTGGATAATACTCCACTTACTCTCCTAGCGGACGATCAACATAACTAAAACACTTCTTATGTTTTGTCAAGTCACTCTTTTAAGAATGCTTATTCCTCTCCAAGTTTAAGATGTATATTTAGAGAAGTAGTTTCATTGTACGTAACGTTACATATACAAGAGGGTATACAGGGGAAAGAACTGATAATGAAATGTTACTATATCACGATAAACAAAAGATTGGAGCTTTGAAATTTAAAATGTGTAAAGGATAGCAACGTTGAATAACAACAGGAATAGGGCAGTTACAGAAATACGCAACTATAAGACATTTAGCTAAGACGGGATTGTAATAGCTACCTGTACCGGAGATATTAAAACTAAATTCACGGATTGCTAGAATCGAGTTATAATGCGATCGTATGGAACTTTACACCTGAAAAGAAATACAAATTGTTTTTCAAAGTTTACTGTATGCTAGTATAAAGAAGTAAATATATTTGTGATCTCTGACGTTACAGGTAATTACAGAGGTACAAATTTTATAAAAGGATCAAAAACAGAATAATTAAAAGGACATAGAGCTTACTGTGAGTAAGTGTTAATCTGGAAGAGAAAGCTTGTAATAATACGTTGTTGAAGAATGTGTGACGAAAGCAATGTGAATAAGGCTCCGAATATTTTAGATACAATCACTAGATATGCGGCAGTGAAATGGCGTATGACGTTAAATCTGAAAGCTGTTCATTTGATACGCTTCACTACTCTCCTCATATGACGCTAACAAGGTATGGCTCACTTGACCAACTAACAGGTAGATCACAACACGAGCATTTTAAGCATATTAAGTTCCAAATAAATGTCATAGCCATCTCGAAAAATGTGATTAAATATTTGCTTTAGCAGACTTCCTTTCTCGAATACAGTTGCTTGTTCCTTTGATACTGTCTCTGTATTCACACTGTATCTACTTTATATTTACACGAAAAAAACAGATGAAATCTAAGCCATAGGCAATAAACAAAGTAACTATACCTAAAGACTTTATGGATAACTATAAACGATAATCCGCACAATAAGATGTTACGTGTGGTGCCATCTCTGGAGAGCAATACGCAGTGAGCGCAAAGATTGTATATTTGATAATATTGCCTGTCAACCAAAATTCCTTTCAAAGTACAATAGATATAACTAAAAGATTGTCGCCTAATCAATATAGTATATTGTTTGTAACGCTAAAATACTCGATGATATTGACACTATCTTCTCGAGTTTCTGCTCAAGGAATATTTATTCTCTTTTCTGCTCCAAGTTACAGAAGTAGATCGATTACACTTGTAGTTGTTGATACTCTATACAGACGAATGAAGTGATAGTGAAATGTTTAAAAAGCGGGTTGTCATGCTTTTCTTTTAGCTTTTATTTTATTCCAATGAACAGCAGAGTGTGGCTTAAGAATTTAAAGATGCAAAATTTGAAATAAAGACAACGAATACCTTTGAAATGCTTAATGACATAAAACAAACAGATATAGCTTATGTGGTTTAATAAGATATGCATTTGTTGTGCACTAATATAATATTTCAATAATACAACATTGTTTCACAGACTGTTGCCAGGAAATGTAAGATGTACACTTTGTGATTAATACTAGGAAATAAATTAAACTTATATTTCGATGAAATTATTAGTAATACTTTACAAAACAAAAAATTTCCCCATTTGTATTCGTGTATATTTCCACTCTTTTACAGTTATTATCAATGACTTTTTATTTGTTTGGAAATATCGGTTTATTACTCGTGCTGAACATGTACACGCAGACACGAATCACATGGAACTTTGTATAAAGACGCTTTTAGAGATTAAGTGGACACCCGAAACTATATCTTCGTTTAAATATTAACATAAAAATGTTGGTAGAACATTTCCATATATAAGTAGAAATATACCGAAACTAGGCCCAAATGATCTCGTTGTCGACGGGCCCTAAAACCCACTAATCCAATCCCGAACCATTATTCGATTGAACATGCACGAGCAAGTGTGTGGTGACACGTCATCCGAAGATATCAAGTATCGATCATTTTTTATAAGATTTGACATGAGGTGTTGTTGCACTTCTGCTGATTTTGCTGTTCCCATTGTATGTACAAGCAAATATACATATTAGTTTAACGAGAATTCTACTTTACAGATAGACAGTGCAGAGATTCCGAAATGAATACAAACAGAACAAGTAAGACAACAAAGGAATTCAGTTTATTGCTGCAAATGTTTTTGTCGATATTAGAGTTAAATAAGGTTGTTATTCTAGACTTGGCAAATGGAAAAAGTCCTCTGAAAGAGATTTGTGTAATGTAGGGGAGACTAAGGTTGAAGCTCCTGTTTAACGTGAGATAAGTTTAGAAAGCACTTGTCCACTTTGTCCCAAAATGTCACATGTCAAATATAAAAACAAGCATTTTGAGGTTGTATTCAGTATAATCGTTTACAGTTGTCAACTTATGGTGCCTGTTGAAATAGAAGCCTAACATGCCATTTTCATTCATTTACTCAAGCAGCTGGCGGCTGACTGAGGGTCAGCACGATGTGTGTCATTCGTGTACCTGTCCTACACGAACTTAACCACTTAATGACAGGAAATGTGGGGTTTTGCAGGTTGGTGGTATAAGATAATGTACATGAAAAGAAGGGAGGTAGCCGTAGCTCCTCATGGTAGCCAACTCGGGTGCAACGCTATGTTAGCACCGCTGGTGTGGTAATTTTTAGGAAGAGTTTAATTTCGAAAGTCTATTAAATTCAAAGAGTAATAATTTTAGGTTGAAATAAGAAATCTATTGTTCCGGGGTGTGCCCGCATGCCATGCGGGGAAGGCGGTAGAGCTTGTAGCGTCTTTCGGTTGTTCTATAGTTCCCTATAGACCTAACCAGGGCGCTCTGATGTTGAGGCAAACTCTCGTAGAGTTTTGTGGCCCGGCGCCTAATGACATCTTCCACATAGTGGAGAGATGAGGCTTCATGAAGTTATCTCACGGGAAACCTCCAGCAAACAGAATAGATGGCCCTAAGGCATCTATTTTGTAACGAGAAATAAGTTTAGAAAGTGCTTGTCCGCTTTGCCACATGTAAAATATAAAAAAAGCATTTTGAGGTTGAATTCATTATAATGGTTTACAGATTTCAACAAAAGGGTTAGTGTTAAAATAGAAGCCTAATATGCCGTATTTCTGTAAAGTGCTCGTACATCTACTAACATTAGAAGAATTCCATTCTCATACAAAACAATTCCTTATTTTGTTGTTAGCTAAAATGTATACTGCAGTTAATTATTGTTTTAAACATGTAAAGAATAATTTAGTCCACGATGTATGAGTAAACGTAGTTACAATTTAATATAATACTTTGAGAATAATTATAAATATTGTTGCTTGTGATAAAATATAACAGGTAGTGCCATCTCTAGACAGCAGGATGAGGTTAGTTTGTGTTCACGTTGCTTGTCCATCAAAACGTCTCCCCTAGCGGACGATCAGTGTAACTAAAACAACGTTTCTTACCATATGTTTCTCAACGAAGTTTCTATTAATACTTATTGATTTCCGAGTTTAAGATGTATATTTAGAGAAAGTTTCATAACACGTCAGGTTGCAGATGCAAGAGGGAATACGGGGGGATGAAGTGACAGTGAAATGTTTCCATGGTATCAGGGAAACAAAATATTGGAGCTTAGAAAGGATAATAATATAGAAACCTAAAGTAAAGAATATTTGGTCTACAATCACAACAGTAATGACGAACGGATAAACAGTTGTTGGTAATATTAATTAGTCAACATCCTACGAATGTGCTCTTATTTAATATCGTTTTGCTGATCCTTACCTGTAAAATATAGGTATGTTAAGAGGATAAATTTATATATTTAAACCGTTGAAGAAGAGAATAATAATGTAAAGATTGTATGTAACTGAACTGCATTAGGAAGTTGTAACTTGACGTTACGTGTTAAAACAAGAGTTCTATGACATTACGACATTGCAGTTTGATTTGTGTTATAACGAAGTATACAATCGTGTTTTGTTATTGTGTGTAATTCACTATATTGCAAGAGGAAGATGGAATCATGCGACGAGTATTAAAGACGTGCTGTTTCTCTATCTACAAATAGATGGTTCCCATTCAATAATTACTCAAGTCAAATATATTTCATAGACGCAAGACAAATACCGTTCCGTGGCGGGCGACTTTTCATGGACTTGTTAGGGATTTTTATAATTATTTTCGCTAAAGTAATTATCTTGCCTTTTTTGAGTGGCTTATGAGATCTTTCTCCTTCGGTATGACTTTTGTGTAACGGCACAAAACGGCACTTTGGGGTCGGAGTTTGGCAGTTAACCCCCTGCCGGAAAGTGTCAGGAGTTCCAGCTGTGGATAGTAGGGCGTCTTGCGTGGGTACGCGGCCCTACAAAAGTGCCAAACTTGCTCCCGGGTCCACGTCCCGACCCTGGGTGCCCTGGTATGTCCGGGGCAGCCGAGAGGAGCTTAAAAACGCAGGCGGAAAGAGGGAGAGTGGAAGAGGAAGAAATTTTCAAACCTAGAAGGTCACTGCAGAGGTCTCCAATGAAATCTGTAGGTGCAACGTCGAAAGAAATGGTCGAGAGAGAGACAACAGCTAAGGAACATATACCTTCCAGTATTATGGAATATGTAACTGAAATTAATGCAGCAATAGCTGCTGATAAAGTTAGTGTATCAACCAAGAAACTAATAATAGCCCAGATGGGTAAGATTACTGAAGCCTTTAACGAGTTATCTGCTACAGTAACTATACTACAAGCGGAAAATAATATTCTGAAAACCAATTTGGTACAGCCTAAGCCTTCTTATGCCCAAATGGTCATGAGACAAAGGATGACTGACACGGAGGACAAATTTGACAGGGCTATAAAGAAGCAAACCCATACGGTGCTGATTAGATCGACAGAAGGTAAAAGGGCAGATGTGGTACAAGACATAGTTACAAAAAATCTAAAGCCAGTGGAAGAAAAAATTAAAATAACTAATGTAAGGATAACGGACACAACTGTAATAGTCGAGGCAGAAACAAAGGAAGATATGCAAAAAATACTGAATAGTCAGAATCTAAAAGTTAAGGAAATTAAGGTAGAACCGGCCAAGAAAAAACAACCGTTAATGATAATTTAGGATGTTTTATCCACAGAAAAAGAAGACGACATCAAAAGAAATATGTATGAACAGAATTATAAAGATGAAATGACATGGGAAGAATTTAACCAGAAGGTAACCTTCCGATTTAAAACAGGGCCTAGAGATAAAAGAACAGTTCATCATGTAATAGAAGTAGATCCCAGGCTAAGATATAAACTTATTCAAAAGGATAAAATATATATTGGGTTCCAGGCGGTTCAGTTCAAAGGTTATATTGTGGTAGCAAGATGTATGAAGTGTCAAAAGCTAGGACACGTAGCAAAATATTGTTAACAAGAGGTATCTGTGTGCTCACACTGCGGGGAACAAGATCATACAAAGAAAGAGTGTCAAAAAGCTAAAGATAAAGAGAAGTCCGTATGTATTCCATGTAGCACAAGAAAGAAAAACCTAACTACTGGGACAAAAGTACATTGTCAAAATGGGAATGTATGCCCAACGTATAAGATGTTTTGGGAACAGTTAATTAATAGAACAGACTATGGACAAGATAACCCAAATGGAGTGGAGTAAGAGAATAATTAACATAAGACATGGATCACAAACAAGTAGGAAACAAGGTAAACCAACTGCAACTTCTAAGACCTATCAGTCATTGGAAGTGAAGAAGAAACATATTGCTACATATGTAAGGAACCTGCGATTGCCTGTAAGACTGCGATATTTTATATACAGCTAATTGTATAATAACACTAATGAAATATGGAATATCTAAGATTTATTAAACAAAGAATGGTAATGGTAAATGAAATACAGCAAATAAAGAGCATAAGAATAGGTCAGATCAATGCACAGAGATCAAGGCTAGTGATGCAGGAATTAAGAAAGGTAATAGAAGACAGGCAATTGGATATCCTATGCATACAAGAGCCGTATGTCTTTAAAGGAAAACCTATACATGTGGCTGCTACAACTAGAATAATAGTAGAGGGCGATCAACCAAAAGCAATAATTCTAATCATCAACAAAGAAATACAGGTGGTAAAGATTACACAATTGTGCGACGAACATGTTAACTGCATTGAGGTAACAACTGATGGTGTAAGCTTCATCCTGTGTAATCATTATTTTCAATATAGTGATGATATTCAAATACACATTGACAAGATGGAAAGAGTGCTAGACATGATGTCAAGAAAGTCCATTATATATGGTATGGATAGTAATGCCAAATCAAAGAGGTGGTATAGTAAAAATCCTGATAATAAGGGGGAAAGATTAGAAGAAATATTACTACAGAACGATATGATCATAATGAATACACCATTTAATCCATTTACTTTTGAAAATAGAGCTGGAGCAGAGGAGAATATAGACCTTACGGTAGCCAAAGGAGAAATTGTGAATCGTATCAGTAATTGGAAAGTGGCGCAACAACTAACAACTAGTGACCACAATTTAATATATTATGATATAGTAACATGGACAGAAGGGGAACATCAAAATCATCAGAAGAAAAGAAAATATCAGATAAAGAATGCTGATTGGGCAAAACTGAGAGGTTCAATTAAAATTCCCAATGAAATACAAATTGGAGGAAATATAGATAAAAAAGCTAAGCAATTAACTCAAAGCATACAACAGGCGATGGAGCAGGCATTAAAGAAATGTACAAATACTGATGGAAAGTATAAGGTATGGAATGACAAACTGCAAAAACTAAGGAGCAGAGTGAGGAAGTTAAGAAGATATTATCAGCTAAGTCGGACTGCGCAAGAAAAACAGATTAGACTTCAGGAATATAGAGAAGTGAAACAACAATATAAGATGAAGCTGGAAGAAACGAGACAAGAAACATGGAAAAGATTTATAGAGGAAGATTTGGATGAAAATGAATGGGGGACTCCGTATAAAATAGTCATGGAGAAAATAAAAGCACAACAATAAAGAAACCTGACGGAACTTACACAGAATCGTGGACAAGCTCTATGAATCCCCTGTTGCAGATATTACTTCCTAGTGACGAACAAGAACAAGAGAATGAGGAACAGCAAGCTATGCGACGTGACTTTCAAAATGTATATATTAATCAAAGAGTAATCTACCCATATGACGTTTCGGAAGTAAAGCTAGCAATCCGAGAACTAAAGAAGAAAAAAGCACCAGGACCAGACAATATAAATGCAGAAATTCTACAAAACTTGGAAGAATCTATAGCACCATACTTATGTAGCCTACTTAATGAATGCCTGGTACAGGGGCGAGTTCCATACTGTTGGAAAGAAGCAGAGGTAGTAATACTAAAAAAATCAGCAAATAAGGATCCAACAGAGCCAAAAACTTATAGACCAATATGTCTATTAAATGCAATAGGAAAGGTACAAGAGAAATTAATATTAAAAAGGATAAAGGAATATCGAATTATGATAGGCATGACCCAGAAACAATTTGGCTTCAGAAAGGGGAAATCCACTGAAGTGGCCATAAATGTGGCGTTAGAAGCGATAAAAAGAAGTACAAATAAATATGTATTAGGAGTATTCATTGACATCGCTGGAGCCTTTGACAACTTATGGTGGCCGTATCTATTTAAAATCATGGAAGCGAAACAATACCCAAAAGTTCTATACAATGTACTCAGAGATTATTGTAAAGATAGACGGGTACATGTCACCGGCAGAGATGGAAAAATTACAAGAGAAATTACCAAAGGTTGCCCACAGGGATCCATTTTGGGGCCCCTCTTCTGGGACATCATGACGGAGCCAATACTAGAAGAATTAGCTGTATCACAAGATATCATCGAAATTGTTGCCTATGCAGATGACATTCTGATTATTACAGAGGCAAATAGTAGGATGGAGTTAGAGAGAAAAACGAATTCAACTTTAAAGAAATTTAACAACTGGTGTAATCAAGCCAAATTAAAAATATCAGCGAACAAATCTGCCTATGTACTAATGAAAGGAGCGTTAATTAGGGACCCGACTATTAAGATAGATAATGAAAATATAAAAAGGGAAAAGGTAATTAAATATCTTGGAATACACCTGGATGAAAAGAGAAACTTTGAACAACACATAAAGAAAACCAAAGAAAAAACTATAAAAATAATGATGAAATTGTCTACTTTAGCAACGAGAACATTTAATTTACCGCCAAAGGCTATAACTTCATACCACATGAGTTTTGTTGTGGGTATAACAGCATATGGAGCTGGGGTATGGGCTGATAGAGTTAATATAAAAAAGAATGTGAAGATGATACGATCCATACAGAGAACAGGATTATTGAAATGTATTGGAGCCGTTAAGACCACATCTACCATGGCACTATTAATTGCAGTGGGGACATGGCCATTGGACTTGATAATCAAACAGCGCGGAGCCAACTATTGGGTTAAAAAAGGGGACTTGAGTAAAGTAGTGCAAATATTAGGATATCCGTGCTCTACCAAAAAGGAAATAAATCAGAGACTTATAGAAGAATGGCAGCAAGAATGGAACAACATAGAGGAAGGTAGAAGAACGTACAATTTGTTTCCAAATATAAGAGAAAGATTACGCTTAAGACAAATACAGCCAAGAAGAGCAGGTATACAATTTCTAACTGGCCATGGACCATATCGGACCTATTTCAAAAGAATTGGAAGCTCAGATAGTGATATATGTGACAGCTGCAATATACAGGATACACCAGAACACACATTGTTTGAATGTAAAAAATATAAAGATTTGTTAGAACACCATAGAAGTATGCTACAAGGGAAATATGTATATAATATCGTCAGAGATCCTGTGGACTTTAGAACACTGGAAGAAATGGCCGAGATCATCTCTACGCGAGTCATGGAGGAATATAAACAACAACAGATAGAAAGACGTGAAAGAGGAGAACCGCGGAGAAGGAGAGAGGAACAGGCAGCTGTAGAACCAAGGAGGTCAAAAAGAAATATACAAAGGGAAACAGAGGATGGAATAAGGCGAGAAAATGAAATGGAAGATCAACAGGAACAACATATATGTGACCAGGAAATACCACAAAGGATCAACAGGAGATGCCAATACTGGACATCCATACGCAGAATGGGAACAGGAGCGACAAGCAGATTAGCGGTAGACTCAGAAGAAGAGCGGAGTTAGCAGACATCTGCAATAGAATAATGTTTACAAAAGAAATTTGAACTGATGGACGAATTCTCTCCAAATGATGGTGGAAACACTACAAGTCCAACCGAGAGGAATATTAATACCAATAGTCGGATAGGAAATGACAGCAAATAAATGATAGAAAGTCTTATGTAGTAGACTTATGTAGTGAGTTAGTTTGAGGAATTGTAAAGCTACTGGTTTCCGGTAGCTAGTGGTACAGGACAATAGTGAATGTAAATATTAGAAAAAGGATATATGATATAGGTAGGGTACGTAGTTTTCATGAGTTCTAAAGCTGCTGATTTCCAGTAGCAAGTAGGTTAGAGTTAGCTAGTAGGTTAGGATTATTTGGAAAGTTAGATTAGGGAATATCTGCAAAGATAAGTATTGAAATGGAACTAATAAATAAGACAGGATAAAGAATATAAATCTGTGAAGAGCTTTGCCCTGGTATAGCTTCAAGATGCCAGGGCATGTGTTGAGCATATTTTATTTTTTTTATTTTTTTTATTTTTTTATTTTTTTTTTATTTTTTTTTTATTTTTTTTATTTTTTTTTATTTTTTTTTTTTGTAACGGCAAATGTAAGACATGAACAGAATCGTACAACACAAAATTGTAGATCTCTGATATATGTTATGATATAGGAAGTTGTTATTGTTTTATATGTTCTGGTTTTGCAAAGCGAAATTAATATCCAAAACATGAAACAGCAAGCGATTCTGAATTTTGATACGCCCCAAGCCAACTTTACTAAAAGGAAATAAATATTTAATAACAAGGAGTAAATACAGCAAATGTGAGCTTTGATAAATAATAATTTGTACATGAATGACTAGAAAAGGCATTTGATATGACGTTAAAATGCTTTTACGAGTAATAATGCAAAGGACACCAAATATATTTGAAATGCATCCCCTAGCAACGCGTTCTCTAAACATTTGACTGTCACTGACCGTAAAGAAAATAAGGAAACACGGAATAGGACAATAAATGGTTTTATTATTTTCTCCAAACGTTTTTCTCGATTTACACAAAGAAAAGGAAAAAAATCGTATATAGGAATTTCTTGAAGGGTTAGAGAAGTTATGTGAATGAAATTCATAATATTTTAAAATAAAAACCGTTGTAGATATATAATAACTAGATTTAGTTAATCGAATATTAGTGTATATAATAATTGATTCTTCTTTGTTATATTCTGACAGTGATGTTGTATTTTAGCAAATGATATTGTCATTATACAAACTACACACGCAGTTCTCAGAGTAACTGTGGTATCTCGTGTTGATTCTCTTTGGTCTAGTCTCGGCCGTCCATAGAATTCTATATGTATCTCAGCTGGTCTGTTTGGTAGTGCCAAGCTTTGATCTACTATACAAGTACGTACATCAGTCTACCTGGCGCTGTTATTACAACTCCTTTAAAGTATCTTGTCTTCAGTTTTTGTTTTCTGATGTTCACTCGTGGAAAATAGTTGTATATTATTTGGATGTCCTAAGCGACAATAGGTATATGGGGTACTGAAACTCGTAATTACAGACAAAGAGCATGTTGCTACCAACCTGACAAAAATTTAGGTAATGCCTATCCTGTTTTCACACAAACACTATACTGCGTTAAGGGTCTACACCTAGTTACAAATGCAGGATTGGTACATAATCTGTATTCTGTGTTTACACAATTATCACCAAAATTCAAGTTAGAAAAGTATCCATTTAATAATGAAATATATTCAATTTCAGTTTAATTCCAGGCTGGCAGGATGTTTGGTACAGCCCGAAGGGTGGTCAAATCGTGTACCTGCTCTGGGAAGAGCTTTACCATGTAGTGACAGGATGTGGATGTTGTAGGATGACGGGTGAAAATTAATTGGGTGTAGAGAAGGGAGGTAGCTTGTTGCTCCTCAGGGAATGATGAACCGGGTGCTACAGACAGCGTGCAGCGCTGGTGGATGAGTTAATAAACTTGTAAGAAGATAAGTATAATTTTGAGTTTTCCAGAATAAATGTTGGATAGCTGTAATTTAGTTTAGTCTGGAATGAAATATATTTGCAGTTTCTATGTTTTTACTTTATTTTAGAAACTTTCCTTTCCCATTGACAATCATTCGTTAGTTTGGTATTGTGTCAACGTGCATTATAGCGAAAGATTATATTCACACAATAAAAACAAAAAAATCTGAGCTATATCTAAGGAACATAATGACTATTTGTTATAAAATGTTAGACATAATAACAGATCATCCCTGTCGAGATCAGATATTATGGTGGTGGCAACTCTATGCAGCAAGACACGTCGTTAAAAAGATCGTATTTTTGCCAGCGTTATCTCTAAAATAAATTTGTTCTCCTTGTAGAGAATCCATATATCTAAGGTGAAGTGGAATATGTAATATGTTTATTACAGAAACTTAGACATTAAATTGACGCTACTGATAGAACTCCCAGAATGAACTATTTTGTAAATGATCAGAACTTAAAAGAAGTATTAATGTTATGAACACGTTGTTCTTAATAATAAATATATGTAATGTAACAGTTATTGCTGTCCGATGTATTTTAAATGTTGATTTTTAGAACCTTATAAACAATTTTGAAAGTTTTTGTGACTAATATCTAAGAAATTAAAAAGAAACAGAGATGTACTGACATTTAGCTATAAAGTAAGCTTTCTCGTAGCTCTTTGTAGAGATAAATAATTTTCCTGACATTATTTGTTATTCTTTGTAGCTCTGCTTTGATGCGCTTTTAAATAGTAATGCAATTGATTCCAATCTTTAAGCTGTAGTTATGAAAAGAGAGCGGGATTTTTATTATCATCGCATAGTGAGCAGTTCTTATGCAGTTTAAGTAATTTTAAAGAATAATTTGTACAAAACAAATCAGAAAATATCAGTTGAGCTTTTATGTACAATCATGCAAGAAGGACACCAGAAGACAAATACAAATTGTGGTAGTGACGTAGAGCATACGTAGTCCTATATCAACACATTTTCTAGTTTTATTCTTTATCTTTACATTGCTTTAGGCACTCGTGGATTTATGTCCGAGTTACTGACAACAGTGAGTTTTGAATTTCCTGTAAGACTTTTAATTTCAAAGCTACCACATATTAATTACGATATTTGATAATTGCTTAAAGTTTAGTGTATGTTCCTATAAGGAAATAAATATATTTGTTGTCATTACCTTACAGGTAATCATAGAGATACAGATTTTATGAAAGGAATAAAAACAGAATAACAAATAGGAGAGAAACTTACTTTGAGTTAATGTTTATCTCAATATACACGAAGTAATAATACATTGTTTAAGAATGTGTCGCAAAAATAATGACAATAAGGTTGGAATATTTTAAAATAAAATCACTACATATATGGGCAAGGGAAGATGTATGAGTACAGATCATTTGATAAGCTTCTCTACTCTCCTCAACCATGGCACACGACGTTAACCAGGTATGACTCGAATAACGAACTAACAGATCAGAAAACGAGAATTTCCAACTGGATAATCATATAAAAATTTCCAACTTAATGACAATTGTTGCATAAACTAATCATCAGTGAAGTTATGAAACGAGATATGGTTAAGTGTAATTAAATACTTAGTTTCGTAGACGTACTTTCTCGAATTCAAGTGTTTGTTCCCTTGATACTGTCTGAGTTTTCATACTATAGCGCATTTACATCTACACGGAGAGAACAAATAAAATCTAAGCCATAACCGATGAACAAAGTAAGAGTGTACCTAACAGTTTCATAGATAATTATAAATGGCAATCCGCGCAGTAAGATATTGCTAGCGGTGCCATCTCCAGACAGCAAGGCGAATTTAGTGGAAAGATTGTATATTTGATGATATTGTGAGTCAACCAGAATTCCTCTCCAATATGCAACAGACATAACTAAAATGTTGTGTACTAAACAATATAATATAATGTTTATAACACTAAAATACTCAATGAAATTAACACTATCTTCTGGAGTTTCTGCTGAAGAAAAGTTTATTCTGTTTCCCGCTAGAAGTTGCAGAATAAATCAATTACACTTGTAGATACAAGGGAGACGATAAGGTGAATAAAGTGATAGTGAAATGTTTAAAAAGCGCGTTGCCGTGTGTTGCCTTTTAATATTCATGTTATTTCAATGAACAGCAGAGTGCGGCTTTGAAATCTAAAGACGGAAAATTTAAACTAAAGACAACGAATAACTCTGAAATGGTTAATGACGTAATAGGCCAGTTATATAACATTGTTTCAGAGACTGTTGCCAGAAATTGCTCTCATGCTGGTAAATATATCAGATTGATGACATTTTGATGTAATTATTAGATATACCTTACAAAACAAACATTCTCACCATTTACATTAATGTATAGTTTCATTCTTTTACACTAATTAACAACGATTTTTTGTTTATTTTGAAATATTAGTTTATTACTCGTGCTGAACGTACACACGGAGACACGACCATAATCACATGGCGCTGTTTCTAAAAACGCTTTAACAGGTTAACTGAACAACCGAAACTATATCTTCGATTAAATATGAATGTAAAAATGTTGTTAGAACATTTCCATATATAATATATGTAGAATTATACCGAACCATTATTCGATCGAACATACATGAGCTAGCTATCGACTGGCGCTTTAACCTCTCTCACTCATACTCTTACTCTTACAATCGCAAATCCTCGCTCTCGCTCTGGCACAAGTGTGTGGTGACACGTCATCCGAAGATATCAAGTATCGATCATTTTTTATAAGATTTAACTAGAGGTGCTGTTACACTTCTACTGATTTTCCTATTCCCATTGTATGTACAAGGAAATATACATATTAGTTTAACGAAACTTGTATCTTACAGATAAACAGTATAGAGATTCTGAAATGAATCAAAAGAGAATAAGCAGGACAACAAAAGAATTCAGTTTACTCCTGCAAATGGTTTTGTCCATATTAAACGAATAAGGTTGTAATTCTAGACTTGAAAAAGGTCCTCTTAACGAGATTCGTGTGATGTGGGGGAGACCAAGTTTTAAGCCCCTCTTTAACGTGAGATAAGTTTAGGAAGTACTGGTCTATTTTTTCCTAAAATGCCACAGGTCAACTATAAAAACAAGCATTTTGAAGGCTGTAGTCATAATAAAGGTGTCGAAATGGCAGCAAAGGTGTTTTGAATTATAGCTTTTTAATTTAAAGCGGTAATGCCAAATTTTTGTAAAGTGATCGCAGATCTACTTAGTTTACAAGAATGCCATTCTCACGGAAAATAATTTTCTACCTTGTTGATAGCCAAAAGTACACCGCAGTTTATTAGTGTTTTTATCATGTCAAGTATAGTTAAGTCCACGCTATATTAACAAACGTAATTGCAATTTAATATATTAATTTGTGAATAATTATAGATATTGTTGCTGGTGATAAAATATAACAGGTAATGCAATCTTTGGACAGCAGGATGAGGTTAGTTTGTGTTCGCATTGCTTGTCCACCAAAACGTCTCTCCTAGCGGACGATCAATATAACCAACACAAAGTTGCTTATCATATGTTCTCTCAAGCCCGTCTTTTAGGAATGCTTATTCCTCTCTAGGTTTAAGATGTATATTTAGAGAAATAGCTTCATTGTACATTCCGTTACAGATACAGGAAAGAGGACATGGGAATGAAGTGACAATGAAATGCTTCCATGGTATCAGGGAAACAAAAGGTTGCAGCTGAGAAAGGAGATAACGGATTGACAAGCGTTAGTAATATTAATTAGTGAACATCCTATACAAACAACAAATGTCTGTGTCAAATTTAATATAGGTTTGCTCATTTTAACTGGACAATATATATGAGAGTATAAATACGTACATTTAAGTAGTTAAAGAGAATAAATTTGTAAAGTATGTGTGTAATAAGAACTGCATTATGAAGCTGTAACTTGATGTCAGGAGTTAAAGCGTAGTTCTATGACACCGCTTCACTGCAATGTTACCGTATGCTCCTATAAGGAAGTAAATAGATTTGTTGTCGTGGTCTCTGACATTACAGGTAACTATAGAGATACAGATTTCATGAAAGAAATAAAAACAGAAGGTTTAAAATGACAAAGAAGTTACTTTGAGTAACTGTATAACTCTATTTATACGAAGTGGAGGAGTAAGCCTGTAATAATACATTGCTGAAGAATGTGTGGCAAAAATAATGTGAATAAGGTTCGGAATATTTTAAAATAAAATCATTACAGTGAATCACTTATGAGTACAGGCTAAATCTGAAAGCAGATCATTTGATAAGCTTCTGTACTCTCCTTACACATGCCACACGACTTTAACATATTAGGGCTCGTTTGACCGACTACCAGATCAGAAAACGAGAATTTGCAAATGGATATTCACACAAAAAGTTCCAAGTAAATGACAATAATCAATGGACCGATAAAACAAGATCTCGAAAATTGTAATTAAATATTTTATTAGATAGACTTCCTTTCTGCGATACAGTTCTTTGTTACTTTGATTTTGTCTCTGTATTCATACTGTATCTAGCTTAATTCTACCGGAAGAGAACAAATGAAATAGAAGCCATAGACAATGAACCAGGTAGGAGTATACCTAAAATATTTATAGATAATTATAAATGATAATCTGCGCTGTATAATGTTACGAGTGGTACCACGTCTGGACAGCAAACGCACTCAGTGGAAAGATTGTATATTTCATAATGTCCGTTAACCAAAATTCTTCTCTAATGTACAATCAACATAACCATAAGGTTGTCTCGTAAATAATACAATATAGTGTTTATAGCACTAAAATTCTTTATGAAATTAACACTATTTTCTTGATTTTCTGTCCAGGAATAGATGTTTCTTTTTCTCCTCCAGTTTAACATAAATGTTTGTAGAAATAGATCAATTACACTTTAAAACGGGTTTCTATGTGTTGCTTTAAATTCTCATGTTATTCCAATGAACAGCGTAGTTCAGCTTAGACATTTAAGGAGGGAAGTTTAAACTAAAGACAAAGAATAACTCTAAAATGGCTAACGGGTTAAAATAAGTAGTGACAGGTTATGTAAATTAATGAGATAGGCATTTCTTGTGCAGTAAGACTTGTCTATATCATACAATAGGCCGATTATAAAACATTGTTTCACAGACTGCTGACAGGTAACTCAAATTATACAGTCTGTGTCTCATGCAAGAATAGGGCAGTTACAGAAATACGGAACTATAAGATATTTAGCTAAGACGGGATTTTTGTTATACGTTGAGCGGAAATAGCTACCTGTACCGGAGATATTAAAACTAAACTCACGGATTGCTAGACGTAGAGCTTACGTCGCCTTATATGACCATATTTTACGTTTTTGTTCTCTATCATTACATTCCTTTAAGTACTCGTGAGTTTATCATGTCTGAGTTACTGGCATATGAGTGAGTATCGAATTTCCTGTAAAAATGTTAGTTTCAAATCTACCACATAGTACCTGAGATAATTGCTCAAAGTTTACTGTATGCTCCTATCAGGAAATAAATATATTTGGTGTCGTGATTTCTGACGTTACAGGTAACTACAGACATACTACCTTTTATGAAAGGAGTAAAAACAGAATAATTAAAAGGAGAAAGAACTTACCTTGAGTAAATGTTTAACCCGATTCGCATGAAGTAGAGGAGTAAGCTTGTAGCAATACAGTGTAGAAGAATGTGTGACAAAAACAATGTTTTTGGAATATTTTGAAAACAAAATCACTATATATACAATGAAAGACGTATGGGTATAGCGGAAATCCTAGAGCAGATTATTTGGAAAGCTTCTCTACTCACCTCAGACATGACAGGCGACGTTAACATGTACGTCTTTCTTGACCAACTAGCAGATCAGAAAATGAGAATTTCCAACTGGGTATTCATATAAAAAGTTCCAACTAAATGACGTTCAGTGTTTCTGTAGTAAGCAATAAACCTATGAAACCAGCCCTCGAAAAATGTGAATAAATACTTCATTTGATAGACTTCCTTTCTTGAATTCAGTTCCTTGTTGCTTTGATAATGTCTCAGTATTCACACTGTATCTACTTTATACCTATACAGAGAAAACAAATGAAACCTAAGGCTTAACCAATGAACAAAGTAAGAGTGTACCTAAAAGCTTTATAGATAATTATAAATGCTAATCCGTGCAATAAGATGTTACGAGTGGTGCCATCTCGAGACAACAAAACGCAGTTAGTGGAAAGATTCTAGATTTGATGATACGGCTTGGCAAACAAAATTCCTCTGCAATAGACAATAAACATAACTAAAAGATTGTGACCTAAAATATATAGTATATTGTTTATAACGCTAAAATACTCCATGATATTAACACCCTCTTGAAGCAATTCTGCTCAAGGAATACTTTTTCTCTTTTCTGCTCCAAGTTACAGAAGTAGATCGATTACACTTGTAGTTGTTGATACTCTATACAGACGAATGAAGTGATAGTGAAATGTTTAAAAAGCGGGTTGTCATGGTTGTCTTTTAGTTTTCATGTTATTCCAAAGAACAGCAGAGTGCGGCTTAGGAACTTAAAGATATAAAATTTAAAGTAAAGACAACGAATAACTCTAAAATTGTTAATGACATAAAATAAATAGATATAGCTTATGTGTTTTAATAAGATATGTATTTGTTGTGCACTAATATAATATGTCAATTATACAACATTGTTTCACAGACTGTTGCCAGAACATTAAGATATACAGTTTGTGTCTCATGCTAGTAAATACTGTGACTTTGTGTGTTCGTAGAATTAAAAGTCCAAGTTGTAAATATTCCAAATGTTCTTTATTTCCGTAGAAATACACTGTTCAATTCTCACGTAACAACATTACGTCACATACACACAGTCTACCAAGGTCGATGACAATAACAAACAGCTCTCGTTACAACAACACTCTACAGCTGTTTACTGCTTACGACAGTTCACCACTCCCGCGACTGACTCTTGCCAAGTCGTCGCCTTCTTAAATACCTCATTGATAAATTCTAGATATTTCCGGAACAATAAAGAAACCGAATAATCTCCATCAACCAAGACGTCACCAGAAATTTCCATTTATCTCAGTTCGTTTGTTTCGGCAGACCTTTATCTCGCGTTATCTTTAACTGCTTATGCAAGCTCTTTATTACCGTGAAACACTATCCGTCTGTTATCTGTTTGCGCCGAAACTTTTATGCCCGCTGTCGCGACAATATATTGAACTTCTGATATTTTGATGAAATTATTAGATATACTTTACAAACAAAAACGTTCATCTTTTATATTCGGGTATAGCTCCTTTCTTTTCCACTTATTAACTGCGATTTTAATTTCTTTTGAAATATCGGTTTATTACTCTTGCTGAACGTACACACGGAGACACGTACATAATCACATGGAACTTTGTCTAAAGATGCTTTTAGCGGTTAAGTGGACACCTCAAACTATATCTTCGATTAAATATTAACATAAAAATGTTGGTAGAACATTTCCATATACAATACAAGTAGAAATATACCGAACCATTATTCGATCTAACATACATGAGCTAGTTATCGACGGGCGCCTAGACCTCTCTCAGCCATACTCTAACTTACTCTCATAATCGCAAATCCTCGCTCTCGCTCTGGCACAAGTGTGTGGTGACACGTCATCCAAAGATATCAAGTATCGATCATTTTTATAAGATTTGACTTGAGGTGTTGCTACGCTTCTACTGATTTTCTTATTCCCATTGTATTTACAAGGAAATATACATATTAGTTTAACGAAACTTCTACCTCACAGACAGACAGTACAGAGATTCTGAGATGGATACAAACAGAATAAGTAAGACAACAAAGGAATTCAGTTTACTGCTGCAAATGTTCTTCTCGATATTAAAATTAAACTAAGAAGGTTGTTATTACTGAATTTGAAAGAGAGAGAAGGTCCTAGAACGACTTTCGTATGAAACTTATGTGGGGGAGAACAAGTTTGAAGCTCTTTTTAACTTGAGATAAGTTTAGGAAGCGCTTGTCTATATTTTCCTAAAATACAACATGTCAAATATAAACACAAGCACGTTCAAGGCTGTATTCATTATAATTGTTTAGAAATGCCAGCAAATGTGTCCTTGATTAAAATTGAGATCTAGATACCAATAATTACTTATTTCTGTAAGATGCACGTACATCTACTTACTCTAGAAGAATGCCAAACTCACACAAAATAATTACTTTCTTTATTATCAGCTAAGACCTAACTGCAGTTTATTACTGCTTTTCTCCTATAAAACATTTAAATCCACGTTATGTTTAACAAATATAGTTAAAATTTCTTGTAAAACTTTGTGAATAATTACAAATACTGCTCCTTGTGGTAAAATATGACAGGTAGTGCCATGTATAGACAGCACCATGAGGTTAGTTTGCGCTCCCACTGCTTGTTTACCAAAACGTTTCCCCTAGCGGACGATCAATATAACTAAACGAACATTTCTTATCATATGTTCTCTCAACGCAGTTTCTAAGAATGCTTACAGCTCTCCAAGTTTAAGATGTATCTTTAGAGAAATAGTTTCATTACAGATACAAGAAGGAATACAGGAGAAAAAGCTGACAATGAATTTTTTCCGTGTTATCAGGGAAACAAAAAATTGTAGCTTAGAAAGGATAATAATATAGGAACCTAAACTAAAGAATATTTGGTCTACTATCACAACAGTAATAACCAACGGATAAACAAGCGTTAGTAATATTAATTAGTGCACATCCTACACAGACAACAAAATGTATGTGTAAATTTAATAACGGTTTGTTCATCTTTACCTGGACAACATAAATATGTGAAGAGTATAAATTTATACGTTTAAACATCTAAAGAAGGGAATATATTCGTTAGTTTGTGTCTAATTAAACTGCATTATGAAGCTGTTACTTGACGTCACGTGTTAAGACAGAGTTCTACGACATTGTGTCACCGCAACCTGTAGTTATGAAAAGAGAATTGAATTTTTATCATCACATAGTTAGCAGTTCTTTAAGTGTTTGCCCAATTTTTCTCCAAGGAAGTGATAAATACAAATGTGTAGGTCAGTTAAGGTGAAGTAGACACAAGAATGTATCTATTAAGGAATAATTTGTACAACATTAATTAGAAATTCAGTTGACATTTTAAGTGGGTCATGCAAGGAGGACGTAATTTCAAACCCAGTTTACAGCTCCTAATATATTTGATAACTGTTCAATGTTTACTGTCTGCTCCTATAAGGACATAAATATATTTTTGTCGTGATCTCTCACGTTACAGGTAACTATACTATGTAATGTCAAGTTATAACATAGCGACCGGCTTTTGAACATTTGAGTAACCCTTAAACCTTATTTCTTACCAAATTCCGTTTGAATCTTAAAGGAAATAATTAGAAATTTATCTTAATTTGAAGTTGATATGAGAGTGTTCGTTTTTAGTAATTTACAGAAGCGTGTGAAAGTCAGTTGTTCAAACCTATGTTCTAACGGCCGCCTCTTATAAGACTTAACAACTTGAGGCGTTACAAGTCAACTGAATTTACCTATTGCCATTGTACCTACAAGAAAATATACATATTTGTTTAACGAAGGTTCTACCTGACACACAGACACTGAAGACGTTCTGAAAATATGAAATAAATACAAACGTAGTAGGACAACAGAGGAATCAAGTATATTTCTGCGAATGTCTTTCCCGATAATAAATTTAAACAAATCAGCCTGTAGATCCAGACTAAGAATGACGGCAAAGGTCGTGAAAAGGAAATTTTATGAAAATTATGTGGTGGAGACCAAGTTTGAATATGAAACAAATTTGGGAAATACTTAACTACTCTTTGCTAAAATGCCAGATCCCATAGGAAAACAATTCATTCATTCATTCAAGCAGCTGGCGGCTGACTGAGGGTCAGCACGATGTGTGTCATTCGTGTACCTGTCCTACACCGACTTAACCACTTAATGACAGGAAATGTGGGGTTTTGCAGGTTGGTGGTTTATGATAATGTAGATGAAAAGAAGGGAGGTAGCTGTAGCTCCTCATGGTAGCCAACTCGGGTGCAACGCTATGTTAGCACCGCTGGTGTGGTAATTTTTTGGAAGAGTTTAATTTAGAAAGTCTATTAAATTCAAACAGTAATAATTTTAGGTTGAAATAAGAAATCTATTGTTACCGGGTGTGCCCGCATACCATGCGGGGAAGCCGGTAGAGCTTGTAGCGTCTTTCGGTGGCTCTATAGTTCCCTAGAGACCTAACCAGGGCGCTCTGATGTTGAGGCAAACTCGCGTAGAATTTTGTGCCCCGGCGCCTAATGACATCTTCCACATAGTGGAGAGATGAGGCTTTATGAAGGTATCTTACCGGAAACCTCCAGCAAACAGAATAGATGGTCCTAAGACATCTATTTTGCACACGCTGAATTTGTCGCAGATTGGATCCTGCGGCCACGCCCCAGATCTCACAAGCATAAAGCATGATTGGAAGAATTAAAGCCTGAAAAGGGCGCAACTTAAGGGGTGTCGGCAGTCCTGAGCGCATCATGGGGTATAACGAAGCCGAAGCTCCACACGCCCGATGAGCTACCTCCTGGATGTGACCCCGAAAATTTAGGCCCTTTTCCAGCTTTACACCTAAGTACTTTAGAGAATTTGTCCAATCTATCCTTCTGCCAGAATAGTTAAAGGCGGGGAGGTTGGCGGGAAAGTGACGCTTAGTGAAGAGCATGGCTTGGCTTTTCTCTGGGTTGATAGACAATCGTCAAAGCCTACACCAATCATGAATGAGGCTTAGGTGTCGCTGTATTGGGTTCAAGGCTCTGCGTGCGTTTCTATTTGTGTTGTATAGTAGCACGTCGTCCGCATATTGGGCTATGTTGACGTGTAGCTCCGTGGGGAGATCCGCCACATACACGCTAAAGAGTGCAGGGGATAAGACAGAGCCTTCTGGGATGCCTCATCTGATGGGTCGTCTGGTAGATAGCTTTCCCGCCACAGTAACTGTGAAATGTCTGTGTTTGAGTAATGAGTGTAAAATGTGTATCATGTGTGCAGGAAGCCCCAGGGTGATTAGTTTATGTAGGAGGCCTGCATGCCAGGTGGTAGAGAATGCCTTCTTGACATCTAGATATACCGCCGCAGTGAATGCCCTTTCCTGGAAACCCAGGGCAGCGGCCTCCACCAGACGGAGCAGCTGCTGTGATGTCGAGTGCTCAGGACGAAAACCAAACTGATGGGGAGGAATAGCTTGAATGTCCCCCACTAGGGGCGTCAAGCGGGCTAAAACAAGCCTCTCGAAAACAACCAAGAGGACTGACAGGAGGCTAATGGAGCGATAACTGGCGGGGAGAGCCGGATTTTTACCGGGCTTCAAAATGCAAATCACCCGAGCCTCCCTCCACTGCCGTGGAAAGTGGCCCAGGGCGAGTCACATGTTAAAAACTCGAGTAAGAAAAAGAACGTCTTTGAATGGAAGATGGCGGAGCATGATGGGTGCAAACCGATCAGGTTCCAACGCTTTTTTGGGATTTACACGCCGTAGTGCGCCCTGGAGCTCACTGGGTCTAATGACAGGTAGTCGGTCCGCCTCAGCAAGAGGACGTCGAAGGTACTGACGAACCTCCCGCTTGACGCGGCCAGTGAAGTCTAGGTCCTGGGGTTCATCTCGTGGCCTCATGGTCCTCTCTAGGTAGTCGGCAAACACATTTGCTTTGGTTTGGGGTTCATACACCAGGTCTTGGGTGCCTTGGATAGGGGTGGTTGGCGCACCTCCACGATTCCGGAGTCCTTTTGCAAGCCTCCACGCCTCGCCATTCTCAAAATTCACTCGAGAGATCAACTCCTCCCACGCGCGCACACGGTGCTCGCGTAGTCGAAGTCGAACCTCTCGGCGCAAGCGCGCGAGCAGAACCTGATTATGGCGAGTGCGGTGTCGCTGATAGAGTCTGCGAGCTGCCCAAGAGCGACGAATGAGAAGATGGATGTCTAGCGGGATGACGTGAGGGTGTAGAGGTGCTGGAGTGTGAACGGTGCGGTTACGAACAGTTCGTCCTACGATGGAGGTGAAGGAGGAGATCGCCGTCTCCAGGGTCGGTATGTCTGTATTGCGTGGGTTAGGAGGTATGGAGTCATTTAAGCAGACCCGTACGCAATCCCAATCGACCTCACGGTTTGAACCGTGAATTCATGACTGACAACCCGTAAGTTGACCTCAGCCACAACTGGGTTGTGGTCGGAATGTAAGGGGCTTTGTGAATTGAGTGATAAGTGAAATGGAAAATGTTTGATGATTGCGAAGTCAATGACCGAAGGACGGCCTTGAATTCGCGGGAAATGAGTGGGTTGCCAGGGACCCTCAACTCTCAATTGAGGATCTCCATCTATGACGCGGTTGATTTCTCTGCCTCTTGCGTCTGTCCGGGGACCCGAATGCCAACGCCGGTGTTTAGCATTCAAATGCCCCCCATAATGACGTTGGCATGTAGGGTGAGGATGGAGAGATAATAATTATCAATGAACTGTTGGCTAGGAGGGTGATATGCAGACACTATCAGGACTTCGGAACCGCCCAGATTCACGCAGACGGCAGTGGCTTCAAGGGTTTGAAGAGCGGGAAGCTGGACAGGTTTAAAGACAACCCCCCTCCTCACAAAGATCGCCGTGCCGCCACCGCGACGGCTCACACGGTCGACCCTGAGGCAGTGATAGCCGGAAATCCGGAAGGACATTTCAGGTCGGAGATTTGTTTCCGATACCAAGATGAGATCCAAAGCAAATGACCTCGCGAAATGCAGGAGTTCATCTTGTTGACCATTGATGCCACTCGCATTCCAGAATGCGAATCTGAACGAGGTCAGAGACCTAGTTCGACCCGCCACTATGCCTCGCACGGCTTACTGCGGACAACAAGGCAAGCGCCTCCATGGCAATGACCATTTGGGCTGCAGAAACCGTGGTGTCGAAGAACCTCACGACCAGTTCTCAGAGACGCCGGCCGTGGTTCTGCAGCAGTTGCTGCAACCATCCCAGGTTCTCCGTGGCCTGTGTGGTGGGAGGAGAAACTTAATTTGAAGTGGAATCTGTGGTGGGAGTGGGGGATGCAGAAGAGTGCCTGGGCGCCGGCCTACCATTAGCCCGTCCGTCCCTCAGCTGGCGAACGGGTTTGGGAGTACCTCGCCCGCTCGACGCCTCGGAGTCAGACTCATGCTCTCTGGCAGGACGTCTTCCCTGCGCTCTATCGGAGGGGGTGGTATTAGGGGCTGTTTCTGTAGCCTTAGGTGGACGTGTGTGTTTTGCCCGTGATACCGTCTGCAAATCCGCAGGCTTGTGCACCACCTCCGCAAAGGTAGGCACACCACGTGCTTTCTGAGTTGTACCAGAAGCAGCAGGATGCACTGGTACAGCGGGGGCATTCTTCTGCCTAGGGGATGATGGTGCTGGCGCCCTCCTAGAGGCTATCACAGCCTTCCTATTCGGGCAGCCCCCGTAGCACGCAATGTGATCACCCTTGCAATTAGCGCAGGTGGGTACCTCAGTGATGGCACGCGGACAGACATCTTTGGTATGGGTGCCACCGCACCGTAAGCAGCATGGGTTACGGTGGCAGAAGTTGCTGGAGTGCTTAAACCCCAGGCATCTGTAACATTGAGGGGGGCCGCTAGAGCCCTTTACTGGTTCCATCTGAACCCGGAGGTAGCAGATGATTGTGACTCCGTCCAACTTAATTTCCGGGTCGCTGGTTCGCTCCACCACTACAAGGAACAGTGGGAGGGGGGATTTAATTCCTTGGCGATCTGGAGCTGGCTTTTTCAGCAGCTTGATCACTCTGGGGTTGATACCCTGGCGGACGAGATCTGTCCTGATGTCTTCCACTTAGGTATCCACCGGCAACCCACGGATAACCCGGCGTACATCACGGGCTTTCTCTAGCCCAAAGGTAAAGTGGGAAGTTCCTCTTTTCTTGAGGTGCTTCAGCAATAGGGTGCAATCTTCCACCACTTTAGCCACGAAGATATAGCGGCTTTTGTTCCTCCGCACCGTGCACGTCTGCGCCAGGGTCGGGAAGACTTCTTTTAGGAAGTCAACAGCCCCGGAGAAGTCATCCAGAACTATCGGAGGAACATGTTTCCGTTGACCCCCACCATTCTGACCTCTGTCAACATTGGCAGGGGTTCGACGGCTGGACCGGCCAAAGGGCACGCAGCCAGTCTCTCAGCGCGCTTGGCTTTCCGTGATTTAACCTCACGAAACTCCCCCTCCTGCTCGCCATCCTTGGATATGTCCGACGAGCTGTGCTCTGAGGCATCCTCGTATGTCGAGCAGTACCTGGAGTACGTAGTGGTCCTACCACTACGACAAGAAAAGCAGGTGCGAACACTGGCACACTCGACCTCGGAGTCAGACCCCAAGTTTTCAGCTAAACGAGGAACTGGCTCGCGTTTGTCGCCCTGATTGGTAGTTTCGAGAAGTACTACCTTGCCTTCTCCGCCGCGGCGTTGTTGGCGAGGTTTTTTTCTTCCCGGTAGCACCAGGTGAGGTGCTGGTTAAGGCCGTTGCGGCCGTGTGGCCTAGCCCGTCGGGAGCAGAGCTAGTGGATGGGATAGGTTCCATCACTAGTGGGATAGCTGACTAGGGTCAGACAGGTACTAAAGGCACTGCACCTAATGAAATTTTCTCATATCACGCGAAAGAAAATATTTGAGCATTGAACTTTGAAGACGTATAGAGGATAGTAATACTGAAACCGAAAGGAGAGAATATTTGGTTTACAATCACAACAGTAATGACCTACGGATAAACAAGCGTTAGTAATATTAAGTACTGAACATCCTACGTATACAACAAATGTATACTCTCAGGTTTAATGACTTTGCCCATCTTTAGCTGGATAATATATAAGGAGTACTAATTTGTACATTTTAACATATGAAGAAGAGAATATAGTTGTAAATGATCTGTGTAATAAGAACTGCATTATGAAGTTGTAACTTGACGTAGCGGGTTAAAGCAGAGTTCTATGACATTGTGTCACTACAATTTGTTTTATATTTTAACGAAGTGTACGAAAACGTTTTGTTATTGTGAGCAGTTGACTGTGTACGAAAGAGAGATACAAAAACTGGGACGAGAGAAATACAAGAAGATCTGTCTCCATTTGGAGTTCTTATAACACGATTAACATTGAACAATTGACATACGAGGTCACAGCCGCGAATGGCAGTTACAGAAATACGGAACTATAAGACATTTAGCTAAGACGGGATTGTTGTTATACTTCGATAGGAAAACCCTTAGGGACTTACTGATGCAGGTACGGGAATTAGCGATCCCGTGGTCCTGAGCCACCCTGACACCCTCGATGTGGGTTAATCTTAGTGGTGAGGAGTTAGACAAAACACCCTCCACGTGAAGCCGGGCCTGGTGACCCGTGTAGGTGGAAAGGTTTGTCCTGATGGATAAGGGATGCCCATCTGAACTGGTTCGAATGTTTTTCTGAATTGGGGGAGGTTGCGCATTTGCGATATACTACTTCGGTTTTTGTTTCGCCTAAACGGGAGGTTAGGGACTACCGCCCCTAATCAGTCGGACAGGACTACGTACGACACCGAACACCAGGGTGAGTGGGACGGCAAACTCACTGTATCCCCTGTGTAGCCCTGTCATATCATTGGGATGACCCATGGTTGGGCTCCGTGAAGGGTTGCGAGCACTGGAGGATGAAACAAATACAATTTCTTACGGCAAACCCTAAATTTAAACGTGGAAAGGAAATAGCTGCGTTTTGTGGTCCTCGCTATTTAGTTATCTGTAGAACTGAGGAAGGGCGAAGGTTTACTACCGTGGACCCGTTCATTATTCTGAAGGGTTTAGATAATATTGCCGGTCCTGTAAATCATGCACTAGATCTCGCAATGGCACGCTCCTGGTCAAAGGGGCTTCTCCGAAGCAGGCTGCAATATTCTTGAAAGCCAATATGCTTGCGAGTTGTCCGCTGCACGTTGAATTGCATCGGACCCTGAACTCCTCGCGTGGTGTTGTAAATACCAGCGCATTGGACGATATGTCCAATGAGGAGATTCAAGAAAACTTGGTGGAACAAGGTGTGACAAGTGCATATCGAGTTCATCGCAAAGAACGAGGTGAACTAGTGCCAACTTGTACCCTCTTTCTTACCTTTGATCGGGTAGACCTCCCGCAAAGGATTAAGGCAGGGTAGCAAGCTATTGAAGTGAGGTATTATATACCCAATCCACTGAGGTGGTATAAATGCCAGCGCTTTGGCCACACGAGTGATTTAAGTAACGGAGTTGCCACTTGCGTTGACTGCGGGGAAGTCAAGCATGACAATGCATGCACTTCACCGCAACGTGTGTTAACTGCAGTGGTAATCATTCATCGAACTCCAGAGAATGTCCCCGTTTTATGGAGGAGAAGGCGATCCAAGAGATCCGGGTAAGAGAGAGGGTGTCCTTCCTGGAAACCCAGAAACTCTTGCGTATTTGCCAGCCTTCTGTAACTAGGACCTTTACTTATAGTGCAGTTGCAGTTAAGCCTGTATCTAGACGTCAAATCTCAACACAAACCAGTGAATTAAACGGGGCAGTAAAATCCGAAAGATCAATTACACTAAGATCACAGCCAAAGCAACAAACACCAACACGAACAACAGTGAGCGCGCCGACCAAGTCCAATCCTAAGAAGAAGGATTCATCCAAGTCACCGCCAAAAGCATCTACTTCAAGAACATGTGAACCGATATTATGTAATGTAATATAAGGAAATTTAAGACCTCGCATGACAAAACTGACTTCCTCAATAAAAATAGTAAGACCAGGGAAAGGAAAGCTTCGGTCAACATCTGAGGAATCATATGGAGGGGACGCCGATGGGTGACTTCCATCCTCGCCGGTCGCAGTTTCCGATCCTGTCGAGGGACTCGATTCGAATCTACCAGTGCAGAAGCCGCCCTCCACCATTGAGGATGTGGAGTGGGTAGATTCTGTCCTCACTGCCCAAACGGCTGTGAGGAAAAGGCAGGAAAAATCGGCTGAAAGTGCTAGCACAGACCCAAAGAAATGGAATAAATTGGTTCGAGCAACACTGGGCAGGTAGCATTTGTCATGGCAAGTTGATATTCAAAGTACTGATTTTTTATGTCTTTTAGTATTTTATTGGTAATTATAGCTTTTTTATTATATTTTTGAACCATTTGGGCTTATTTGTTTTATTGTATTTTAGTTTTTTTCTGTTTTTTAAATATTGAATAACTTATATCTAGCTATTGCCATGAAATAGTTTTCTGAAATGGCGCTGGTGATTATGCAGTTGAGCGCCCTTATATACAAATCAATCAATCAATCAATCAATCAATCAAGTCGCGCAGATATAGCTAATTGTACAGGAGATATTAAAACTTAACTCATAGATTGCCAGAACCGAGTTATGACGTGATCGTATGGTTTTATTTTAATTTTATTCTTTCAACAACGCGGTGTGGGTATGTGGATAGGAAGAACGATGGGTATTGGAAGGGAAGTTGTTGTTCTGATGTGATACTGTTTATTGAGATTCTGTGGTGCTTATTTGTTTTGGGCTATGTTGGTGAAGATATTGGCCGCTACCGCCGAAGTTACCCGGCTGTTTGTGGGCGATTATTCAGGGTGGCAGTATGTCCGCAGAGGTGAAAAGGTAGCAGCCATAAACCAGGGACCCTGACTACAACTTTGGCGCAGTGGTGAATTGTCTTGAGCAGCGGTGGCTGCTTACTCAATAGCTATCGTGGCAATTTTGTTGGTAATTTGCGGTGTCTGAAGGGTATCGGCGTGCCAGGTCGGGTGGTGGCGTCCCTCGGGCGCGGGTATCTCTTCGAGGCTCGAAGTGTGGCGGTGGGGCACCTCGCATGGGCGCCAGTGCTCCTGCGAGGTCTCGAACGCTATCAGAAATGTAGTTCTGATGAGCACGAAGAGCCCCCTCGAGCTTCGACGGCGTGAAGAGACGCGTGTCATTGACATGACCCACGATTCTTTCTAGTTTGCCCTCACAGTAATCAAGCGCGTTCGAAGTGCCGGCAGCCTCCTGGATCCCCCGCAGTGAAGCCTGGGTGACCTCCTTCACCTTGTCATGTGTACGAAGAAGGGCTGCCTCCCAGGTTGCCACCCCCTCAGTCAGCTTCCTGAATGCTGTCGGCATATCCTGAAGTGTGTTACTGAAGCTCTGGAGCGGTTCCGTTGCTGTCTCATTGCTGGCGTGTGAGGCTTGAAGTGCGGTGTTAACGTTTAGGAGAAGCTGGGGTTCTGGTTGTTCAGTGATGGCCTGAGCATGGATTAGGTTTTGTGTACGGCGGAAGTGAGTGTGGCTGCGAGGATGTTGGTGTGGAAGGTGTGGTTGGTGTGGTTGATGGTGTGGCCGGTTTCCCCTCGGATTTCTCGGGCCTGCTGCCTGTCCGGTGAAGTGCCCTGCCGCGTCGTAGGTGGCACAGTAGAGCGGCCGGAGTGTCAGGTCGTGACCGGTGCATGTAGCGGTTCGGCTCGCAGCACATTGTAGTGGCAGCGTGGTTCACTGGAGCAGGAGTCGGCAGTGTGTCCATACTGGCAGCAGCGGCGGCAGGGGACGGGACGGTTACTGAGGCTGGCTTCAATCTGGAGTACCTGCACGTAGGCTGGGAGTCCATCTATCAACGCAGCCTGGTAGTCGTTCTCTTCGATGAACTCTAGGCGAACTAGAGGTGAGGGTACCCGGAGTGTGTCTGTATGCAAGGCCCTCTTCAGAGATGGCCAGCGGTGTCTGAAGGCTTGCAGAATGTACGCGTCTGTGAGTTGTCTATGCACACCCCGTATAATTGCACTATATGTAGACAGTGTTGCGCTGGGGGGAGGCACTGACAACTCAAGTGCATTCAGCGGTGAGGTTGCTTCATGTGAAGCCAACGGCGCAGCCTTAATGTCAGCGTCGCTGGTGGTCGGTGTTGAAAGCGGCGAGGTGCTCTCGGAATGTGGGGGAAGATTCGTTGAGACCAGCGGTGGTGTTGAAGGCGAGGCAGGAGCTCCGGCGTCTTCAGGAAGCGGCGAGGTGCCCTCGGAATGTACGGGAGTTTTCATCAAGACCGGCGGTGGTGTTGAAGGCGAGGCAGGGGCTGCAACGTCTTTAGGAAGCGGCGAGGTGCTCTCGGCATGTGCGGGAGGCTTCATCAAGACCGGCAGTTGTGTTGAAGGCGAGGCAGGGGCTGCGGTGTCTTCAGGAAGCGGCGAGGTGCTCTCGGCATGTGCGGGGGTTTTTATCAAGACCGGCAGTGGTGTTGAAGACGAGGCAGCGGCTGCGGCGTCTTCAGGAAGCGGCGAGTTGCCCTCGGAATGTACGGGAGTTGTCATCAAGACCGGCGGTGGTGTTGAAGGCGAGGCAGTGGTTGCAACGTCTTCAGGAAGCGGCGAGGTGCTCTCGGCATGTGCGGGAGGCTTTATCAAGCCCGGCAGTGGTGTTGAAGGCGTGGCAGGGGATGCGGCGTCTTCAGGAAGCGGCGAGGTGCTCTCGGCATGTGCGGGAGCTTTTATCAAGACCGGCGGTCGTGTTGAAGGCGAGGCAGGGGATGCGGCGTCTTCAGGAAGCGGCGAGGTTCTCTCGGCATTTGCGGGAGGCTTTATCAAGCCCGGCGATGGTGTTGAAGGCCAGGCAGGGGATGCGGCGTCTTCAGGAAGCGGCGAGGTTCTCTCGGCATGTGCGGGAGGCTTTATCAAGCCCGGCGGTGGTGTTGAAGGCGAGGCAGGGGATGCGGCGTCTTCAGGAAGCGGCGAGGTGCTCTCGGCTATGTGCGGGAGGCTTTATCAAGCCCGGCGGTGGTGTTGAAGGCGAGGCAGGGGATGCGGCGTCTTCAGGAAGCGGCGAGGTTCTCTCGGCATGTGCGGGAGGTTTTATCAAGACCGGCGGTGGTGTTGAAGGAGAGGCAGGGGCTGCAACGTCTTCAGGAAGCGGCGAGGTGCTCTCGGCATGTGCGGGAGGCTTTATCAAGCCCGGCGGTGTTGGTGAAGGCGATGAAGGGACTGGAGCTTCTTCTTCAGTTGCCTTTACAGGCTCTGCTGCGTAGGTAGCCTTCCTTCTCTTCTTCCCTGCCATGTTGACTCTGCGAAGGCTGCCGACGAACCAGAAAAGAAATAGAAATTGTTTATCAATCTTTGGTAGTGACTTAGGGGCTACGTGGTCATGTATGACCATATCTTCCATTTTTATTCTTTATCATTACGTTCCTGTAAGTACTCGCGAGTTTATTCTGTCTGAGTTACTGACAAAACAGTGAGTGTTGAATTCCCTGTAAGAGTTTTAATATCAACTCTACCACATAGTACCTGAGATGTTTGATAATTGCTCGAAGTTTACTGTATGCTCGTATAAGGAGGTAAATATATTAGTTGTCGTGATCTCTGTCGCTACAGGAAACTATCGTGACACAGATTTTATGAAATAAATAAAACCAGAAGAAAGAACAAAGTACTTACTTTGAGTAAATGCATAACCCGATTTATACGAAGTAGAGGAGTAAACTTGTAATAATCTATTGTTGAAGAATGTGTAGCAAAAATAACGTGAATAAGCTTCGGAATATTTTAAAATCAAAACGTTAGAGTGCAACACCTATGAGCACAGGTTAAATCTAAAAGCAGATCATTTAATAAGCTTCTGTACTCTCCTCACACATGCCATACGACGTTAACATCGTATGGGTCGTTTGACCAACTACCAGATCAGAAAACGAGAATTTCCAACTGGATATTCATATAAAAAGTTCCAACTAAATGGTTTAATAGCTATAACAAACAGTGAACCTATGAAACAAGGTATTGAAATGTGTGATTAAATATTCTGTTTGATAGACTTCTTTTCTGGAATACAGTCACTTATTCCTTTGATATTGTCTCTGTGTTCATACTGTGTCTCATTTATAGCTATAGGCAGAAAACAAATAATATCTAAGCCATAAACTATGAACCAAGTAGGAGTATACCTAAAATATTTATAGAGAATTATAAATTATAATCTGCGCAGAAAGATGTTACGAGTGGTGCCATCTCTGGACAGCAAACACACTCAGTGGAAAGATTGTATATTAAATGATATACTTGCCAAACGAAATTTCTCTCCAATGGAAAATAGATATAACCAAAAATTGTGTCCTAAACAATATAATATAGTGTTTATAGCATTAAAATGCTCGATGAAATTCACACTATCTTCTCGAGTTTCTGTTCAAAAAATAATTATTTCTTTTTCTTCTCCATTTTAAGATAATTGTTTGTAGAAGTAGATCAATTACACTTTAAAGTCGGTTGCTATGTGTTGCCTTTTAATTTTCATGTTATTCCAATGAACAGCGGAGCTCAGCTTAGACATTTAAACGCGGAAAGTTTAAACCCAACTCAACGAATAACTCTGAATTTGCTAATAACATAAAATAATGGTTGTTTGATTTAATGAGATAGGCATTTGTTGTGCAGTAAGACTTGTCTATATGATATGATAGGCCAATTATATAACATTGTTTCAGAGACTGTTGACAGATCAAATTATACAGTCTGTGTCTCATGATAGTAAATATAACAAACCTAGTATTGTTTGATCGAATTGTTAGCTGTAATTTACAAAATAGTAAAACTGATCCAATTTGTGTACGTAGATAACTGCATGCCTGAATAATACTCCACTTACTCTCCTAGCGGACGATCAATATAACTAAAGCACTTCTTATGTTTTGTCAAGTCACTGTTTTAGGAATGCTTATTCCGCTCCAAGTTTAAGATGTATATTTAGAGAAATAGTGTCATTACA